>JBAMCM010000426.1:600000-1064801 GCA_037075145.1 Scaptodrosophila latifasciaeformis
TGAAAATGTTTTGCGCATTTCTCACATGGCCAAGCCAAAAAAATAAAAATAAAAAATAAAATAAAAAGAAGAAAAGGAAATTTAATTAATTTACAGCTGGGAGAACATTTTGCATAACTCACAACATTGATTTAAATGATTTGCATTACATTTGAAAAGATTTCTCAACTGTCAAAGTCCTTTATTTTCCTCACATATCTTTTGCAAATATTTCACCAAACAAATTTACATTTCCTTGCTCAAGATTTAATTTTTTTTCCCCCATAATATACAAGGTAATTTAATTATGTTTTTAAGAATTAAATAAAGTGTGTGTTGCCCGAAATTGTTGGAAAAAAAAACTAATTCGATCTACCTAAGATGGATTTTGAAAGACCTTTTCAATATTGATTTATTCAGATTATCTAATACAGAAGATTTAGTTTTCCAAGCTATATTTTATTCAGTTTGTCCTTAATCCGAAAGCTGCAACTCCATCGTTAAGAGTGAAATCAGTTTTCAGCTCATAAAACACTGCACTGGATTTGTTCTGTACGCCTTCAAAAATTTATCATCTACACACTCTTTGGTTATAGTGAAGATTTTTATGCATATGTATATTATCATTTGCCCTGCTCCGCTCTGTTCTGCCCTCTAGCCTGAGATGTCCTGCTTCATCCTTGATATTATTTTTGTCTGCTCAAACGCCTGGCAATTTCTTGACAGAACCGCCTCGGCTGAGGTCTTCTTTTTCTAAGGAGCTGTGCTGCTTTTATGCATGACATTTAATCAAGTTGACGACTGCATTTGATGCCGCAAATATTTCAAAAAGATGGAAGACTGGCAAACATGAAGAATCTTGCAAATGGAGAAAGGCGGGCTTGTGAATGAGTTGCTCTGAGCTTTGCTGGCGCCTTTGAATGTGTGCTGAAAAGTTGCATATTAAACGCAGACATAGTCGCTGCGGCAGCGACTTTTGCACAGTTAATGCAATTTCTAGACCAACCCAACAAATGTGGCAGTTGCTGGCTGTGCTCTGCTCTCCTGCTGTGTGATAATTCAGACGGAAACGGAAGTGCCACCGTCAAAGCCGCAACAGAAATTTAACAAAATGGAAACTATTAAACGCACTGCAAACCATACCAAACCAAGTCAGCCAGTCAGCCAGCCAGCCAAGCAGTCACTCAACCTGCCTGCACTTTTGACAACAAGCACTTAAAATCTTAAAATAAAATACTGAACTCAATTTTTGTTATCTTATTCCCCCCTATTCTTTTGTATTTTTCCGCCTTTAGCTTATTCAAATGTAAAGGCAGTGGCTCAGTCGGTGGAATGAAACGGTGACGTGGCTGAATCGGCTGCATTTAATGACAGCTGTCCTGGCATGCCACTTTGGCTAAATTATTTCATATAATAAACTCGAAGCTTCGAGTTTGTGTTGTAAATGTTCAGACTACAACAACAAGAAATAGCCAAAGCAAAAACAGCAAATATGACTTAATGAAAACCACAAATTGTTTGCATTTACCCCTGCAAGCTTACAGCTCAGAGCATATTGCCAGTTTCCTGCCGAGAATGCTTCCTGCAAACCAGGCAGGTAAATTAAAAAATACCGAAAACTACGCTTACCCGACCGAAGCGGTCCCATTTCTTCTCATTCCTCGAGCTATAAGGAAAAACCAAATGCGGTTTGTTATTATTATTTATCTTTGCTAATTTAAGGTATTTTTTAATAACAAAAGCCAAGTTACCGGAGTGAAATATTTTGCGGTGCCTGGCAAACTTGCTGATAAGCGGAATGCCTCGTCCGGATTGGAAACACACAAATGAACGGGAGCTTGCAATATGCCTGCGGTCTCCTTGGAGAGTCCAAACTGCCTGCGCCAGAGTGTGGTCCTTGGGCTCCTCCATACTGACTCACCTGCTTCGATGCAACTGGACAGCTGCTTTTTCTACTCTATGGCAAAATATTTGCTTAGTACTGCGCTGGGTAAACTTTTTCCCTAGAAAATAATTTTGTTTTTTTTTTTTCTGCAAGGTTTTAAAATGTTCTGGTTTGTGGGCTAGAGCAAAGCTGGCTTGAGTGCTGAGTGAATTTAAAAAATTCTGTTCACTGAATTCGGTTTGAAAATTAGATGATAATTAAAATTATTATTTCAATGTGAGAATTTTAAGCAAAATTTTAAAATATTTATGGAAATAATTTTGGGAAAATGTACTGAGCTGTTTTTTTTTTACCATTTTGGTTAATTTCGAATCTGTTTTCTAATATGCAAAAAAAAAAAAAAAAAATTTAATCAAAGCTAAAATATTCTAAAAATCTTTTTTGAATTAAATTAATTTTGTTTAAAATAAAGTCAATTAGATTGTTTGGGATTTTGTTTAAATAGTTTTTGTTTTATCCCCATAAAGTGTTATTTAGAGCCAGGTCATTAGTTTAAAATCAAATCTACAACAATGAAATTGACTTAACGGTACATTTGAAATATGCATATGAGATTATTCATTTGTGCAAATAATTACGAGTATCTCTTATTGTCATAATTACCAATTAAGAGTTTCTGATTTTTTTCTCTTTTTTTTTTAGTTAATTTGAAAAAGAAAAGGATTATAATGATTTGTTGAAGGATTCCATTGCCATGGCAAATCCTTGGCACATTTGCCAGCGCACACACACGCACTTGCATAATTTAGCCCCCTTGATAAGCTGCTTTACTATTTACCAACTCATTTGGCATGTTATTTTAACAAAAGTTGAATTATTTTACACACTTTAAACATGATACTATTCTCTCTTCAAACTACAAATGACTGACTTTGCCTTGACGATGCTGATGATGGCTTAGCCAGCTTTCCAGCTCTTTGGGCTTTTGGCTTTTGGCTGGCCACTTCAGTCTGCCTGACTTGAGGGTAGATTGGGAGCAACTTGTAAAATGCTCACTTTCACACACATCAGCTCAAGTAGTTTATTGTTGTTGCTGCAAAACCAAAGCAAGAGTTTTTAGAAAATTGCATAAGCCTCGTTGATCTCAGAATTTCATATATTGGAATAATATTTTAATGCCAAAATAATTGCTAGAAAATTGCATGGAACCACATAAAGTTTTTTTCCGTGCTAGTTAAGCGGTTTAGCTTTTTGCATTTAAGCAAATCAATTTTGCCAGCTATTTATTTATTTTAATGCAATTAGTTGGAAAAGGCCGCCGCATAGCGGAAATTAGCACGCAATGCGAAATTGCATTGAAATGTCAGCCGAGTGAGCAAGTACACTTAATTAATTAGCTGCCGCCATATTCTACCCAAACACACTAGCACACACACAGAGAGAGATTGTATAAGTGTGTGTGTTTAATTGCTTCAGCTTTTAGCCCAACCAGTCTGTGGAATTGTCTCCCTGTTGCCTGTTGTTTATGAAACAAAAGTCAAGTGCACTTGCGCGTGCCTGGCATTAAAATCAAACGGACTGACTACCAAAGAGACCGGCAGACAAAGCAAAATGCACAGAAAAATATCCAGCTCAATTCTGGGCCAGACTGACTGTGGCTCTGGCTCAGTCCTGGCATTTAAATCGTATACGCCCGGCCCAGGCAATGGACTACAATCAATGCCGAGTATTGTTTTTCGCCATTGTTATTATGGATTATGGCATGCCCAGGCCTGGGCATGGACTCAGCTCTTTTTCAGACACTCACTCTCTCTCTCTCTCTCTCTCTCTCTGTCATTCTCTATCTCTCTTGATCCTCGTTACGTAAAATGCATTGACAGTCCGACAGGATAGACAATGCAATGAACGCATGCGTTGTTGCACGCTTCATTGCATATTTTCAATTTGTGCCAAAAATTCAAGGCACAAGATAAATAAGTACACACACTCACACATACACACACACACACACAGTCAGATATACTGAAAGCATTTGGCAGAGAGCCGAGCCTATGAAATTAAGCCAATGGCAATGACTGCGTTGCGGTTGCTATTCGGCTGAGCTGACATGGCTGCTGCTCCGTTAATTGCACTGCTTTGTGCGGATACTGTGAGGATTCGCTTGTATGTAAAACACGCACAACAACAACAACAAGAACAGCAACACAAACGCACACACAGGCACCCACATGGCTGGTTCATTTTTTCACACTGCGGTTTTTGCTCGGCAAAATTTACTGCATGGCACATTAAGCAGCCAAGTGGTGATATGATTGGGTTTATGAGTGCCCAGCCGCTTCCTTTGCCACACAACCAAAATTAACTACAAGTTTATTTTGTTGGTGTGTTTTTTTCTTTTTTCTCCTTGTTTCTTTTTTTCCGTATAGTTTCGAGCTAAGTTGGCTAAAGGAGGAGGAGGCGGAGGGGGAATATTATTGGAAGTGTGCTCAATGCAGCGTGAAATTTTTGCAAAACTTTTTAGTTCATGTTTTCAACCACTCACACATACACACAATTCACACACACTCGAATATGTTGCCAATTCAGTGAAGCCGACTAAAGAAAATTATTGATAGATTCATCAAGCTGAAGCATTCCACTTAATCACAGAGAATTTGGTTTCTCTCCAAAAATTTAGTTTTCAATTGTTTTCTGAAATTTAAATAAATAAAAATTGAAACCTTATTTTTTGACATAATGCAGACTTTCAAGTCATTCATATTAAAATAATTTCAAAAATATAAAAGTCACGCAGAGAGTGCAAGATGACCTCAGCAGAAAAAACAAATATTTATAATAATTGAAGTCTTACAAGTCTGTCAAATTCAGAGAGCTTTTAAAGTAAAAAATAAATAAAAGGAATCCATAAATATTTATCACTGCACTATAGAAATATTACTGGGTTTTTGTATAAACTATTAGAGATTTTTTCTCCGGAGATGATTAAAGAAAATATAAATATTTTTGGATTGATTATGACAGAATCAGGTTTATTACTTGATAGAAATAAAACAAATAAAATGAAAATTTTTTGTTAATAAAAAGCTTGAACCTGTCCATTTTTTTTCGAACAAAAAAATTAAGTTATTCATTTTCAAAGGATAAAAATAGAAAACGGAGAAAATTGCTTAGCCAACTATAATTTTAGCTTTAGTCGTTTGCATAAGCTGAGAACTTTTGCTTGCAAATCAAGCGAAATTGTAGGCTAAGGAAAAATCGTCTTGGAACAAATTTCTTGCATCTACTTTTCTAACTTTCTCCTTCCACAATGCTTTTGTCTTTTCTTTTCAGGTAAGTACCGCTGGCCCAGCTGCCTATTCATTAACAATTTGTAATTAGTAGCGAAGACTACTTCGATGCGATGCCTAGAAGGCTGGCCGGTTGGCTAACTGGCTGACTGGCTGGCTGGTTGGTTGGCTGGCTCGAAGGGGAGGTAAGTAATTCGCATTGAACGCCTAAGTGTATGCAAATTAAAAAGCAATTCAAATTTTATGGCCAAAGTCGCAAAAATTTATGACCAAGGCTTTTTATTTAATTAAAACCCATAAAGACAATTGAAAATTGTAAGCAAACAACAGCCCAAGAAAAAAAAATAAAATAAATAAAAATAAAAATAATAAAACCCTCACTAGCACACTAAAACATGTGAGCCAAAGTTATGGTGGCAATGGAATGGAGTCCTTAAAAAGAAATTATGCCCTTTAGGATTGTGGTAATTGCCAAGAAACGAGCTATTTCGTTTGGTTTGCTTTGGCCTGACTGACTGCCAATTGGCACGCGTCTTGGCCACAGCACAAATGAATAAATAAAATATTGAAAATATATAGAAAACGAGTGATGCTATTTATGTGCTCAAAGCCAAGACACACGCCCCATAGACATGAAAGAATAAACAAACACACACACATGTAAAGAAATAAATAAACAAAGAAGAGAAAGAAACAAACAAACAAACAAACACATATGTGTGAGTGTTTGCTTAGGAAATTAATTACTTCACTTAAGTCAAAAGCACCTTGGCTCGCTAGAAAGAGAAAGGAAGACAAAAAAAAAACATAAAGGAGAATCTAAATTTTTCCTACCTTTCCAATTTCTTGGCTGTCTTTTGCAACAATAGAGCCACTTGCGGGGCTTTTATTTTTATTTATTTTTTGTTTTTTTGTTTTTTTTTTTTACTTTGGCCCTGGCACATGATTTTGTTTACGCAAAAACCATTTTGTGAAAATTGGAAAATTCCTTTTGTTTATACAAACAACAACAACAAGAACAACAAGAGCAACAGCGAGATGAAGAAGAAGATGGCTAGCAGCCACTACTATTAACTTGTTTTTTCAATCTCAAGGCATCGTTTTGGCCAGAACAAGAGTCCAGCAGCAGGCACGCTTCTTGACTTGCCCGACTCGGCTCACGCCTTTTCTTTGAATACTATTTTTGTGCCAGAGAAAGTAATTCAAATTTTCGAAAATTAAAGAAAACTCCAGGATTTTTCTTTGATTTTATTTCAAAAATGGAACATTTAAAGCGGCTTATCTGGCGTGTCTCGATGGGGTGTGCTTCTGCCCAGAACAGGTCATTGTTTTACAGGTGCTTTTGGCTTATTTTTGCCATTGTTTGTTGGCAGAATTGAAAACAACAGAAGCAAAAAAATAAAATACAAAAAGTAAAACAAGCCAAACAAAAATCTACAAAAATAATTGCTCCTTCCAACGACTTGTTGTTGTTGTTGTTTTTGTTGTTGTTGCAGCATGGAAAAGTATTTTGTGCGCTTTTAAGCTTCACTTAAATGAAATTGTAATGAAATAGAAATGAAATTCTATGGCTTGATGTTTCCCAACACAGACAATCGGGCCGACTTTACCTTTTCTAGTCATTACAGTCATTGCTATTGTCATTGTTGTTATTCTTGTTGTTGTTGTTGTTGTTGTTGCTGTTGTTGTTGTTATTGTTGTCTATGTAATTGCTTAGGATAAAAGTTGCATTTAGTTTTAATTCAATTAGTTTTTCTTGCTTGCTTGTTTTAATAGAGTTTTGGTTACAGAATGTCTTTACTACTCAGTAAAAAGGAAAAAACAAAATGCCAACGAAACAGGCAAAAACCCCATAAAAGATTTGTAGTGCATTTTCCATTCAAACGCAAATAAAAAAGTCAAAAACTCCGCCTTAGATTTGCTCCACACTAAAAGAAAAAAATCATTGCCTATTTATTTGGGCGCATGCTTAGTTCTTTTTTTTTAAGTTTTTACTTTTTTTTTGGCAACGCCTACCCATCTTGGCTGGCTGCCAAATTAGGCGTTTTTAGTTTTTGGTTGGTAAAATGCAACTGGTAGACTGCTTAGAGGCTGCTTGGCATTGGTTGAATTCACCAGGCAAATTTGAATTCAGCCTTTTTTGTTAAAGGTGCCCGAATTTTAACAAAAAACTTACATTTCTGTTTATTTATTTGTTGATGCCAAACTAAGAGAGTTTGAGATTTTCTTAGCCAGAGTCTCCAAGGTTTTGTATTGCGTAAACTGAAAATAATTCTTTAGTCAACCGCAGTAAACCTTTAAGAAAATCTCCAAACAATGTGACTTTGCTTTGTGGTTATCTTCTAACATTTTTTATCTAAGCCTTGAGAATACCTAAAAATATATCTATATATGTGTAGACCTTGGCTAATTGAAGAGGTAACAATTCTATGCTCTTGTGTTTTTGGTTCAGGTTTTTTTTGTCTCTCTTATTTTATTTTTATTTTGTGTGAAGGATGGCAGAAGAAAAAAAATAAAACAAAATAAAGAAAAAAGTAGCTGTGAAAATGTACACATGCTGCCAAAGAAAAGAAAAGTAAAAGAAAACGTACAAAAATATGCTATGAATTTCAAAGAAAATAGCAAACAATTTTCTGCTTCTTCTGCTTTCATTTACTTTTTACGTGATGCCTCCTTGTTACGTTTACGCCCACTGATAAAAACAGTTGCGTTTCCAAGAAGTGTGAAATAAGCAGCTTTTTGGCCAGGACTCTTTTTACTTTTACGCCTACCCAACTCACCCAGGAAACAAGCTTAAACAAATTATTTGCTTTTTGCATTAAAAGCGTTTTTTTTTTCGTTTTCGTATTTCACAGATACACACAGACACACATGCATACTACCTCGTTTTTTTTTTTGTAGATGTGTCGACAAATTAATGAGATTTTTAATAAAACGTCAAAACATCAAAGCAATGGAAAAATAAAGCCCACTCAACTGCAGGATTGGGCCAAAACTACACGAGTTTAAAATATACCAAAAAGGCATCATATCATTTCCAAAAGAATGAGAACAAAAGAAATAGACAGATAAAGCATGTGTGTGTGTATGAAAGCACCCAGAGAGAGAGAGATAGAAAGAGGGAGAAAAATAATGAGAGAGTTGCAAGCATATTATCCTCAATTAGCGCGCTTATTGTTTGTCTTTGCATGTGTATGAGTGTGTGTGTGTGTGTGGGGGGGGGGGGGGGTGGTCCTGGTTGAGCCGTATTTCATTGCCCTGTCGGCTGCCGTGGCATTTTCAATTGGAATGACAGCTTAGATGGCGCTTAAGTACCTCGAGTTAGGCGATTGCCACGAAATGCAAACTTAACATTTAGAAGCGGCAGCCCACTGCAAAACAGCCATAGACTAGCACAAGCCTTACGCTTTCTGGCATACAGCTTCACCCAAATTCTCTCGTCCCTATCTCTTCCACATTCGTAGATGCACTCATTCCCACAGCAGAGAGCATTTGTCTAAAGTCAAGGTCAAAATTATAAAGCCAATTTTATTCCACATATTATTTTGAATTATCTCTTAATGTTACCTTAAGCAATCGATATTATCTCTAATCTCCAATCACTTTAAGCAGTTTTGTATTTAAAATATGGATCTTAAGCTTTTGACCCCTACTGTACTTGATAGATTTTGTATAGTTTGTGTACCGCTCATGTGCTCCAATTGCTACGTTTGTTGGTTGACTGCCTGGTAATGTTGCTGTTCCTACTGATGCTGCTGCTACTGCTGCTATTGCTGTTGTTGTTGTTGTTGTTATTCTTGTTTTTATTTGTTATGCATTTTGCCCGGAAATTGAAGATAATAAGCATATTGTTGTGCGAAAACAATGGCCATGCTAATGATGTGCATTTGTATGGGCTCATCTGTCTGGTCATGATGATGGTGGCAATGGGCGTCTCTCCAAGCGATTCATTTCGTTCTCTCTTTCCATACACCCTCCCCCTCTCTCCTTGTATATTAATCACTTGGTGGATGTGGCTAGCCAGCTTATAACCGACTCCTCTCATATGTGTGCAATTAAAGCCTTTTGGGGCCACAAATTGTACGAAGAGATGTACAAATATTATTAAAATTTTTTCAGTTGAATTTCAAAAAGTTAATCATAACTGAAATGAGCACAAAAAAGACTGAGAAATTTTAACTTGATTTAAATTTAAATTAAATTTTATTTCTACTTTTTCCAAAACTATGAAATCACCAACAATCAAATGACATTTTAATTGAAAGAAAAAGCAAATTCTTCCAAAGTATTAACAATGAATGTGGATGTGGGAAGCTGTAGGCGTACATACCACAACATCAGAGTGCCATTAATAAAGAGGCAGAAAATATGACGTATACGTAATGTTGGCAATTTTTTTTTTCTTTTTATACTACTCACATTGGTGTTGCAATAAATATTTTTGTAAGCTGGCAGGCTTTTTCCTCTTTATTTCTCTATTTCACTACTCATTCAATGCTCTCAACTTTCAACTTTTGCGTACATGTTTGCTGATATCGTTGCGGTCGCACATAAATCATCGATGGCAGCAAAAGTGGCGGGGGTGGTGTGGCCACCACATCAACAAGAACAACAACGACAACAGCAACAAACTGCTTGTCCTGGTTATCCTGGTCGTCAACATGCTTCACATCATTTTATTGAAAATTTTACCTGATTTATAGGCTGCCCAACTCCTTCATCTCTGGCTCGCCAATTGAAGGACCGACATGGTAAATTTAATCAAACGGCAAAAACTGAAGGCCTCTGGAAATCTGACCGTCCTGTCCACTCCAACCCACTGTCTATCTTGTTTGTTTGTCGATGATATATACATTGACATATTATTGAATGATGGCATTTGGCAAGGTTATCTGTTTCTGATTTTACTTAATTTTGCTTTTCATACTCTTTTTCCCCGACACACGAATATCCTCAATTTTTACTCGTCTGTGGGAAAAAAATCTAAATAAAACAGAAATGGAATTGTAAAAATTATATTGTTAATTTTGATTTTTTATTTGGAATTTCGATTATAATTTATTCCAAATTCTAATAGTAATTTAGTATCAATTTATCAATTGAAGTGAACGAAAAGTGTAAACAGATTTTGGCAAGTCAAAACTTGGAAAATTTTGTTGTTAGCTTTTGTTTGATATAATGACATCATCAGCAATTATTTACACATGTTATTTAAATGTCAGTTGGGCTCAGCTGAATTGAGACCCTAAAATAAATCCATAAACAACTTATAAAAACATCAGCAAAAGGTTATAAAAACTAACACCACAAAAGCCGACCGAAAATATACACACAGATACATACCAAGCTTTACAGATATTCACATTCAACTTCATTAGACACCGGAGAGCCGTTAACGAGGCAGTCGTGACGATTGCCAAACCTTTTCAACATGTTTATAAGAAATAATTATTAATATGATTACGATGGTTCCGAGATGTTGGTGAGCCTCTGTCTGCGTGTGTGTATGTGTGGAGTTTTGCTTAGGTCCGCCTGGCTGGGGCTGTCATGGCACTCTTGGCTGCACTTATCGTAAGGTAAATAAGCCACTTGTAACTCAAGTAGACAGGCAACCACACTAACACAACAACCCGCACACCGACACCAACGCCAACGCCAGCACCAGCACCACCATAACCACCAACACGGCACACACATGCTCATGTATTTTTAATATCTTACCTCAAGTGTCTGCTTGAGAACATACACAGACAGACGCGCAGACGGACAGACAGACAGACAGACATAAAGACAGTTTCTTTTTTGCCCCTTTTACATGACTTTTATCGGCCTTAAAGTGTTGGTAGTTACCCACTCACACACACACATACACACACATGTATAGATGGCGCCGATGCCATTGTTCGGTTCAGTTTGGTTTTTGGTTGCTACGCCCACGGGACACATAACCGTAAACGTTTGTGTGGTCTTTGAGCGATTTTGGCCAACCTATTCTTGCCCAATTCACTGGCTGGAACATAAGGCAAACGAAATTGGTGCATTTAAAGGCCCTCGAATTGGGCTTAAACAGTCCTTAGGCAGTCCAAAATTGCAGCTTATTCTGTTCTCTGCTTTTGCGTCGATTTCCTTTTGTTTTTGCCTAAAATTTTTACCAAACAATTGGGCATTTATTCTTTATTATATTCAATTTTGTTGATTGAATTTAATTCCTTATGAAATTGTAATAATTCAACTCTTCAGGAAATACAAAAAAAAAAAATGTGTATTTTTTCGTATCCATTGAAAGAGCTAAAGGAAGAAATTTCTGGCTTGATTGAGTTCAAATAAATTTTGACAAAGTTAGCTTTAACTAATTCAGAACCTCAAATCAACTGATTAAAAGTCACTAAACCATCACAGTTCAGCAGACTTTTGGTTGGAAATTCTCTCTCGCCACACACATACCCGCTGGTTATGCTCTAGGCCAATTCATAATTCCCACATAATTGGAACACACGACAATATCCCCAGAGTGACCGAAACGCAGAACGCATAACTTCAATCAAAATCCGAGTTGCAAAATATGCCAAAAAGGACAGGAATAAAACGCAGCACTGAAGCGGCAAAGGTTGAAATTGAAGGAGATTGTGACTCGCTCTGGCTGATGCTATCGGTGACATTATGCGTGGTGGTGGTAGATGGGGTGGGGATGGTTTTGGCCACGATTTCACCACGTCATGGCAATTGCAATTGCAAAAGCATTTCCTTTCCACGTTTATTAACATAATCAAATTGGATTTGTGCACAGGATAATGATGAGCTTCATTATTGGCGCACGGTTTTAGTTGATGTTATTGCTGTTGTTGTTGCTGCATTGTAGCCATGGCTGATATCGTTGTCAATGCCCCGTGCCTCTTTGTTGTGTCTGTGTGTGTGTGTATTTGGCTGGCTCATGTGTCGTTGTGTCACTCACTGGCTCGGGCTTTTTTTCTCTGTACTCTTCCCCGCTTTTGCTGTTGTCAGCGTACACGATGTCGTCGTTGTTGCTTATTATAAATTATAATGAATTTGCTGCTGGCAACTGTACAACAACAACAACAATAGCAGCAACAACTTTGACTACTGTATGACGGCAACTGAAACGCATGACAGCCACTTGTTGTCAGCGGCAACCAGTCAAAGCCAAAGCAACAACCTCGGCTACCTTCGCCACCACCAACTCACCATCCTTTCCATTGCCTATCAATTCCAGCCAGGCCCTGCCACTTTTCCCTTTACCCAGGGCCTTTAATATATGCTCATTCCGCTGGAAAATTAACGCACATGAAGTCGTTGCCTGCCATAATCGAAGTATTTGTTGGCATCTCTTATACACTTTTCCGATTTATCAATTGATTCGGTTCGCTGATTGAGAGCTTCACGACAAGGAAACTAAAATGCTTGGGGAATTCATAAAAGTTCTTTTTCCATACAGAAAATATTCTTATTTAAGCCTTTCAACTTGATTGAAGCAATCTTGGCTTAGAGTATTTAGACTTCGTTATCTTTGGGATTTGATTAGGTTTCAGCCCAGGTATGCCAAAGGGGCTCTCTTATTTGTCTTGGTTGTCTTGGCATGTGTCGCCATCACTTCTTTCATTATTTTATTTTCTGTTTTTATTCTTACATGCTCGCATCGTTGACAGGCTGCTTGGCATATTAGATGATTGCACGACTACGGTGGGGAAGAGCAAAGAGGTGTGGACTGTCGGGCCTGGTAACGCATTTTACACTTATTATGTAAATTTATCATACCGAAAATGATAACCTGCGGCTCTCTCGGCACTGGCTACAATTAAAATCAAAATTAAATACTTGTTGCGAGTATGTAATTTAATTGAGCTAACAATCGGGCCACACCCTTAGTGTTGTCAGTGTTCACATCGGCCATAAAATACCCTAGATGAGAATATTGTAAAAAGTTCCAAAGGGGAAGGGGATGATGATGATGATGATTTAAAAGTGAGTTCTTTGGCAACTTTGCCAACCGACAGTGCGCCGGCGGCCATAATGGCACTTCAATTTCCTCTCTGCCACAATTAACTAGCAATTTTCAAATAAGCGTTTCTCATAATTGAGCAGGCTGATGAATAAAAATGAAGAAGGCAGACCCGAAGAAAGACTGCAAAACCGCACAAAAATATTTTTCAATTGACGTTGTCAGTGGTTCTTTCGCTTCGCTGTCTGCTTGGCTGTCTGCCATGCCAGTTGGACTGCATTATTACTGGCATTTGCCTTCATCAGTTGGCCCTTTTCAAACCGGCTTGGATATCATCATTTTTGTGGATTTTCTGAATGCCAAAGAAACCGAGAGTGCGGGAGGGGGAGCAGATTCAACAAAGTAGACTGGCTTGCCACTTGCCTTTGTTGGCAACGATTCGTATTCTATTCATTGGAGTAGTCAACGGGTAGAGATTGCAATTGTTGCCACAAGTTAAAAACCCAAAAGGTAGCAAAGCGAATTGCAGCGTCTTCAGTCCGTTAACTTTTAAAGTAATGACCAAAACGAAATTATTAAAGTAGACCACCTCAACGATAACAATAATTGTGTAATTATTAAAATTACATAATCTTATCTAATCGAATCGAAATTATGAATTATCTAATTTTAAATATGCCTGAAAGTTTCGTTTTAAAGTTGATTTAAAAATTGAGCCAACTAAGCTGTTTGACAGTTTTAAAGCCTTAAATGCCTGCGATGCACTCTCGGCCAAAGAGGACAAAGCACAGCTATAGTCAACCCTTCTGTTGGAGTGGACAACAGAGACACAAACAATTGCTGGCCAGCATGTGTATTAGGCTTATGTAATCAAGGCCAGTCTGCCAACCCGTGCTAGTGCGTAAATAAATTATATTTACGCAAATTCGCACTCAATGTGTCCAGTGTGTGGGGGGAGGGCCGGGAGGTGATGCCCAGTGGGCGTGACTGTGTAGGCGCAGGCAGAAATTCTGACCAATGCAGGCAACGAGTGCAACTGACATGATAACATTTTGGCCTAAAATTGGCAACAAAAACAATGGCAATGGTTGACTAGACAATGGAAACTGTCATAAAACACGTGAAGCAGACCATTAAAACGGGGTCTGAGGTGCCGGATGAATTGGTCATTGTCAGGGCTTACCGTATTTATGCCTCTTGTGGCGAAAACTCTAAGGAAATGAAAGCCCAAATGAATTGCAAGCCCAACACAACTGACATGTTTGCTGACTCTGTGACTACATCAAAAAACTGCTGGACTGCTAATATTTTTAAGTAGAACCCAATTTTCACATTAGTTTTACGTTTGCATTTAAATGAAGAGGAAAAACAGCAAGACCAACTTCCTTGCACTTGATAAATTTGACGCCCCCCGCCCACCTCAGACCAACTCGTATATGAATAAATTTCAGCAAGTTGTTATTGCAGGCCAACTGGATGGTGGGTTGGGGTGGTGTGGGTTGTGAGATTTTGTTTGTGACACAATTCCATTTAATCGCTTCTTTGGCGCCAAGTTTTTGCAACAAAAATAACACAAGCCAGCTAGACGACAAACAACAACAACAGCAACAACAACAACAGCAACAAGAAGGAGTAAAAGGAGAATAGCAATTGGAATAATAATGAATGACTTCATTATCATAACGTTTGTTATTGTTGTTAGCACTTCCAGCTACCCCAACCTGCTCAGTCCTAGCTGAAATCTCTTCCACTTTCTTTTGCGGATGCTGCAGGTCTCTGCCTTTCCCACTAGTTTTCCTGCTGTTGTCTTTGTTAACTCAGTGTATCTTATTGCTGTTACCCTGGACCGCGTCTCTGTTGGATTCTATTTTTTTTTACGGTTTCCCTGGCGTCATCTTATGCAGTTTGGTTTAAATGCTTTTGGGGTAAAAGTAAATTCTTTTAATGGCACACACGATAATATCATTTGGAATATGTATCGATTACCAAAATTACCTGAAAGGAAAGTGCATGCCAAGCCAAAACAAAAGCTTCTAAAAACTTCGCTCAAGAAAATGATAACCAAAATTTTTCTTATTAAACTTTTGAAGATAATCAAAGAGATTATTCTTTTCAATTTAAATTTATTCTTTACATTAATGATTCTTAGATTATATTTAGAGTGCCCAAAAAGTATAATTTCAACACATTTCGAGATCCAAATAATTCGGAATATTTGGACAAGTTTCTGTGTATATTAAATTCTTGTGTTTGGCTTGAGCACTTAATATATGCATTTTGCATTGGTCAGTTGTGTGGAGCTTTCCACAAGGCAAACCAGACCAAACCAGGCCGCCGTCAGAAACTGTCCAAAACGGAAGCTACGGAAACGGAAGTTCGGGTGTTGAGCATTACGTAGTAACGCGTGCTGTTGTTGTTATTGTTGTTGTTTAGTTATTGTTAATATTTTGAGTAGGTGTTAAATTTATGCATTTCGGATGGTGGACAAAAGCACGCAGAGACCACAAAATTTATGTGGTTGAATATAATATGAAGCCCGAAAGGAAAAAGTAGACTTTTCATTTTAATAGACTCCTCTGTGTAAACGATACCGTTAGAGACTGAGTGAGACTATTTTTGTTTTTTTTTTTTTTTGCTTTGAGTAAATAATGTGAGCAGGCTGGCGAAGAACGTGTGCTTTCCATCATCAAAGAGATAAAAACCCAAAGACAACCAAATACGTTGAACTGAGCGTTCGTTGAGTTGCCTCTGCCAAATTGCAAATAAATTGCAGAAATTGAATCAAATACGCATGCAATGCCCAAACAAGAGAGACAGGGAGCAAGCCAGACGTCCGCCAAAAACGTAGACAAACAGACCGGGAGACATCAGACTGAGCGAGAAGAAGAGCCACAAGCCTGGCAGGATATTTGTTGCAAAAAAGCAATTTTATGCTTGCAAAGGCATGAAAAGCCTTTGTTCGTGTCTATTTCACGTTAGTTTGGCTAGAACGCAACGGTTTTGGTTTTGGGTTTTTACTATTGGTAATGGTGGCACTGGCGGTAGTGGCTGTAGTGGCGGCAGTCAAGTTTTGTTGCATATGTTGCGCATACGCCATGTAGACTCTGGTAGTAGAAAAAAAGAAAAAAAAACAAATGATACTAGGAGGAGTGTAAATGTGGAAGCTGTTGATGCTGCAATGGCAACAGCAGCCTGAGCAGGCGGCAAATGAATTATTTATGAAGTGGTTTGGTTTGCTTTGGCTTGGCTTGTTGTTTTTTTCTTGTTTTTTTTTTTACACACATTCAGCCACTCGAGTAGGCGGCCAGGCCAACACAATCTCAGGCCTCTCACACACTCACACAAACAAACACGGACTCTTGTTGAGTTGCCTTTGTTAGGGCGCAAAACAAATCAAATGCCTTCTCTCTCCCTCTCTCTCTTTCTCTCATATCCCCTCAGTCTTCCTGTGCAGTTTGAAGTGTTTTTTACTTCATCAATTGGTTGCTTTGCACTTATTTGTTATTTGTTCTTACAGCCAACCAACAACAGCAACAACAACGGCAACGGCAACGGCAAGAACCCAAGGCCCTCTCATTCTAGCAGTGTTTGATTCACTCAGTGCTTTGTATGCGGTAGTGCATTTCCGTTTCCGTTGTATTAGGCAGTCGGCAAAAGCGTCCCAACATTGCTTTTTATTGGCAACTGTTGCGCATCGTCCGGAAAGTTATTTATTTTATTTGCCTCTCGAGTGAAGCTCACTCTCTGGCTGGCTGTGTTGCCTTGTTTGGCTGTGCCACACTCGTTTGCTAAAATCAAAGAGGAAATTGAATTTGTTGTGAAAATTTATGTGTTGAAATGGAAATGTTGTTTGCCGTTGTTGCGCCAATTTCCTGCCTTTCCTATTTTCATCTGCTGTCTCTTGGTAACGTTCGTTTCGTTGATTAGTTTTGATTTTTACATGCAGGGTTGCCTGCCTGGCCACTTGCCTTGGGCTGACCGAGAAAGCCAATGACACTGGCAACATCAACTCCAAAGACCCAAAGTCATGGCCCAAAGGCGACACCTCGCCTTCGAATCACACCCCTTTTACCTCAGCTTCTGCCACTGCCACTGCCTTTGTTGGTTGATAATTTTTCATATGAGCGCACAAAGTTGACAGCTCGGCAGTGAAAAATTTATGCATGTAAAGTGTCAAATATGTAAGAAACCAAGGGTTGAGGTGAGACTGGAATGAGAGGGTCTCTGCATTCGAGACATAGTCAACGTTCAAAGTTAATGGCATGTGCCTTGTTTAATGTCATGTCTGGTTATCTTTGACCGCCTCAGTGGCTTGGCTTCGAAAATCCGGAATACAAAGGCTACACGGGCTTAGCACTTCCCAGCTGAGGCGGCAAGTTTTCAGCTTCAAGTAAACATTAAATCATTGATTAAAGAAGTCTTTGTCTGTGATTTTTATGAGATTTCAAAAAGTGTTTTTTTAACATGAAAACTAATTTGAGCTTCTCTGCAGTATTTAATTATTTAAAATTTGCATGGAAATCAAAAGAAATGAATACATTTATAATCGAATGTAAATTTATTTGGGTCTTAATAAATGGTCAAAGTAATCCACCGTGCGTATACGTAATATGCAAAATTCTCAATGCAATTCAATTAATTACTAGCAAATGTTTTTGCCACAGTTCAGCCATTTGCTCAAATATATCATAAATAATGAAAAAAACGTTTCTTCACAAACCTTGACCCAACCCCTCAGATGAGTGTAAAAAAAAAGTCTGCCCTCATTGCAACAGCATCAGCTGTTTGTTAGTCATGTTGCTTCATTAAATGAAAAGTTATTAAATTACCGCAGTGACGGCAACTAAAAAGAATTACAACAACAACAACAAAAATATCAGTCATTTGTAATTTTTTTGTTGTACAATGTTAAAAGTTGTTAAATTGCTGGCGCCGGGACAATCGGAAAGTGAATCATTTGGCTTCGATTCGGCTTGCTGGTTTTGGTAAATGGTTAATGACAAACCAGCGCGGGACTTTTTGAAAAGCCACAATCGGCAAAAGCCACTCAGCCAGCCAGAGAGCCAGAGAGCCGGAGAGCCTGAGCGCCAGCCAGCCAGGAGCCGGGGTGGAGTCAGGCTTTGGGGAGCCTGCCAGTCGTGTCCGTTGAAAACCGATGCCCAAGTGACAGTGACAATTTCATTTAATTGGTTTTAATTAAATTAATGAGTAAATTTTACAAATTACACTGCAAAATGATAAATAAGTAATTTAATATATTTCCACGCTTATTCGTATTCCTTTTCATACAAACTTTTTTATGCTCTCTCTCTCTCTCTCTGGCGGGGCTTTCCGCTCTGCGTGTGTGTGTGGTAAATTTAATTTGATTTTGTAAAGTTTGCGGAGTTGCTAGGGTGCGTTTTTTATACACACATATATATATTTTTTTGTAAACGCCATCAAACTTAATTTAGTTTAATTAATTTTGCAAAAACGCAGAACACACAAAAAATGCTCAACCAAATGTAAATGAATTTGATGCGATGGCTGAAAAATTGCTTGTAATTATTTATTTATTTTATATATTTATTTATTTATTATATTTTTTTTTTTGTAATAAAGAGAATTTCCGATATCCGTTTAATACAATTTGTCACATAGCATTTTGTAGTTTTTTTTTTGTTATTTCAACTAACAAATTTATTATTGAAACCTAACAAATAAATAAGAACGATTCCATATGGTCTTGACAATTTTTATATTAAATTAAAAATAAAGTTTCTACGGGTTCTATTTTGTTTAGAGAAGAAAATGAGTTTTCTGTGGTGTAAATTTTATAAATTTTTCAGTATGAATCTTAAATTTCGAAATATGCAATGTTTGTTGTATTTTTTTTTTTTTTTTGTTCCAACGATGACAACAGAGTTGAGCACCCTTTGTGAATTTTTCATTTACTTCCTGTTTTTCATAAGGCACATTAAACACACAGCTCTGTTCCCAGCATGGTCACAAAGGACTACGCATCGTTGACGACCATTCTAAAAAAAAAGAAGGCACGTAAGAAAAAAAAAACAAAAATCTTGTTTACAACTGCTTTGGTGATTTCCCTGCTTGCATTTGCCAATGCACTGTGCCCTGAATTTTGTACTGATATTTTTTTTTTCTTACTGTTTTCAAAATATATTTCGAGATCAACCTGTTGTTTATTTGCTGTTGATGTCAAGCACACAGCATCCCAGCATCCCAGGAAGAAGCAGCAGGAGTGAGAGCAGCAACACAAAAGGGACAACACATTTGATTCACGCAGGTTGACACCAGCCAACGGGGCATCTTGTTTGTTTGTTCGGTTGTTTGTTTGTTTACCAGCTTCTATGTGGGGCTGTATGCATTTTTTATGCTGACAAGACATAAAAGAAAGTCACATAAAAGTCGGAAGAGGTGTGTTTACCGATGCATTCAGGCTTCGTTGCCCAAGGGTAGATGCCACCGGTTTACCGAGCCCGCCCATTTTGTCCATCAAACAACTAAGCTCTTTAGACTTTACTTTCCTCTTAGCATATCAAAAGTGAATTGTTAGGCCAAAGCGCTTGAACCACACGCCCAAATGCAAAAAGTAAAGAAAATAAACTACGCCATATCTCTAGGGACAATCGACCTGGCCAGCTTCACAGACTCGCAGATTTCTTAAAGTTTAATAAATTTTTAAATATATAAAAATATTATTAATCAAAGTGAGGTTAGGCTGAAAAAATATATATTTCTCATTCTGAGAAATTCAAATTAAATGAAATATCTTCAAAGCATTCCAAAGGTTTTTATACCTTCAATGGAAAAGATCTATTTTCATAATTCATAAAGGAAAGATTTCTATTATTTTTTTTTTTTTCTATAATTTAAAAATCATTTAAAAAAAAAAAATGTGGGAATACCAAGAAAATAAAAATTATTTTCTAAATATTAAATTGGTATTTATAAAATGTATCCGTGACCCGAGTGACCCTAGGGTATCTCATTTCATGGAGATGGCTAGATGACGTGACATTTAAGCTGTCAAGGTGGTACAAGAAAATAGCCGCTCACTTGCACACTTCCGCTACCGGAAGTTGTATATGTTATTAGCCAAGCTGCACTTTTATGAGCACCCAGGGCCTCGGCCAAAAAGGGCCACAACCAAAGAGCCGGGTGGACATATGGATGAGCAGGAAGCGTCAAGTTCAAAATTATTGAATAAAAAAAAATCATATATTTGTGCTTGTTTTGGGAATGTGTGTGCATGTGTTGTGTGCATGTGTTGTGTGTCTGTATGTGTGCTAAAGATCAAAAACGCGTCCTTTTCAAGTTTTTGATATAACATTTGCTTTCGAGTCTGTGGCAGGCGCTTCTGTCGTTGCTTTTACTGCTGTTGCGACTGCTATAAAATTAATATCCGGTGTAAATAATAAAAAAAAAAAAAAAAAATGTTTCTTGCTTTTTTAACAAGCAGCGGAAACTTCCGCTTCTCATCTTGTTGTTGGTACAACTCCAGCTAGAGCGCTGCTACGCGCCTCTTGTAGTATATTTGTGTTTGTCTTAAGCCGGAAATTGAAAAAAAAAAAATCGAAGAATTTAAAAATTTATACTGGTTTTGCCAACTTACCAAAGTTTTCAGCAAGTTGTGCCGCCAGCAAACTTTAAGCAAAAACAATCGAAAAAAAAACCAAAAGTCAAGAATCAAATCAATTGCGGGGTGGAAGAGCAGGGGCTCCGTTGACCCAGGATGGTGCGTGGCATAATTAAAAAACCGCTTTATTGTATTTTTCAATTACCTTTAAAATTGACAACAAAAGACCCGCCACTATAATAAATGCATGCAAGTGTGGCCGATGGTACCCAACAATGACAACAATAACAACAACAATAACAACAACAACAACAAGAGCAGCATGCAAATTACAAGGAATATTTAATTACGAAAAATGTGCATAATTATGTAGCCAGGAGGCTGCGAGAACAGAACACAGAGGACTCTGGTCAAGAGTTAAGAGGGAAGTAAGCACAACATTTTTTGCTGTCCTCGTTGCTTGCCTCGTTTTGGCTTGTTGACCAACGCATAGCCTCGCCTCGGTGGGCAGCCAAAAGTCACTATATTATACAACCGCATAAATAAAATCCAACCACCTCCACAAGCTCTTTTTTTTTTTTTGTCTGACGTCAACGTCAATAAAAATAAGCAGCACGCAATCGAACCAAAGCCAACTGAACTTCATTGAACTATGGAAACTGAACTGCGACTCGTATGCCACACTTAAAAGGCATAAGCATATGCTACAAGAGTTTTAATTAAGTAAAATAGAGTGGTCTTTACTTTAGCTTTAAATTAAATAAGAAATTATGCTGCGGTTTCTGGAATAAGTATTAAAAATTTATTAACTACTTGTTTTCTCTTTATAGGTAAGTTGATCTAACTGAATTGCCATGATTGTCAATGAAATAAACAAGTAAGTAAATTCCTTTAAATCTCTCAAAGACTTTTAAATATTCCCAGACCTTGAATACCTTTTGGGACCAGTCCAAAATCTGTTTACTCTACAAAAAGCATGCTACTTTTTGTCAATTTTGCTGGCACTCAAATTAAGCGTTGCAACCACAAAACCCACAGACCCATTGAAAAACAGATGACTCGATATTTCGTAGACCTTTTATATTCGTTAGGTCATAAAAAAAAAAACGAAAGAGTTGTTTCATAATATGCGATTGTATCGGCTTGGTTTTATTTTCTGTAGCGCGCTCAGTTTTCTCATTATGATAATTTCCTGTCGACTCAGAGACACACAGACTTGACTGGCTGGCAATTAAAAAATTCAACCATTATGCTGGACAAATTTTATATATATGTATATATTTTTGAAGCTGCCATTGTTGTTGTAGTCGTTTTGCTGCAATTTTAATTTACGTACACGCATCGTCATATAACTCAAACTCGAGACAGCGTGTCACAGACGACAGAGCAGCGATAAACAAGCGATAAAAAAAAAACAAATTATTTTAAAATTTAATTAAAGTGCCCAAACACCAACAATAAATGACCTTGTTGATGACATACACACACACACACATACACACACACAGATATACATAGAGATGTCTGCCGATCAAAAAGATGTTAAGCGGGTGAGTACTTAGCTCATTAAACGGTGTTGTTGTTGTGACTGTTGTTGTTGTTGGAGTGCCCTTTTGCATTGTTTACTCAGACGAAAGAAAATTTATGGAATATATGCTCATTTGCCTCCAAAATGGCAGTTGTTAAAGCCAATCTCAATCTGTTGGCGTCTAGAAGTCTCAGAAGAAAACAAAACAATCTAAATCAGTGGCTAATGAGATGGCCTGTCTATATGTTCATAATTTTTGTAGAAAAGATTAACTTTTAAAGATCCCACTGACTTTGCCAATTTAATGAATTCAATTCAAGTGTAAGAGGAAAAATTTGAATACCACTCAAGAGTCGTTTCTTTATTTTTGATTTTATAAAAGAAAAATGTTGGCTTTAATAAATGTAAAATTCCAATCTGACAATTTCCTTTGTAAGTTACCTTTTGTCAGCCTTTTTTTTTGTGGTTTTTCATTTATTAGTACATTTTTTGCTTAGTTTTTCAGGACTTATTTGGCAATGCCAATTATTCACAAAAAGGAAACAAAACAAGTTCTCTTTGCTCACTTATTTGTCTTCAATAAAGTTCAACAACAACTTGTATAAATAACAAAATCCTTTGTCACAAGAGACTTTTCCAAATATGTAAGCCATTCCAACAAAAATAAAATAAATAAATAAAAACACAAAACTCAAAAGACTCGAATGAAATAGAATAAAAAAAGGTAGAAACCACTAGAACTTCAAACCACTTAAAAACAAATTGCCTGGACTTTTTGATTTCTCTCGTTTTTTTTTTTTTCGTTTTGGAAAGAAAACTTGTCCTTTGCATTTATTTTCGTATAAGAATATGTTTATATATTTTATTTTGGTGATATTAAACAAGAACCGGAACAGAAGTCGAGTGACAGCAAAACTTGTACATGTTTTCTTGTTAGTCAAACAAATGTCTCTTTGCTTTTGGTGCCATAAAAGGTAAATGTAAAATTATTTGCCAGGAAATTGATTTTAACCTTAGTACAATATTTCTTCATTTTGTGATTACTATCTTGACTGGTCTGTCTGTCTGTCGGTCTGTCGTTTGCTTGAGAATGAAGGCAAGCAATTAAATTCTTGCCATAAGTCAGGCAATCAAATCTGCGGAAAATGCTGGAAAGGTGATGCTGATTGTCATGGAGAGAGAGACCGTGACACGGGCAATTAAATGAAATTGCCAAGGCAAATAAACAAACAAACAAATCTAGAGGATGAAAGAAAAATAAAATTAAAAAAAAAGTAAGAAAAAAATGGTAAATTAATGTGCTTTGCCTTCTTTCCAGCGAACACCTCAGAAACTGTGGAACAGTTCTGGAAATTTTCCTACCATTGTTCTTGAGAAAAACTGTGCACCGTTTGTGACACTTGGCATCGTCACTTGCATTGCAATCAATTTAATTAATTTTTAATGTCATTTTCTGCAATTTCAATTCAATTTGAGCCACCACACACACACACACAGCCAAACACACACACACACCTGAAATCCATTAAATTGTCGCCTTGGCAAATTGAGAATTACGGCCGCCATTTCCGTTTTGCTTCGTTTCAGTCCTCTTAGACTGAAACTTCACCATATCGGGCTCTCAGTTACCAGAGCTCAAGACAATGCCAAATAGCAGTAAGCAAAAGGCACTTTTGCCAGTGGTAACCTTCTCGACATACAAGTGCCATAAAAGCATTGAGCCAAGTGTGGCGGGCAATGCCAGCAGAATGGGCCAAAGAATAAGCAAAAGCCTGAGCATGGAAGTCCTGGAACTGGGTTCGGTGGACCGGGAAGCCAGTGCCATATAAATGGCAACAAAGTAAACTGTGTCAACTTTGGCTCAGGCAATGCCATTGGGCACTTCCTTCGTTGCCAGCTCCATTTCCACAGGCTGCTACGGCTCATCCTTGCGCCTTGCCCCCACTCTCTCTCACTCTCTTTCTATAAGGTCTCTACTCTTCCATTGGGAGCAGCCGCCACAAAATGGCTCGCTGGTTGGCTGGCTGACCAAGTAAAGTAATTTCTTAACGCCACCGCGTTGTCCGCTTGCCACCTCCGCTCGCCTAACCGCAACGACAACGACAATTTTGCAATCGCCATTTTGTTGACTAAGAAATATCGAAGCCATCTTGAAATGCGAATATGCTGCCATGTCACATACACACCCTTGGTATAACCACACACATACACAGACGCACTCTAAGTGTTGGTTTAGCTTGTCGCCTCCTCCAATTGCCACTCCCATTTCGTAGCCGGCTCCTCTTGTGTACTGTTTGGGGCCCTGCGGTTTCAGTTGTAGTAGCAGCGGTTTGGCAAAGACTCTCCTTCCTTCCTGCTGTCTTCCTGCTGTTGTCTTGCCTGCCTTTGGCATACATTTCCTTGGACTTCCGCCTTGCCTGGCCAGGAGACTCTTGAGTTGTTGGATGGGTGTGTTTTGTGTCCTTCTGGTTACAAATTAAACTTCCGCATTTGTTTAGAAATCCATTTGTTAAATTATTTTACACTTCACAAGGCTTCCAAAATAAATAAAAAAAATAAAAAACAAAATATGAAAAATGATTTGATATTGTTTAGTTGTTTATTTTCAGGCTTAAGCTGAAAATCCTTTAAAATATTCCATTTTAAATGCCTACCTTCTTTTTTTTTTTTTTTTTGCTTTTGACAAGAATATCAACAAAAAACCATTATAATTTATAGCTGGTCATAATGCCAAAATGCATTTGATAACTGCTGCATTTTCAACAAAACCCACAAAACAATATTTCTTTCTCGCTCTCTCTTCTTTTTTTTTCTACCTTTTGTGCAAAATTGAAATTTTTTCATTGTGCAGAAAAAATATTATAAACCATAACGACAAATAACAAATGGAGTAATAAAAATAAAAGAATTGTGAACTCTAAATGGGTGTTTAGGCGTTGATAAAAAAAAAAAATGTCAAAAGGAAAAAGGAAAAATCCAACCAAGCCAACAATTCTGTCTGAGTGTCAACGGGTATTTGGCCACGTTTATGGCCGCCATTCAATATTTCGACAAATGCATTTTATAATGTTTTTATTGTCGAGAGTTTTTGGCATTCTGCAATAAATATTATTTCAGAATAGAGTAGAGCTAAGCCCAGAATTGAAAAGATTTTAGAAGAATTTAAAAAAATACACTCGGACTTAGTTTGGTTCGAGTCTTCATTTTTTATATCATGGATCTTTTTACACAATTGTCAATTGGCAAAAACCAAACCATATTTAAAGTAATTTCTGTTCATTGTTTTAGACAAGCGAACTCTTTTACGAAATAGAAAAAAAAGTCACTGTAAATGCGTTGACATCGGTAGACAGACATATCGGTGTGCCCTTTGGGATTTTAGAGCGCTTTGACCTCTCAATGTGCTTTGTTGTGTGCACCACTCGTAAGTGTGTGTGTGTAGTCAGGCATTTTATTTAGAAATAAATACCATTATTACTCTTCATTCTGTTTCAGTACATTTCGCATTTTTTTTTTTTCAATTTTTTGGGGTTATTTTATGGCGACATTTTTTATTTTTTTTTTCTTTATTCGTTTTGTTCGAAAATAGCCCAACAAAAATAATTTTGAAATGCCCCGTTCACGTTCAAATCCACACAGTCACATTCTAGTCCATGTCCAGGCAGGTCCATTGTGTGCGAGGGGTCCCCTGGCGCCGTTGTCGTCGCCGCCACCAGCAGTGCGGTAGCTTCATCAAATTCACTTGTCTGCTTGGCTTGCTTGGGTATTATTGATGAAAATTATATGTTTGTGTTTGTATCATAGACAGACCAACAGACATAAACGCAAGCCCCAACCCCAAACTGTGACCTTCGATTCGTCGGCTCTCTGTCTCTACCTCTGCCTCTGGCACTCCCTCTGCCACAACATTCATATTTTGGCAATTGAATCGCAGGCTTTTTTTTCATGGCTTTTATATGAATGTTTGCACATTTGGCACGTGACTGGCGCTTTAGCTATTTTTATTTTTGTATTCGATTTATTTGTGGGTGCGGCATTTAGAGGAAAATTGCATGCTATGTGTGCAAACTATAAATGTCAGCCTATGAAATCTGCAAAAATAAATCACACAAAATATCAAAACACGCCAACAAAATAAAGAAAACTTAAAAATAATTGATTTTAATTTTTAATCTGTGTCTTGGTTTTTTGTTTTAGAAAGTCAAAATCATAATTTTAATATTAAGAAAATAAGCAATATCACATTCCTATATGAAAGCCATGAAACAACTGAAATTTGGCGTAAAGTAATAAAAATAAATTATTAAATACTTTAACTGATCTTCTATAAAAATAAAAGAAGCATTTCCAATGAAATGAGTAAAGTAAAATCAACAATAAAAATAAGAAAAAAAATAACTAATCTTTTATTAAAATAAAATATGCAATATCATATACAAATACCAATGCCATAAGACAACTGAAAGTTGGTTTAAAATAATAATAAAAAATAAATAAAAATAAAATAAATAAAGTAACTGTAACTGCAACAACAAATGCCACCACAAATCTCAGAAGACAACTGAAATTTAACTTAAAATAATAATAAAAAATAAATAAATTAACTGATCTTTTATTAAAATGAAATGCGCATTTTCAACAGCTAAGGAAATACCAATAATAAAAGTAATAAATAAATGAGCTGATCTTTTAATAAGATAAAACAACCATTTCCAATGAAATGAGTAAAGTAAAATCAACAATAAAAATAATATAAAAAAAATAATTAATCTTTTATTAAAATAAAATATGCAATATCATATACAAATACCAATGCCAGAAGACAACTGAAATTTGGTTTAAAATAGTAAAAAAAAATAAATAAAAATAAAATAAATAAAGTAACTGTAACTGCCACAACAAACGCCATCACAAATGACACAGAACAACTGATATTTGGCTTATAATAATAATAATGATAAGATAAAACAAGCATTTCCAATGAAATTAGTTAAGTAAAATCAAAAATAAAAATAATAAAAAAAAGAACTAATCTTTTATAAAATAAAATATGCAATATCAAATGCCCATGCTTTAAGGCAACTCGAACTCCAGGCGAAATGAAACAAAACAGTTTCCGTTTATAATTATAAAAATAAAGCTAAAGCCAAGATACATTCCAGTCAACTGACAAAATAAAAATGAGATGCTACGTGCTATCAACGAGTATTTATTCTAAGCAATACCAAATATTCTCAAAAAGTAATCGGTATTTCAGACTCAGGGTTGTATTTGATGTTTCCAGAGTTGCCAGAGTTTTAGAGTAAAGGTTATCAACGAGTATTTTTTCTAAGCAATACCAAATATTCTCAAAAAGTAATCGTATTTCAGACTCAGGGTTGTATTTGATGTTTCCAGAGTTGCCAGAGTTTTAGAGTAAAGTTTATCAACGAGTATTTTTTCTAAGCAATACCAAATATTCTCAAAAAGTAATCGTATTTCAGACTCAGGGTTGTATTTGATGTTTCCAGAGTTGCCAGAGTTTTAGAGTAAAGTTTTTCACGCAGGGTTGTTGTTTTTTTTTTTTTTTTTTTGTATTTTTGGTACGTTTCACTAAAATGTGTGGCAAAAATGAAATTGCATGAGCGAAACGGTTGATAGAGCTGAAGAGGTTCTTTTTGCGACTTTACAGAATGTTCTGGGGAAATGGAGTTATTAAAATATATATTTTCTTTTACACACTGCACATAGTTTTTAATTACAAAATTTTATGTTCACTTTTGTACAACTCAATAAAAGAAAATTAATATCACAAAAAAAGAAAAGTCATTAAAAATATGTTCATATATTTATTTAATTTTTTTTTTTTTTTTTTTGTTTCTTCATATATTTAATGCGACAAGAAATAGTATTCTCCAAATCAAACAAACAGATAAGCGTAAATATACATATATATATATAAATATGTAGAGTATATTTATACAAATACATTTACAGCCATAACTTTGATAAACATGAGAACACAAAGGTGTGGGTGTGCTTGTGTGTGTATCAGTTTGGTCCATGTTATTGGCAGGATTTTTTGATAGCCGCTGGTGATTGTCACCAGCAAACAAGTGAATACAAATATGCGATATGCTTGTCAAGGTAACCGGCAACAACAATAACAACAACAACAACAACGGCAACAATAACAAGAACAGCTAACTGAAATATATTGAAAATCATTTTCAACTGGTACATTTGTTTGCATTGATTTCATATCATTTTCTATATGTATATAACATATGAAATATCCATTCATACAAATGCGTAGGAGGCAGAAATTTAATAAAATTCAGTTATGCTTGCTATTTTGACATGTCAGTTATTTGATTGGCAAATATTTGAAATAACCATTTTACATACAAGTTTCTGATTAAAATTTACTTCGACTCCCAAACAAACAATCTCAACCAAATTTTCCCCACTATCTTTGCGAGTCTGTTAAAAGCTTTAAAGCTTCAAGTCGTGACCAAGTTCAAAGTTGCAAGGATTTCAGATTTATATGCCAAACATGCCCCAAGTAGATTAATCTATTATCGATAAGTGCAAGCGTATAAAATTTATAACCTCAAAAAAAAAAAAAAAATCGAAAAAAAAAACTCCGACAAAGCTAAACAAGCCAGGCTGCTGGAAGACAA
Source organism: Scaptodrosophila latifasciaeformis (assembly GCA_037075145.1). Lineage (NCBI taxonomy): Eukaryota > Metazoa > Arthropoda > Insecta > Diptera > Drosophilidae > Scaptodrosophila > Scaptodrosophila latifasciaeformis. The sequence goes on from JBAMCM010000426.1 coordinate 628,878, forward strand.
AGCCTGCAAGGCAAAATCGCAAAGCTTACGTCTCGATTCGGATTGAATGAGGAGAGCGTTGTACCCCGAAAAAAAAAAAATAAAATCAACCGAACCAACTGCACTTAAGTGCTTGAAAATTGTTTTCGATATTATTTTGGCTGCGCTTTTCCATGTCTTTTCTTTTCTGCCAGCCACATACTCTCTCTCTCTCTCTCTCGCTCTCGCTCTTTCTATCTTTGGGGTATTTCTTATTTTTTAGTGAGTGCCTTTCAACACATTTGGCCATCGTTTACTTGGCTGTTGGCATTTGTCTTGTCTGGTCTGGTCTGGTATGGCCTGGACTGGTCTGGCCTGGTCTGGACATTGTCCAAAGAACCATTTGTTGCTCTCTTTGCTTGAAATGGCTCAGCTGCAGAGAATTTAATTTATTAGGATTGCCAAGTTGTTTAGCCTCCAAGGCAATGGCTTGGCAATGCCATTGCCACTTTACCACTCCACCATTCTACCGAAAGCCCTTTTTTAGTCGAAGCTTTGGCTGTGTCTTCTTTTTGGCTGATGTTGTGGGCGTTTCGTTTCGTTTACTTTAAGTGTTATTTATGCTTAGATTTTTGACTTTGGGTTACTTTTAAGTGCATTAGCTGTGGCTTTGGACACCATCATTGTTTTGGCCAATAATTAGGCGTCTTAGCTTGGCCGGCTCTTGGACGACAAAATCATTGTCGATTTTATGTGGCTCAAAAGGTTTACCAGCCAGCCATGTTGTTAATGGCATTGCCAACAATTGCCATTTCGACTGCTCTTAAATTCTTGTTAAAGAAAATTTGTGCTTAGCCTCTGGCATATTCAGTTGGCATCCTTGTAACTCGAATTGATGGATGAACCGAATTGAGTGTTTATGGCTTTTTCAAAATTTATGTTCTCTGAGAAGACAACTAAATCGAAAGATTAAATAAGTTTCTTGTATTTCTGCAAATTATTTGTACATAAATTATGAAAACATAATTCAGATAATTTTGGACTGCAGAACTTTTGAGTCATTCTATTTAATGCAGTTTCTTTTTCTTTTTTATAAGCAGTGATTTTGCTTACAGAAAATTTAGTACAGTTGTGCATTAGCTTCTTCTCTTAAAAGCTCTGAATCGTTGGGCAAATTAATCAGTTAAGCTTTCTTATAAAGAGTTTCAACCTCACGAATTGCAGTACATTTTTTTGAAATATAAGCAGTGATCTTGCTTACAGAAAATGAAGTACAGTTGTGCATTAAAGACATAGCTTCTTCCCTTCAAAGCTTAGAATCATTGGGTAATTTAATCAGTTAAGCTTTCTTATAAAGACTTTCTACCTAACGAATTTATCTGCCAATCAATTTATTAGTAAAAAAAAATAAATATGAAAATATTTACTTTGCATTCTTTAAAAAATTCTATAAAAATGTATTTTGCTTCAAATATTTTTCGTCCATTCCAAAAAAGCCTTGTAAAAAGAGAAAAACAATTGCATATGAAAATATTTGTTATGGTCATTGGAATGAAATTTTATTATAACAATTTTTTATTATCATAGTTTGATTTTATATTTATCGATTTGGCTTGCTATGCATTAGCGATTCCATCGATAAATTTTGAAAAAAAAAATATATATATATATATATATATATATATAATAATAAGATGGATGTAGAAGCCAATGCAATCAATTTTATATTTTTATGAAGCCTTCGCACACACCTGAAATGAGTTGGACCGATTTGTCCCAAGTGTAGGGCATTGGCTTGTTTATGTGACTGAAACTCCGCCCTCCGCTCTGGCTTTGACGACAACGACCTGAGTTGTTTGAAGCCCGCGGAAAGCGTGAAAATTGCTAGCTTTGTTTGCAGTTTTTGTTGTAGTTGTTGTGGTTGTTGTTGTTGGGTGGTTTGCTTGGTTCTTGGCTTGTTTGTTTATTTGTTTGTCGAGACTCTGTGAGTCGTAAGCCGCGGCTTTTGATGCCTTGGCATTTCACTTAGATTGCTGAGTTCTCAGTTGAGTTTTTCTTTTTCCTACTCTTTTTTTTATGCTTTTACATTTTTATGATGCGCTTTTTTTACGGCAATGGCAGCTGACTTGAGTTGCCAGTAACGCGCTGACTAAAAGAAACAAAAAATAAAAATAAAAGTGAAGAAAAAAACTATGACCCCCGGTTCGCTAATAAAGTCCTTGTCTTTTGACTTTAATGCATTTTCAATAAAATTTTATGTGAGTTTTGCTTGCATGCAAATTTTATAGCATTTCTTTCTGCTATTTTTTTTTTCACAGTCTTACCACTCACGATTTCACAATGGTTTCCTTGAAGAAACTCTGAATGGCACAAAAAAGGAAAAAAAAAAATATAATAATAATGGCAAATGCAATTTTGTATTTGTTGTTGCTTCTATTTTTTGTACAGTTTATTTCATTTCTGTCGCATACGAATTCATTGCTATGCCCGCCTCCCCCCACACCCACGGAACCCTAAAGCCCCCAATCCTGTGTTCTTTTCTGTTTGGCCCTTGCTTTCGGTTTACATGCCATTTTGTCGCCCATTCTAAAGTATTTCGCATATACAATTTTTTTCCTTCTGTTTTATTGTTGTTCTTGTTGTTGTTGTTGTTGTTGTTGCATGTGTACGACTGTAAATTGCGCTTGTTATCGATAAATCATGCAACCATTATTTATGGTGTGTCCTCTCTGTTTGTGGGTGGCATCTGAATGTGTGTGTGAGCAAGTGCATATGTGACTGAATCTCGCTTTCTCTGGCTACTGGAGAAGTCTCTTCTCCCTCTCCCTCTCCGTCTCCCTGGCCCTCTTCATCTCATTCTCTCAATCTCTCTATGTTTAAAAATTATTTTTCAGTTTTCGATTTTTCGCTTTGAAATTCCCATTTCATGTATGCATCGTACGGTTTTGTCTATCTGCCCGTGTGTGTGTGTGTGTGTGCGTGTGTCCTTAGTTTTATTTTTTTATTATCGTTTCACTATTTTTTTTTATTTTTTTTTTTTATTATTTTCTGCACTCAATACGATTTTTCGCTTTGCCCGGCAGTGTACGCTTTTTAGCATATGCCACTGGTCGGTCGCCGGTTGGTTTGGTTTGGTTTGGTCGGCCGTCCTCACAGTCCTCCGTTTCCCTATCCCTTTTCGGATTGTGGCCCATCATTCTGTTGCCTCTTTTGCCAGTGCATTTGCCATTCATGTGGGTGCTGCAAAGCTTTTCATTGTGTAGAGTTTTTCCTTTCTTTTTTTTTTTTTTGGTGTTGTCGTTCTTTCTGCTTTTCTACCTTCTTCGTATTCTTTTTTTTTTTGCAGCATTTAATACAGTTGAGTGTCTGGCACAAATGTTTGGTGGAAATCGATAAACTGACAAATTGCTTGTTGGATTCATGTGTGTGCTTGTGTGTGTGTTGAATTGCTAAAAATCGAATTGCAAGTGGAAAAGAGAGAGAGAGAGAGCGAGAGAAAAGCTTAAAAAACAGAGAAACAAATAATATAACTGTAATTGTTGTCATATTTGAAATGCAAGGCATTAGTTACAGCTGAGACAGCTGAGAAGGTGTGAGATGAAACGAAAAGAAAAGGACAAGTAAAAAGCGAAAATGAATTTTTTTCTCTCTCACAGGAAAAGAAAGTAAATCGTATATTCAGTGGGCACCTTAATTGACTCTTGAGATTTATAACCATTTTGAGACGGAATTTTATACCAAATACTTTACTTTGCTTTTGACAAAAGAAATATAAAATTGCTGAAATTGAATCAAATTTAATAATTAAACGAATTGAAATTTAAAGCCAAAGAAATGTTTCTCACACTCTCTTAACATAAATTGACAAATTTAGATTTTTATTTCTTTGACTTTGAAATTCATTCCAATCAGAAAGACGCATTAGGAATGCTCATATACATTTTTTTTTTTTTGGTATTATTTTTCTTCTGTAAAATTTTTAATTAAAATGCCCAGAAGCATTTGTTCAATGGCCAAGGCACATTTATTTTCTACACTAACTACGGATACTAAGGACTGTCCCGCCTACCTCAATGCCACCTCCCGTCACTCTCATCCACTTAGTCAAATTTGCATAAAAAAAATAAAAAATCAGTGCTCCACTGTTAAGTCAGTCAGAGTATGAAGCTGAGTTTTTTTGGCCGTATGGACAAATTCAAATAAAATTAAAATCACAAAAAAAGAATGAGAGAAAACGAAAAAATATGACGTCGAGTGAATGAAATTTTCAACAACGTCATTTGTGTGCCGACGACAAGGCAGAGCAAAGAATCGTTAAAAACAATAAAAATTTGGATCAAGTACCCATGATGCCAAAAAGCAGAGCCCTCCCCCACAAGCCCATCAAACCAAACCAAACCAACCAGGCAGCCAGCCAGCCACGTAGTCAATGACGTCGTGATGTCGTCGCTGTAAAAACCGCAGAACAGGGAAATCGAGGCTAGAGAAGTGGGACAGAGAGTGGGAGTCCGCTTTCGTTCTACACCCTCTTGCTACTTTTGACCAACCAGAGAAATAAGAATTTCAAATAAATCCGATTAAATGGAAATTTATTGTCATCCAGTGGCGAACGGCACTTACTACTTCAGTGAGGCGTGCTCATTCGACTGGTCGTTTTGGGTTTGAAATTTCCCTCGCCCTGAGAGGGAGGTGACTTCAACACTTCAATATGTTCGCTGCCAGGCCAGCAAAACTCGGCATGGCCACACAACATTCATTTCATTTCTTTCTTTTTTTTTTTTTCTTTGCTTCTCTTTTTTTTTTCATTTTGGTCCCCAAGCCATCATCAGACTCCACCAGACTCTCGCCACTCTGCCTCGGCTCTGTGTTAAAAGCCAGTAATGTCCTTTCGACACACTCGACTGAATTTTTCTTTAACACTTCAATATACTACTCCGGCTGTTACTGCTCTTGGTCTACCAATCTTATTGGCCCAGGCCAGCAGCCTGACAAAAATGCTTAAAAAGAATCAAAAAGGAGCCACTATCCCAACCCAAAAAAAAAAAAAAGAAAACACAGAAAAAACATTCACAACTTTGCAGCGCGAAACATCAACGAAAGTGCTACAGCAATATTAGAACCGCCACAGACTTCGCTACCAATCCCAGACAACTTCAATCTCGAATCTCCACAACCAAATCCTTTTTAGCCAATATCTATCCAATGCCTTTTTCATTGACTCTCTGCAGTCCTGCCTGTCCTGTCCCGACTCGCTGTAGTTTAGTGGTCGCCAAAGCTTTGGGCTGCAATTCACTTGATTATGCAGGGAATTAAGTACTGTAAATAAAAAGTTAAGCCTGACAATGGCTAAAAAATAGAAGTAAAAAAAAAAAAACGAAAAGTTGTCTTAATTAGTCCAGCTTGAAGTGTGGAGTAGTTGGTCCTTATTTATTCCCCTGCATTTCAGAATATTTAAATGACTATAAAGGCAGACGAAATTATAGGTTAAAACCGAGACAGCTTGGACTAATTTCTAATTTGGAGTTGTAAAGAAGAGTCACACAAATCCAAATCAGTTGAAATATAAAAGATTTTGTCACTCAATTTCAGAGATAATAAAAATTTATGAAACAATTTAAAAAATTTTTGAAATAAGATATAAAAATTATCCTTTAGATTTAATTTCCTTTTCATATTCTGATTCAACAAAAAGTTTGACAACCTTCAAAAAATCCCAAGCTAATTAGAAAAAACAAAGAAATCCAAAACTATTAAAGTGTCTCTGGAAAATATTCAGATAAATTCATTTATGGAGTGGCAAAACCAAAAAAAAAAAAAAAGAAACTCCCAAAGCAATCCCATTAACTAATGCACTTCAATTTGTTTTTTTTTTTTTTTTTTTGGTTTTGTTTTTTATGTGATCCATCAAAATTGCAGCCGGAAAAAACAATATTGAGAACAAGAAGAACATGGGCGAAAGCACATCAAAATGATATACAATCAACTTATTGTTGAAGTTGCATGTCAGTTTTGTCCAGTGTTACCCCCACACCCCTTCCACCTACCCACAGCGACTTGCTCTTGCAAGAAAAATGACAAAACCGTTGAGAGCATTTTGAGCGCTGGGCGCTTTCGAAAGTTGGTGGCAACTAGAAAATGGCAAGTGGCAAGTGGCAAGGCTGTCGTGGTGGTCGTCGTGGGCTGTATAATAAAACTTTAACAAGTGTGTCAACGCCGTTTCCAACGGTGTCCATGAAAGTTGCTCGACTTGGCTTGGCTTGGCTTTCGCCAATGTTCTGCTCTACTCTTCTTCTTGCTTTTGTTATTGTTTTTATGTTTTTTTATATATATATATATATATATTTTTCTTTATTATTATTATTATTTTTCTGTATAGTTTGTTTTTTTTTTTTGCTTTTTTTTATTTTGTTTTTCTTGCGCTGCTCCCATTTGTGCATTTTTGCTTTTAGATTAATTAAAATTGTATATTTTTCAGAGTTGTTGTTGTTGTTTTTATGTTGTGCTTGTATGTGTATGTGTGTGTTTGTTTTTTGCATTAATTACACATTGTCCATCCATTTGGCAAATTATGCAGCTGGCAAGTTTTTAATTAAAATATAATGATGCATTTGATTGGCCCTGAATTGAAACATACAGCAAAATGTTTTACCTCTGCCTCAAACAAATGCATCGAAAAAAAAATAGCACCGAATATAACAGATCAAACCTATCAAATTGATGGACACATACAGAGTATAATTAAGTCTAATCAGAGTTTTTAACAAGCAAAAATCATTCATATCCTGTATAGAAAAACCAGAACCCCTTGCGCATTCAGTCACATGATAGAGTGGGCACATTTGGTAACATGAGCTTCATTAGTGCCAGCAATAATGGTAGCAAACATTCTTTTTTGTATTTTCATGCCTCACCCATGTGCTACTGCAATTTTTGAGTGCAGGCCACACGACGTATGCGTAATAAACTGCATTCAACAAAGGGAAACAGAAGATGGATAGATGACTGGTTGGCCATACCGAGAAAAACAGAGAGAGAGAGAGGGAGAGAGAGAGAGGGCGGCACAGTTGGCTACCGATGCTCGGTGATGTCTACTGACTGACTGGTGACTGGCATTGGTCGACTGGCTGTTATTTGATAGCAAAATAGTCCCTTCCAGCTGCATTGAGTTGCATGACATGCAACCTTCAAATAATCTGGAAACCCCATCGTTCCCTGGCCAGTTATAGATATGGCAACGGCTGTTTTGACATGCCAAAGAGTTCTCGCCTGCTCGGGGGTGTAAGGGTAACAGTAGAAGAGTTTGAAATGAATTTCGTATTTGAATTTGAATTTGAATTTGGTTTCAATGTTGTGCCAGTCATGGGCTTTTAATTATTTGATTTGGTTTTTTCGCTCATTCTTGTCATGTGTGAGTGTGAATTTGTGTGTTTTAGTTGTTTGTTCGGGCTCAGGTTTCGTTCCTGTGGTTTTTCTAATTCCATCATAATTGCTAATTCAACAAAGAATTTTCTACACAATTTTCATCCTCTCTCAAATAACAGTAGTTTGAAATTATCAAAAGATTTCTCTTCACCCACGCTTGTAATTATTATGAAAATATTATTTCAGTTATTTGTTGGGTATATTTCAATTTGAAAAAAAAAAAATTATTCCCATTGAAAACTTAATTTTATTCATTTAGTCTATTTCCGTTTTACTGAATTTGTCATGACCTTTTTTTTTATTCAACTCATTCTATGGGTTTGTCTCATATTTATGGAATATTCCTAAATGACACACTCATTTAATGGTTAGTTTAGCTTGTGCTTTTTCTGACAGTTTTTTCCTTTGACCTTTTTGTCTGTCTGCTTTGGAGCTTTTATATATCGATTCCTTTTTGCTTTGATGAGTGTAAATTGTAGTTTACCAGCAGTTTTTGTTTAGCTGTTTATGGCTTTGCCATCTTAAAGCTTCCACACTTGTTCTGGATATGTTTTTAATTAAACTCGCTTTCACTTAGCCCTTCTACTGCTCCGATTAGATTTTCTCTTCTCCCAACCAAGCACTCGCTCTCATTCAATGGTAGCTGTCAGTGTGTCTTTCGGTATCTTTATATGGACCAAAGAAAAGCTTTAAATGCAGTGAACCAAAAGCATTGCAACACAATGCAACGAAGAACGCTTCACACTTGAATAGCTTTGAAAACTTTTCAAGGTTTTTTGTTCTACCAATTCGAAAGAAGATGAACAAGAGGTTGTGACTGGGGATGACTATGGAAGTGGAGGGCATTGTTGGCTAGGGCTGCAGCGATCAGTTGTTTGCTGCTGCCAAAGTCTAATTGCACGGAACGAAACAAACGACTCGGATAAGAGAAAACGAGAGAGGCAGAGAGAAAGTGAGAGAGAATTTCAAACATATGAGACCAACCAAGGCGAACTATTTTGCATGCACACTGAGTTCTCCGAGGGTTTAGTATGCGATGAAAAGTATTCGAGAAGTACGCACGCAGTCTACCCTCCTCCTGTCACTGGTCGAGGGTATCAACGCCAACTTCACTCGGCTAAAGTGAAGAAAACTGCAAGAAATAAAAAAAAAAGTAGAAGAAATCGCTTGCTTGATATGACAGAACGTTGGGGGCGCGCAGAGTTGGGTTGGCCACTGGTCGTAACATATCTCGACGCTGGCATGCGAATTGTTGCATAAAAGTCAAAAATCTTCAACTTCAGCATCAACTATATAAACGGGAAAACTGGCTTGTGCTTGTGCTGCTGAAGCTAAAGTCGTCAATGGCAACGGGAATGGCAATGGCAACGCTAACGCCAACGACACTTGAGTGTATGCTGAGTACACACAGTCAGTTCAGGCCCCCCCCACCCCCTCGCCAACGCCCTCTACATCACTGTCGTAGTCGTTGGCATCATCGTCGTCGTTGGGTTTGCCTTTGCCGTTGCCGTTGTCGTCTATCATGGCAAAGTGCTCATATTTGCGCAGAGAACGGAATCACCCAGTGCATGTCCTTTTTGTGTCCTTCGACGGGCATCAAGCGACTTACGTACAACGATTTTGGGCTCTTCTTTGGTTAAGTGTATCTCCATCGATATGTTTGTATACATATATATAACTATATATATTTATGTATATATATATATTTGTATGTATGTATGTGTGTGTGTGTGCTTTGGTTATGGATATTCCTTTGAGCGTTTTGAATTTCATATTGCAACTGCGTTTGTGACTATTTGCACAGTCACTCAAAGTGAAACGACAAGCGACCTTTTTAAACTCAATAACTTTGAAAATGCTTTTCGATATATTCTCACTCACACAAACACACACACACATGCAACCATGTTCATACAGTCATGATCGGATATAGAATTCGATAAAAAATATATCAAGAATTAATTTTAAGCTATTTTCAATAATAAAAACCAAATCAAATTGTTACTGTTCAAAATTGCGAAAAAGAAATATGCAACCATGTTCACCCAGTCATGATCAGATATATAAATCGATAAAAAATATATAAAGAATTAATTTTTACCCATAACCCAAATTAATTTGATATAATTTAAAATTGCGAAATAAGAATATTTTTAAAGCAAGATCAAAACCAAACGAAATCTTTCTTCAAAACGATTCTCTCAGTGTAGTCTCATATGTATGATATATGGCAACTGTTGTGCCTCTATATATATATATGTGTATGTGTGTGTGTATTTGAGTTTGTGGAAAACGAAATCATTGCCGGTCAATGAAGCCAGCCATCCTACCAAGACAGAGGAGGCATCATTTTTCAAAAATCATTTATAGGCAAGTGCATTCAATCGTATCGGGGCACTTTTTTCCCCACTCCCTCTCAAGGGCTTTTTCAATCTCTATATTATTCTCTTGTCTCTACTCTGTTGTATAAGTTTCTGGGTGTATGTGTGTGTATGTATTGGTCAGGGTCTGGGTATATAAAGTGCCAAAAAGACCGTGCACATGCAGCTCATCAGGCTCAGGGTCGGGTCTGTCCCTACCTATCTGCCCCTTCCACAGTCATTTTGAACTGAGCTACTCTATGAGTGTATGAGTGTTTGTGTGTGTGTGTATTTGTTACTGGACATGCAATATTCAATTTTTCAATATCTCATGCCTCTGCCCTAGGCACAACATCAGCTTTGGCAAAAATCAACAGCCAACGAAGGCAGTCAGCCAACCAACCAACCAACGAACCCACCAACTCCATTCAGCCCAGCCAGTCAGTCTGCTTGCTGGGGAACTGATCTGTTTTGGTCGGGTTGAATCGTAACGGGTGACTGGTGGAGAGATTTTAAGCTATTCTGTGTATGTTGCTCACAGTGTGCATCGCAGTGATTAATGTCTGTGGCAAATGCATTAAATTCTGTTAAATGTATTACAATTTCGCCAGACTCAAACTGAGAGACCCACACAATCAGTTGCAGTAACACTTAGCCCTCTTTCGCCTCAGCTCATCTTTCCCAGGATTTTGAAAAAGTTTCACACCAACCGACTTTGGTTGTGCCGCCTTTGCCTGCATCTGGCTGATTGATGATTGCTCTCGGTTGTTCTGCTGCTTCTTTTCATTGTTGTTGTTGTAATTGCTGCTTTTGTTGTTATCGAGGGAGAGGAGTGTCTTTCGTATATTCGGTGAGCTTGTTATGAATTTGTTCAGTCTCAGATTTCAATGTTCTGATTTTAAATTGTTGTTGCCTGTTTCATTCGTTTTTGTTCTTTTTTTCTTGTCTTGTTCTAAGGATACAAAGAATCATAATAATTTAGGAATATTGATTTACATGTTGGACCAAATTCCAGCTTTCTGAAATATATGATTCCAATTTCAAAAGAAGAATTACTTATTTGATTTATGTGACTCGAAGCAAAGGTTGAGAATGAAAATCAATGTATTTGGAATACAATAAGAATTGAACAATATTGATTGTATTTAATTAGCCAATTATGCCTTCTGGGTCTTCATGTCTTGGTAAAATTATTATGCAGCTTTTGTTTTAATTATTTAGCTTTATAGCATTTACAGATTTCTCAGAACATCTGATTACATTTTTTGAAAAAAAGTCTATTGAATTTATATAGTTTTTTTTTCTTTTTGTAAAGTTTTTTTCCTTATTTTATGTGAGGTTTGCTTCTTTGGAAAATTCACTTACGAATTTCGTATTTCCTTTACTTTAATTAAAGTGAGGTTAAGTTTTGCCAATTCCTTGAAAAAACAACTTAGGAATCTTGTATTTCATACAGATTTGATTCCTTAACATTCCAGGTTGACTTGACTATTTTCAAAAATCCCAATTTATTTTTAGACCTGATTAAATTTTCGTTTTTGCCTTGAGGGTAAGTTCTACGTCTATTAAATTATTTGTTTTTCGTTGAATATTTAATGTGAGGTTATGTTTGTCAACTTATCTCACATCTTCTAAATTATTTACTTTAGTTTGACTCGGCATACTTTTCAGAGTTTCCCCGTTATGCTTAATGCACCAGTTCAATTTATAAATTGTGTCTCCTTTCTAGAAAATTTATTCACTCATACCCACTCACACACACTTACACACACACCGCAACGTTTGTGAAAAACAAGTTTTTGTTGTACTCTGATGCTTTTGAAAATTTTTGTGTGATTGATGGGCTTGGCTACATTTGCGGCTGTTGTTTGACTTTGATGTCTCACTCTGTTTTTATGCTTGCTCCCCTGTAAGTCGTCTTTTGCCTATAGTGCCTTTCTTGGCATTCAAGTGCTTATGTGTGAGTTGGTTAAAGGGAAGGAAGTGCTCATATATGTGTGTGTGTGTGTGCATCTTGAGCCGGCGAAAGTTTTAATTGCTTTTTGCAATTAGAACTATTAGTGAGTGTGCCGGGTTACAACTGCTGCTGCGTTTTTGCAACGCGTCAGTTGATTGCACAGCCGCAGCCACAATCGTCTCCGTTGTCGGCAGCATTACTCCGCCTTCTCCTCTGTTTCATTTTCTTGGCCGCATCTAAGCAATTCATTTAATTGCTTTGCAATTTTCATGTATGAGTGTGCGTGTGTGTTTGTGTGTGTGCCAATGACTGGTTCCCCATATGCTTGGGAGTGTGTGTGTGTGTGTGTGTGGCTTAAATGATTTGAACAAATATTTTAATTTGTAATTCTCAAACAATTTTTAAAGCATCATCTTCTTTTTCTTCTTCTTCTTGTTTTCTTGCAATGCTCGAATGACTTCTGCCAGTGAAATTGACGGTTTCCAATTTCAAAACTTTCAGTTATGTTGTAATTTACCGTTTCCACAAAAAAGCTTTCGTTTTCCCTCTTCTTTCTTTTGAATGCTCAATCAAAAGGTGTGGACACTTTGACTATTTCACAGCCAAATCGAATTTTTCTTTTGCATGTTTTTTTAACCCAAACTCTTTCGATTATTTTTTAAGCCCCACGTGTTTTTTTTTTTGCAAAGTAATCACTGGCGGAGACCACTGGGAATGGGAACTTATGAAAGGCGAAGGCAAATAGAGAAATAACTCTGGGGAGTTGCTGACTTTAAAAGCCAGGAAAGTGAATAATTAAAGGCATTTTCGAAATTTCTTGGGGAATTCTTCCAGTTGCCGCAAACATTTGGTTTATACAAATTCATAAATAAAGCAAAAATGATGAAACACTTTGAGAAATCAAATGGGATTATTAAAAATATCGACATTGAAATGTTTGAAATAAAGGGAAAAGGAAAATGAAGTCCATGACATATTTCCTAGTTGTCCCTTGTGCCAATTTCCTTTGATACTCTGGGTAGGGCCAGGGCGGTAAGAGAGAAACGAATTAAACTAGATTTTCCATTTAGTTTTACCCGCTGAGCGCCGTTGGGCATTTTTGGTTGGGGTCTCTCAGCTCTTTGATTGGCCATTTGAAGGTTTTGCTTTTTTTTTTTTGTTGTTTTGGCAAAAGGCAAGTCAGGTATTCTGAATCAAAGATACAACAAGGACAAAAGCTTTGCTGTTTTAATTGCCTTGCCAAAAAGAGACCAGCAAAAGAAAAAAGAGCGAACTGAAAAATTCTCAAAAATAAATCATGGAATATAACAAGCGATATATGACTAGCTTTATCTCTGTTGTTGTTGTTGTTGTGAAAATTTTTTTTAAATTTCTGTTGGCAACGCCGTGGCTGTTGTCCTTGCTCGCTGCTTGCCAATGACTAATTATGAAATGTTTGATTTCCCTTGGGAAACTCTGACAGCGCAGCAAATTTTGTACCTGACTGAGACAGGATTCGCTGAATGGCTCAACCAGCCAGACGGTTCATGCTTTTCTTTTTTTTTGGTATATGAAATATAGTGGTTGTTGCTATATTTTTTTGTTATTTAAAAGAGACAATCAACAAGAGCCGAGACCAGACCCAGCCTAGGCGAAAGGCTTTTTGACTGGCACGTTTTGACCGACTCGAAAGTTATCACAACACAGTGCAGAAAAGATGGGTTGAGTGTGTTGCAGGGTGGTGAGAAGGGGTTACATAAATTCATGTCAACTTTGCCAGTATTCGCTCACATGAATTCGTCATGAAATGAAACGAAAAATCAAAAACAAATTGCACAGAAATGTAATGAATTTTAAGCATGTGAGCAGACACACACATACACAATGAGTTCTGAGTGTGAGTGTCGATGTGGGTGTGGGTTAGTCTGAATGAGTGGGTGTCTCGGTATTGTGATGCCTTGTTTTTGACAACTGTCTAGTAAGGCCATGTCACACTATATGCCATGTCTCTTTGCGGTTGCCCACAGGGTGTGCGTGTATATGTGTGAGTGTGTGTATATCTCTGTCTCAGACTTTTTCTTTTCTACAGTGTCTATTATCCCGGCCGTGTGTCTGTGTTCGTGCCAGGCATGTCAAATATTCTGCAAGCTACTCTTCACCTCGTCTCTCTGGTTTTCTGGCCTCTCGAAAAATATGTTTGTATTTGCTCTGGCTCATTCTCATCGTACCTCTCTCTCTCTCTCTCTCTCTCTCTCTCTCTCTCTCTCTCTCTCTCTCTGTGTGCGGTTAAAGTTTAAAATATTTGTGTTAAAATTGCACTTGATTTAATTGTTGTTCTTGCTTTTGCTTTGCCATATCATTTACAGCAATTGGTCTGTGTTTCTTTACTGCCTCTCCTCTTTTGTCTGGAGTGTGAGATGAAAGTCACTTTTTTGTAGACAAGTTGACAGTCAAAAAATCACCAAACTATCTCTCTCTCTTACTTTCTTTATCTGGTCTTATGGTCTCTGCGGTCGGTTATTTGTGTCTGCTGAGACTTAAGCTTAAAATCTATCAAAATCAAAGTAACAAAGAACCGCAACAAATTTGCCTTAGGCTGATTCCCTTACAGAGAGAGAGAAAGAGAGTGAGAGAGACGGTCAGACAGACAGTCAAGTTGATGGCTGACTAGGCTGTCAAGTTAGAAGTGGTTTAGTTTGTTAGTGCTGAGGGGAGGCCAGCGGGGTCATGGAATCGGTAAATGGAAACGAAAATGGAAAGGTTTTTGTATCAAGCGATTGTTGATTTGGACAAGCTGTGATTGAATTGTCCTGCTTGAATTGTCCTTCCCTTTAGACAGTCAAATGTTTGGCTTTTTTTTTTTTAGATGCCATCCATCTCTCTTTCTGTGTATGTATTTGTGTGGGTGTTTTTTTTTGTCTCTCTGTCCATTTGCTTGTTTTGGTGTGATGACATTTTCCACTGACTGAATTTTATGTTGATTACAGATTAAGATTGCAACATTTTCCTGATATTGACAATAATGCCTTTGAGCATTATTTGCTTGCTGGTTGCCCTTTACTTCGGGTCAACACACACACACTCTCTCACACACACATATATAGATACAAAAGACAACTTCAACTCAGTCGGCTATATCTTTCATGCTGCCCTTCGCTTTGTCTCCGCACATCTCTTTGGTCACAAGTGTTAATTTGACTGAGTTGGCTGCTTGGCTTGGTTCGAGCGGGGCAGGAGCAGTTCCATTTGAATACAAATCTCTTTCTACCCCACTCTTATCCTGTCACACACACACACACACACACACATACTCGCACATTTGCCTACAACAATAGCCAAAGTGTTGATAATAATGAGCTGACAGTTTGGCATTAGTTGAAGATTGTGCGTAAATTTTAAGTAAATGTCTTGGGCTTAGTTACATTCTTGTCAACAATGTTGCTTTTGTTGTTGGCATTGTTGGGTGTGAATGGTTGCTTTGTAGCCTTGTAATTAATTTTAAAACGTTGCCCCCAGGCAGCTAGTCAAACAACAAAATACAAAATGATGTTAGACAGGATATTACATTTGCCTTCTTTGGATAAAAACGGAAGTGTTGAAATCTTTTAAATCGACATCTAACTGAAAGGATGGGAACCGAGCGTCAACATAAAAATGTAAATATGTATATATCTTTATGTGGGTAAATCTGGTATATATTAATTTTTCATGTAATTACTTAGACTTTTTTGGAAGCCATCAAAAATCTAAAAGTGAAAAAAAGTATATATTTTTCCCTTGAAAATTTCAAAGAATTTTTTCAAGTATTTTTTGTTGGCCCGTTTTAAATCAGCAAAAGAATAGTCTCCTTCTGGCAAGTAGGTTTTTCGTTACAACACTTAAATGAAGAAAACTAAAAATACACACACACACACACTCACACATATGCACTGCCATTTTTAAAATTCGATTATATAAATGTTGAGGGGAAAATAAAAAAGAAGGAAAATATGTAAAAGTTACGAAACCATTTTTTTTTTGTTTTGTTTTATGCAAGAGCAAAGCTTTGCCATTTTAAACCACATAAAAAATTCTATAAAAAACATTTGCACAAATACAATTTTTTTTTTTGCACTTTTCTGTCGTAATGAAAATTCAGTTTCCATGTACTCCCAACTGCTAATGACAGTTTTTTAATGATGCTGGACGTTGCCAGTACAAACAAATTCAAAAAAAAAAAAACTATACAAAAAAAAAAAAGAAGTAGGTATACGTACTTTATATATTGCAAAATTAAATGACTAAAAGTTACGGCAACAACTCTCGCATAACAAAAATACAAATGGACATTTAATAGGATAGACGTCAGCCACGATTTTATCGTTGGCGTGGCTTGCTTTTTGTATATTCTCTGTTTTTTTTTTTTTTTTTGTCATTCAGGTGCTTTTGCTTTTACCACACCCACGGTGGTGAAAAAAGTAGAGAGATTTTCACTGCCACTACGTAATGCAATTTTATTTAATTTTTGTATTTTTTCTGCAAATTATTCCAAACATAAATCTGTAACCAAATGTACTCGAATAAAAAGATGCAAAATTCACGAAAAAGTCATTTATTAGCGATGGAAGCTCTTTCGGAAATATCGAGTGGATTGATAGAATTAATATAACATTTATAAACTCTATCTTCTTATCGATCGTATCAGGTCAGTAATCAATTAATTAAGGTCTTTCTCGGACCTCTTTGGGTTCCACAGATATGGTAAGACCAACAATCCAAGGAAAGCCTAGATGGATCTATATAAGACATCCTACCCATCTGTATCTGATCATTACTATGATCTTATCGTATGACCAAAAGCAACAAGGGCCATTAAATCATTTATCTGAAATCAAAAAACACTTCTTTCAGGGAACATCGATAATTCAGGATCTATTTTCCTCACAGGGAGCGCTTTCCTCCAGATGAGGAATTTACCCATTTTTTCATTATTCGAGCATTTATAACCTTTGGCTTATTCGGCAACGCTATATTTGTTATAATAAGAACAATCGAAACCAAGCTGAAGGTAATCGATAAGGCTAAAGAGACATTTTCCCAAAAATGTTTTTGAAAACTGTTAAAAACATTTTCATTTTGAGAAGGAAATTTTCTGAGTTTATTGATTGGGTCCCCATTATTTTTTCATAAAAAAAATAATTGACTTTTTGGGCTTCAAAAATTTGGAACCATTTATTTTTCTTGTCCATCGCTAATTGTTTGTAAAGCTTCTTCCAAAATAAGCAAACAGAAATCGTTGCAGCAAATTATATTCCATTTAGTGATTCAGCAGCTTTTATAAACTTTTATAAACTCACTTTTGTATATTTTTTTTTTAAGAGAAAAATAGGAACGCATAGGAAGGCATTGACTGTTTTACATTCAAGAAATTGTTTTCCAATTTTTTATTTTGAAAGGTTTCGCTCCAAATTGTAGATTTTTCAATTGTTGTTTCTAGTTTCTAGTTTTGAGTTTTGTTTTTTTGGGGCTTCTTGGGCATATCTCAGTTTGGGGCAAGTCAAACTGTTACCTGTGTTTGCTACCATCGTCGTTTTTATTTATCCATAAAAGGCAGAGCCCGGCATGGGTTATGAGTTTGGCCAGGCAGTCAACCTCAACGCTCAACTAAGCTGCGGTCCGTACAGCACTTACCCAGCCAGACCTAAAAAATTTACGCCAAGGACTCCACACACACGACCAGACCCAGGACCAGGACCTAGCCAAGAACCGGAGCCATAAAAAGGTGCAAACAGCAACGACTCTGGTGAAGTAGAAGCGAAATGGTGAATGCCAAATGGTGTGGGAGTTGTTCAGGTTGAGTTTCTCATTTTTTTTGTTTCTTGTTTTTGTTTTTGAGGTTGAGTTTTGTGGGTGCAACGGTTGCCGACCGTCGTCGTGGACCGACACTAAGCCTGAGTGCATTTTCTTGTTGTTGTGTACGCGCGCGTAGTTTTGTTTGCCGTGCGTAAAATCCGCAACGTTACGCCATTTTGTGTGTGTGCTAGCTCCCTCTACCTCTGGCCATCTCTCTCTGGTTCCTGCTATTTGCCTGCTTCTTCTTTTTTATGGCAGTGCGAAGGGGGATGGGGAGGAGGAAGAGGCGGTGAGTCGCCAGTGTAAAATGCAAAAAAGGTGAGAAAAGTGCGGCCAAAGCGTGGCAAAGTCGAGTGAGTTGTGTGGGTAGTTTGTCGATGCTGACGCTTTGATAGTGTCAGTTGGGGCGCCTTCTAGGTTTTAATATACAACACAACAACAACAGCAACAGCAGCAACAACTAGAGCCTTTGTGGTGTTTCATTGGTGGTGCTATTATTCTTGGGCTTGTAGTTGTTGTCAGTCGTAAAAATAAAAGCCACGTTATTAAGTTGAAAGCACGTGCAACTTGTTGTTGCTCGGTTGCTTTGGTGCTGAGCTTGAGCCCAGCCAGCCAGTGCAGCTTGGGGGCTTCTACTCAATTCTGCCATCTCTCATCTAGCCCACACCTGCTCAGAGACTCAGAAACGAACCAACCAGCTTACGGTCCGAATCCCAGGTCAGCCTGATTCTGGTGTGGTCTCTGCCTGGCAGTTGCTTTTATTGTTATTACTACAATACATTTGGCACTGCCACTATTTTTGTACTGCTCGTTTCCTTCTTCTTCTTATTCTACTTCTCTTCTTTTTTTGACTGCATATTTTGCACCTTGCTGGCTTGTTGTTTTTTTGTTTAATGGCTTCAGCCTTGCTAGTTGTATTTCACGATTTTTGCTGGCTTCTTTTGTTGTTGGCCCTGTTCATTTGGTGATCTTAAATCAAAATGTTTGTATATATGCTTGTGCTTTTTTTATGCAGCCTTAATAATCAACATAAAAATAATAGTAAAAATACAAAAAAAAAAAAAAAACAAAAACAGACCAGACCAAACTGAAATTGTTTTGCCCTTAATGGCATTTTAAATAAACTACAAGGTAGTAAAAATGCCTGCGCTTTTAGTTTTTTAATGGCCAAGTAGATTATTGCCTGGTAAGTGTGTAAATAAAATGGCTCCTTGAATATTCAAACTCTAACAAAAAACCTAGAAAACTTTTATACCACGCTTAAATCAAGAGATAAAGAAAGTTCTGAATTTTAAAACTTGTCGGAATTTGGATTTCTCGAAAATCTATTAGTATTTTTTTTTAATTTTTTCTTTAAAAACAAAAGAAAAATCAGGCTGAAATATTTGATTTATCAGATGTCCACGACTATAGTTTCGTCTCTTGCAGACTGACTTAATCTTTGCTGGTTTCAGCACGGAATATATATGTTTCCTTCCTATCGAATCCAAGTTATTTCTAAATAATAAGCACTTGTTTCTTAGTCCAATTAAAGTGACGAAACTAAAGAAATTTGTCGAATTCAAAATAGTTTCCAAACTTGTCCAAGTCCATCTAAGATTTCGACTGTTTCTGTTTCTAACTAGACTTTGACTGTATAAACAATTGTAATAATTGAATGTATTGACAACAGTAACAATGTTTGAGCCAAGCCCAATGTTAATAAGGAAAACAACTTTTCACAGTTTGCAGAATAGACCAAACCAGCCTTCCACCTTTCACTGTGTCAGTCCTTCCATCGATATGACATTGAGACAAAGCCTGCAACAGCAACTGCTACAACAACAAAAGGAACAAGAACAGCAACAAGATAAATGTTAAAGTCAGTTGAATGCGGCCATTTGCTGATAGCCATCAATGACAACAAGGTAACCAGACAATGCAATGGCTCGAACAGCCCAAGGGAACCAGCCAAGCTCGGAGAATGATTTTGCAATTGATGAAAGCGAAGCATTTGGCAATGCCGCGTTGTTGGCCAATGAGTCTGTTATTGTTGTTGTTGTTGTTGTGCTGATGTTGTTTCTCGATGATGAAGTGATAATAATTAAATTTGCATAATGTTAAGTGATTAAGTTGTTGTCAACTGTTGTTGCCGGTTTTGGCCAACTCACCGGACCGACACTGGCCAGTGAATGCAAAAGTTGTGTATTCCGAATGAAATGTTTTTGCAAAATTGTTTGTCCATGTTGTTTTACATGATGAAATCGCATCGTATCGCATCACATCGACTCCACTCGACTCGACACAATTCGAAATGGAATTGAATTGAATTGAGTTTAATGCAAATTTCTCTTCTGGGCATTGGGTAAATACATATTTCTCTCTCTATCTCTCTTCGGTCTTTTACCAAATGAAATGCATTTAATATGAAAGTTTCTTTATTCTCTTACTCTATTTGTGTTTTTTTTTTTTAGATTTGTGTTGCGTGTCTCAGTGTGAATCTAAGGCAATTGGCTTAAGTTGACTTGCTTGTTCTCTGTCTGTGGGGGATTAATTTTCTTATGTTTTTCTAAACATTTGCGTTTAATTTGGGACTTAATTGAAATGGCCTAGCCCAGGGCAATAGTCTCCGAGTCTCCGAGTCTCTGAGTCTCAGAGCCTCAGAGTTAGCTAGAAATTGGTTTCGGTTTTCCCAACTCATTCTCATCACTGTCTCCACTGTCTGACTGGCCAAATCGTCATTGCACATTATGGTCAAGGCCTGTTGAGGTCTTCTAATTACAACGCTTATGCATAATTGATTTGTGGCAATTTAATTAATTTGAATTTAACTATTTAACGAGGATTACCAAACGTGTTTGTCCGCCATTGAAAGCCGCCGCATTTACGGATAAGAGCATCCCCAGCATTAATTAGCTGTTGAATTTTAGATTAAGCGTAGCCGCATAAAACCAAATTACTAACAACATTTCTACATTCATTTATTTCATCACCAGCAAGTAAACAATCATTAATGTTCGTTTAGGATTTATAGGATTTTACTAAAAAAAAAAAACAAGAAGAAAAAAAATTATTGAAATAAAAGTTGAGTGGGAAATTAGTCAATGAGCTTATTTTTAATATGATTTTAATTATGTCCATTTAAACTTTAATTCTAAACATTTTCATTATTTTTAATAAAATCTAACAAAAAAAGAAAAACCAAAAATGTCAAATTTATATTGACAGTGACGAAGATTACAGACTCTTTTCAAAATATTTTCTACCGTCAATCTTATTAATGGGATCATAATATATTAAGTCTGATCCTAATGAAATCTGTATTTCAAATTTGAAAGAGATCGGACAATAAATGGGGGAGTTATTTCCATAACCGATTTAGGTTAGGATAGACTAGTTCCAGATGGATCTACGAGGAAAAATAATAAGTCTCAATCGATTTACTTAGTTATACTGATTTCTATAGAGGTAATCTTTAAGGGTCTACGATGAGTGATGAGTATGAAAAAGAGTATAAAAATTTATCATTGCTTTAGCTGATAAATTTCCTGACTTGATTTATGTATTTACACTGTAAGCTGATGCATAAAGAATTTCTAAGAATTTTTATCGAAAACTTTACAAAGCTAACAACTTTTAGCTTATCACCTTAGCAGTTCTTAGGAAAAATGACAAAATAAAAAGTATTCTCGTTAAGGCGAAACCAATTCTGAGCTTATCCCCCTTTTGCTCGGATCCACCAACCACTCGACTTGCCAGCATTTATTTACTTAAGTATGGAAATTTACATTCCATTAAACAAATTATTTTTTCCAAACTGCATGTCCACGCAATACGAAAATCCACAGAAACTCATATCCAGGAATAAAAACAAAAATAGAAAACTGAAATAAAATGGAAAACAAATAAAAGTTGATTTTCTTTTCTTTTTATTTTACCTCACAATTATGTATTTGTATATGTTGTTGTTGTTGTTATTGTAGTTTTTTTTTTTAATAACTTAAGCCAACACGTAGCCAGCTTGGCTCCTGCTATTCTTCGGGCCATTACCATACGGTTCAATCTTCATCTACTTTGGTCCTTGGCCGACCGCAAAGCGTTGCCATTTTAACCGTTTCTGTTCTGTTCTGTTTTTTTTTTTTTTGTTTCATGCACCATTGAAGCCCTTGGAAGGGACGCACAGTGGACTCTTTTGGGGCGCACCTGTATTGTCAACACGCCCACACATTTATACGCCCACTACACACACACACACAAACATACATACATGTCATGTTGTTGTCCTTGCACGCCTCAACGGTTCAATTGTCTTAATTTCTTGTCTGGCATTTCTGTTTGTTTCTCCAGCTCTTCGGTATAGATTCCCCCTTCTTCGCCTGCCTATAGGGGAAACCATCAACGTTTCTTCGATGTCAGTTGCAGGTACGAGTTTAGTCAGTTGGCTAGATGGCAGAAGTGGCACGGTTGCTGTTGTTGTCCTCGTTGTCATTGTCCTTGCGGTTACCGCTAGTCTATGCATACACACCATACGGTTTTTCTTCTTCTTCTTATTCTTCTAATACTCCTTGTTGTTGTCGTTGTCATGCCGTACGTTTTGTGTTTCGGACAATGTGGCTCCAATTTTGACACATTCAAGCGTCAGTCAGTCAAGTCAGTTGGTGCGGCTTGGCTTGGCTTGGCTTTGCTGGGTTTGGTTTGGCTTGGTTTGGCTTGGCTTGGCTTGGGTTCGGTTGGTTTGGGTACGCTTGGTTGGCTTGGTCGTTGTCGTCATTATTTTACGCGTCCAGACTGAGCCCTAGCCAGAAACCTGGAAGGAATGCTCTGGTTCTCGTGCTTTGGCCCATTCATTATTTGTCAATGTCAGTCAGGCGGTCCAAGCAGTCAGCCCAGTCGGTGCCTTCTGTCCACTTTGTCTCGGTGTTCTCAATGTTGTGCCGATTGTGGTGTGCGTGTGTATGTGTGTGGATTCGTCTTGTGTTTGCGTTTTGTCAAAATGGAAATGAAGAAAATTTGCACGGTCGCTGCATTTATGGCATTTTTCCCGAGTGCAACAAACAGAGACCACGTCTGCCGGTCCGGTATTTTAGGTGTTCGTACATCACTCGCTTCCTTTATGTCCATATACACTTTCCATGAAGAGTATATGAATTTCTGGAAAGCTACCACGAATCAAGGAGTCAGAGAGACTCCACACAACTTTAAATATTGTCGAGCTTCTTTTTTTCGAATAAATAGAAATAATTATTTATTTATTTCCCAGTAAATTTCTGAAGAGTATTTCAAAATCGGATAGTCTGTCTTGTCTTTTGTATTTTCCCTTGTTTTAATCATTTTTTGTGCATTTTTACATGCCCACCGAGACCCTACCACCGCCTTGCTTTCACACCCCCTTCCATTGTCATTTTTCTTGCATTTTTATGCGTATTTCAAAAGTCTTGGCCCACCACACCTCCCCCGGTGAGCTCGTTTGTTGCGTGCAACCATTTGAAATGCGACAACTTTTTTGCTCAGCATTTGCCAACGTTTTATTGTTGTTTTTGCTGCTTCTGCTTCTGGTGTTGGTGTTGCTGTTATTCTTGTTGCTTTTGTTGTACGTGAAGTTCATTTATTATGTTGACACTTTGAAATTAACTAAGGAAATGAAATAAATTGATGTGACTTTATGAAGTGCGCGCTCGCTCCGCCCAGACTTTCTGGTCTACTCGTACCTTCCATTCCATTTGGTGAAACTAAACTTTCTGTCCACCCACATGCGGCTGGACAGTTTTGGGCTAAACCGGCGTCTTTTGTTGTCAGAGACATGTCCTGCCATTAAGCAATTCGGCTCTTTAAATTATTCCATTTTTTGATAGAATTTGAAAGAACTTTCAAAACTTGAAGGAAATATAAAAACAACAACAGAAATTTGCATATTTTAAGTAAGAAAAAAATATTCCAGTAAAAACCTCAACTCAAGTCCTATTCAAGAGTTTATTTGATATCTCAATAAATCATGAAAATGATATAGAATCCAATCTGGGTTTCAGAAGCCATCATGATTCTCTCCTACGAAATTATTTTCGATTGATTGAACACTGCCCTTTAATTTTTTTTTTTGCTTATTCGAAATGCTTAGATAAATCGAGCATTAAAATCGGAAACTACCCTTTATCTCAAAAAAGGCTAAATCGGTATTTTCGACCGATTTTCCAATGCAATCCTTTGCCAACTATATGATAAAGCTATCTGATTTTATTCAAGGAACACGACTTTTAATTACCATAAAATTTACTTATCTCCTAAATAGTCTCAAACGCTTTGTATACCTCCGATCTATAGGATCCCCCTATCAGAGCCTTATGAAAAAGTAATTTGATCTAATTGAAATTTTTAAGTTCCAATATCATCGAAATAATATTGTATCTGGCTGTGGTTCAAGCCTTAATCCTATATCGAAAAAAATATAATAAACCTAATCTAGCCTATTGATCAGCTCTGTTAGACAAACAGTCAAATCAGATATGGCCCGACTGATTTCAAATATCAGATTGACTTCAAACTTGAGGTAAGTCGGGGGTACGTCTTCATCTCTATGATTCATGTATTTGCACAAACTAAATATACCTTTTGTTACCTTAACTTACACAATATATAAAAGAAAAATCTATGAATATTGATAATCCTTGAAAGGTTTAAAAGCAAAGTTGTCAACATTTTAGATAGAATGGCTTTTGTGTGTGTGTGTTTTTTTGTGGAAAATGTTTTAAATTAATTAAAAGAAATTGCTAATACAAAATACATTTGACCAAAGAATTTTTGCTGGTTTTGTTTTAGTTTTTCAAAATGACATGTTTTACAGGATAAACCGGTATACATCACACTTTGGGCTCATTTATAAATGCATACGCTGGAGAGGCTTGCAGGTTGAAGGACAAAGAAAATGACTGTGTTTTTGAGGGAGCAGGCAGTCTCTCGAACAGAGAGGGGACAGGTTGGGGTATGGGATGGAAGAGAGGTTGACAACCGTTGAGTTGGTTGGACATTTTGTGAGCTTCTGAATTTTATTTATTTATACCAACAAGAAGGATGGCAAGGACAATGCAGACAGGAGTGAAGCCGAACAGGCGAGCAGTCGACAATGGTCTGGCCAGGCTGGTAGGGGTGCCACATTGTTGTCAGGAGCGACATCAGCATGTTGCATTTATGAAATCCTTTTATCTTTTAGGTTTAATACACACACACTCGCATATGTGTGTGTGTGTGTGTGTGTGTGTGGAGAGGGTAACCCGAATTCAGCCACAAGCATTGCGCTATCAGAAAAAGCTCTTTTTCGGCAGGAGAATATTGTCAGTAGGGTTACAGAGCCACTCTGTGTGCATATGTGTATGTATGTGTGTGTGTGTGTGTGATGACACCTTGAGTGTCATTAATGCGTGTGACATTTTCATTATAACTTTTTATTGTACTGCTCACCCAGCTTGTTGGCGTCCCACCTCTTTGCCTTCTGTCTTGGCCAAGCTTGATGCCTGTGGTTTTTGGCTCAGCTCAGCACCCAGCAAAATTCTCTGTAAAAATTATAAAATATGAGTTTTGAGTTAAAGATACACACAGTCTCACACACATACTCACATGCATTTATGAATCATTGTTTTCCTGTTATTCTCTGTTTTCCTGGCTTGCCAAAGAAATGCAATTTTCATGTGCTGGTTTAAGCATTCCCATCCGGGTTTTTGCTTACTTTGGTAAGAAAGGAATGGTACGGGTCACCTTTAACGTTGACAGCTCGACTCTTCTTGCTGGTTCTGTGTGCGCTGCTGTGGTTGTTGCCAGGTTACAGTTTATGTCAAAGACGAAATATCAGCTGATTTGTGAGGCATTTTGTCTGTGGTATTTCAAGGGAAGCAAACCGAATGCTTTCTCTTTGTCTTAGATACTCAATAAATTCTTTGAAATTTCAACAAAGATTTGGTTTCAGTTATTCGAAAATTTCACTTCAAATAGAGAATTAATTGCCTTTCCTTGATAAAATGAGATTTTATTAAAATGAAATAGAAGTCTACCTATGAACTGATTTAATATAAGATTTTAGCTGATTTCCTTTATTGGATTTTTTTCTAGAATATTTTTCCCATATTTTACCCTACAACTATGCGCCTAGTTTCGCCCGGTTTTCCCACATTTTTGCAACCTTTCCAACCAACCAAGCTTACTCCAAGTTACCCAAAGCCAATCAAGATTTACTGGCTAAAAGCAAATCAAAAGGCCCAGAGTCAAAGGAAAGCAAATTATTACAAAAATCTCTCCTTCCCCGCTGTGGCTTCCATTTATGTTGACAATACCAGCAGTGGCAATTGGCGAACTACTCCAGAGTTAAAGTCTTTACAGGCAATAGCAAAACGGTAAAAATTCTTGCCACAACACTTGGGCCAGGGCCTGGGTGTTGTTATCGCTGGCCGACAGTTGTCGACTGTGGCAAGACTACAAATTGTCCGAGTCGGAAGGGTCGGCAAAAGCATTTCAAAAATTGTATTAAATCCCTAAGCTTTACGGGCGTCTTCTAAAAGCCGCCTTCTATTTCTCCTGCACACTAATTCACTTTTTCTCCGACTCTTTGAGCTTTTGTGTTTATGTTTAAAATTCAAAAAAAAAAAGGAATGCAAAAAAAATTTTACTTCCTGCAAATTTCATTTCCGCTTTGATTGCGCTTTTTCCGCATTTCCTTTATACCCAATACACACACACACACACACACCTGCAGTGTCAGGGTAAAAGTAAAACAAATGAACGGAAATGCCACACACGCACTGCTACTCAAGCAACAACAACAACAACAGCAACAACAATGGCAAATGCAGCACCTTTGACACCTTTTGGCCAAAGTGTGACAAAATAGAAAAGAGCAAGAGCAAACCAAATGGCAGTCGCACTCTCTCTGCACTCCCCCTCAACCCTCTGGTAACACACCGAAGCTTTGACTAGCTGCATGCAAAGTATCTACTAGATTTGTTGTTGTTGTTGTTGTTTTTTGGCTCTCCATTTTTGCTGGGTGAAGCTTTTGTACTAAGCTCGACTCGTTTTTGTTTTTGTTATGCTGCCATCGCCTTTGCCAAGTGTGAAAAATGTCGAAAATGCAATTTCCTTCAAGTAAAATGCCTGCCATGCGCTTTTCCCCCAGCTACGTGGCCGTATTACAAACGACGACAGGGCCACTACCATTGCCGCCAGTCAGTCGGCCCAGCCATACCGCCTGCCCCTTTTGCTCCACAAGCTCTATGCTGCCGGTTGTGTTGGCCTGGCTGGCTCAGCCTGGCTCTGCCTTGACTCTGCAGTGCTGTGTGTGGCTTAAATAAAGCACTTCCGCTAATAAAGTCGCACTCAGTGAGGCTCTAGTCAGGACCTCCTCTGCCCCAACATTGTACGTGGGTCACAAGCAGGACACACACACACACACACACACACGCACACGCACACACAATTTAGACAACAACAAACAACGCCTGCCAAATGTCTCATGTGTGGGTATGTCTCCCCCTCCCCTTCCCCCTCTCTCTACCACTCTCTCTCTCTCTCTCTCTTTGTGTTTCTCTCCCTCTGTTTCTGGATATGTTTGCTTTCGTGGCAAAAACACATTTGGAAAATTTGTGTAGGCGACATTGTTGTAAATCACCATCATAGCCGACCATCCACTGAGCGAAAACTATCACAAAAAAAATATTTTAAATTAATTGCATTAAAATTATTTAGATTTCTGAGTATTTTTAACTTTAATTAATTAATATTGTTTGGTTTTTCTGGGAATAAAAAAAAACTATTTCAAACATACAGAAAAAGTTGGAAAAAAAGTTTTACTTTATTTTTTTCCAGAATTTTAAAATTCTAAAAGTTGTTCTCATTTTCAATTGAACAATAAATGGAAATTTCCTAAAATTCGTTATAAAATAAAATTAGAATTTTATTTCAAATAAACAAGCGAGTTGGGATCATTTTACAAAATATAAAAATTAATTGGCGCTCCTCAACCAAACACACTCAACTTTAAATGTGATGAATCCTTATGAATATTCCTTCCTTCAAATCTCCCTCTTTCGCTCAGTGTATTTAGTGCAGCTTAGTCTTTTATGGCTTAAATGTTGCGGTTGCACGCATTGGCCTATGTTGCTTAGGCACACCGACTGTCAATCTTCTCTCTGCCTCGAACCAAGATTTCCTCGGGTTTCCTCCATGAAACTCTTCGTGCAATTTAAAATGCTCTCCTCTCTGCCGTTGCGGCTCTTTTCTTTTTTTTTGCTAGGTGCAAGTGTGTGTGTGTGTGTGTGTGTGCTGGCAACTCAAAATTACTGCCAACTTCTGCAAGTGACGATGACGACAAGAACAACAGCCACAGAGGCTGCATTGGTGAGGTTGACTTGAACGTTGAATGAAATGTTGCGTAGACTACGCGACTCTAGGACAATGACGTTTTGACTTACACACACACGCTTAGACGAGCAGGACTTACGTAGACATACGCACATTCATCACCAGACATAATGATGCCCAAGTTGCTGCCGCTCATTGCCACCTCACACACACACACACACACAGAGAGAAGGACCTGTGTTGACAATGAGTGTGAAAATTGAAGGCGAGTGATTGCATTTGTTGTTGTTGGTGTTGTTGTTACCACTGTAATTTACAATGCATAGCATCAGGACCCAGGACGCAGGAGCCGAATCAGAATTCAGTATCCTTTTTACGTATCCAACTTGTGAATTGGCCAGACAACAAAAGATGCTCTGACTTTTGGTTTTCGGCAGATACGAGTCAGCCTGAATGCAACTGACTTGAGGTAATTAATAGACTTGAAATGGTCGTTTCATACAAAATTTTAATTAGGTGACACATGCAAAAAGCTTAGGGAAACTTTCTTGGCTATAGGCCAGGCGGGGCCAGGAGGTGGCTAAGAGGTGTCTGCAGGGGCAGGTGTCTCCGTGAGTTGGTTTAATTGATAGTCAAAAACAGTTTGGTCCTGTTCGCCGCGCGTTGATGTTGCAACTGCAGCTGAAGTGAGGAAATTACAAGTTGTGAATTATTGGCAAAGCTTTGCCACTCCATATGCCTTCGGAGAATTCTCTTGGCTGAAACAATCACTTAGAAAGCGCGCGCACGCACACACACACACACGTCGTCAGGATATCCGCTGTTGTTGCTGTTACTGTTGTTGTTACTGCTGCAATGGCTGCATTGCTTTGTCAGCACAAAAACTTCAGCTCAAAGAAGACAGACAGACAGAGAGACTGAGAGACCAGGACGGGGCCGCATAGTGTTGGTGTTGGTTAAACGTGTGTCAC
Source organism: Scaptodrosophila latifasciaeformis (assembly GCA_037075145.1). NCBI lineage: Eukaryota > Metazoa > Arthropoda > Insecta > Diptera > Drosophilidae > Scaptodrosophila > Scaptodrosophila latifasciaeformis. Next base: position 657,674 of record JBAMCM010000426.1, read on the forward strand.
ATACACAAATTCAAACAGTGCCAGAAAGCAAAGGAAGTGGGCGGGGAAGAGATGGGGAAATGGCATACAATTGTCTTTCATTGGCTGACTATTGTGTTGGCTTTGGCTTTGGCTTAATTTAAATTTCAAACATTTGCCCAACTTCTTCGGCTTATTGACTCGTCTCATACAAAGCGTACGCTTTCTTCTCTGGAATTCTATTTTTTGCTTCTGCTTCTTGCCAGCTCTCCTGGCTGTTCGATTTTAATTAGTAACGCGTGTTTCATAGGTTTCCTGTTTTTTGATTTTGGCAGCAGACGCATGAAATGCTCAGCAAAAGGAAATTGCCTTCTTTCTCTTTTGACTTCTTCCTGAGCTTTGTCTTTTGTTTGTCGACTTTGTTAGGAATCCACTCTCTCTCTCTCTCTCTTCCTCTCTCTCCTTCTTCTTTTCTTCTTAATGATGTAAATATTAAAAAAAAACAAATTAATTTACAATTTTAATTGACTTTTATTGATTGATAAAATTTAATGAATTCCTTTTGAATTTTTTCATTCTTTCAGGTAAGTGAAAATATTTCAAAAATTAGGTAAGTTTTAAATCCCTAAGAATGCTTTGATAAATAAAAAAAAAATATGCCGACTTAATTAGGAGGAAATTTATGAAAAATTAAAAGCTCATTCATATGCAAAAAGCAAAAGAAAAAAATAATAAAAATAAAATATAAAACAAAATTCCAATAAATCACCGGGAAACCCACCATCCAGTTTGACTTCAACCGAATCAAACTGAGTGGACTTGTCTCAATTGTACCGAACGAATCTCTATAGGTGAAAGACTTTTCAATAGCGAGGCCAGCACAAAAGGCATTTAGAAAGTCCCGACTCGATGCGAATATAGAGAGGCGGATGGGGCTGATAGCCAGAGTGAATGGTTAGAAATATAAGCCGCCATCTATTCAGACGACTGAATCAATGAATGCATGATGCAAGAGCTTTCGGCTTTGGTTTCAGCTCTGGCAAACCTGGCCAACCCTTTGGCCAACTATTCATCCCTGTCCAACGAGGATTGGCAATCTCTAAATGAATCCATCAGAGCCTCGGTCAAATGACTATATAATATGGCTGGATTTGCTGTTATCGTTGAACCTTTTACTTTGTATAGATTTTATTATTAAACTATTGACTGTGTCCGGAATTAATGGATGTGGAGTTATTCATTGCCAGTCAAAAGCTTGGCGAGATGTATCTGGTCAGACATAAAATCAACGCATCCGAATTCTCGGCGCTAATTAAAATGCGTTGCCAGACTGAGATCCCCTTTGTGTTGCTCTTCTGTTCTCTGTTTTCGTTTTTTTCTGTATTTTTTCATGTGAGCTTTGAATGAAAAACTTGAGTTTTTCTCTATGGCTTTTTGTGGTGGTAATTTGTCTGTGTGGCACATTTGTTGATTATTTCGCTTTGATGCGCTCAAAAGTATGCAAGAAAAATGCTGTCACTAAATGAATGCATAAAGACAGCAGATCAAAAAAAAAAAAAACAAAAACTTTAGTACATTCTAGCTCTCCTTCTACTTGTCTTGCTGCTAATCACAGTACTTCTCGCTTAATTAATTTCAAAGAAAGCAAAAAAAAAGAAAAAAAAAAAACAGAAAAAGAAGTGAAATCAAGCATGTTCAAAGATTTGTTGAAAAGTATTCTATAGTTTCTTAGTAAGATTTGGATCTTAATGGAACAGAATGTATTACTAATTTAAGTACATTTTTAAGTTAAAGTTTCCATCATATTGACTCAGGTTTTATAAAGATCTTACACAGTTTTCTCAAAGCCAAAGAATCAATCAGAATTTTTCTTTTGGTCTAATCAAATAACTAATTTCTAGTTTCTCTTAATAGATAATTAATTTATTTACCCTAAATGGAATATAAATAAATTATTATATCCTTCAAAAATATTTAAAAACTACCGGGGTGAACTGTACCTGTATCATCAAATATTCAAAAACTACCGAGGTGTACTGTACCTGAATTATCCATTTTTTGTAAACAAAACAAATTTTTTTTTATTAAAAGCTCGGTGAATTTTGTTGAAAAACTTTGTATTTAATTAAATTTGTATTTTTAGAGTTTTCCTTTTTTTTTATTGAAACACTTAAAACTCACAATTCTAGACAATATTTCTTTTTATCTTCTGTTCTTGAGACTTGCTTATCCCCCAGCTTTGTTCATTTGTTTTGGGGCTTTGTGAAGTTCCCTTTTCAATTTGCTTTTGACATATGCCAATATTTTTAACTTCTTTTTTTTTTTTTTTGCTGGACTCCTTTTTCATGTTGTTCTCAAATAGAGATTTCGTTTTTTTTTTGCTTGCTTTCCGTTTTTCATTTGGGTCTTGTATTTGGTAAACCATTTCGCATTCATTCATATTCACTCATATTTGAAAATGGTACACTTTGTAGTCTTTTTGATTCTTTATAAAACAGAGTAGATGGAAGGGGCAAGTGGGGGGGTAAAAAGGAAGAGAGCAAACAATAAGCGCCTTGATTTTGCCAAATGAAATTGAATTATGCTTGCTTTATTTTTATTTCTTTCTGTTTTTTTTCTTTTTTGCTTCCCTGTTTTCTTTTTCTGCTGTCACATATGTGTATATGCGTGTGTGTGTCTCTGTTGCTTTATAAATATGTTTATTTAATAAAAATCCTGCCTTTTTCTCTTTGAAAATGTTGGCTGGGGCTGTGGGGGGAAAAGACTGGTCAAGCCTCCGTTTTTGCTTTTGCTTTCGCTGTCGTCGTCGCTGTTTTCTGCTGTCAACCGCAGTGACAAAAACAGAAGAAAACGCAGCTAAAAGAAAAGTTTTGTGCACTGCAGACTCATGTCACACGCCATCGCGCTGTCAGATTTTTCATATTTTTTACGCTTTGCCCAGCCCCCTGCCCAACAGCCAAATCCGGCCAACAGATTTGCCTTCTTCGCCTACATTCCCAGGCTCATCCTCCCTCGGCAATGAAACTTGTTTTCACTGCAAGCATTTTTAACTCACTATATTTCTTTGTCTGTTTTTTTTTTAATTTTTATTTTCGGAATAAGTATTGAGCGAAGCCCAGTGGTAGATAGGGACAAAAATACGATTGCCGTGCATGAAAAATCAAGACAATCCATGAGCGAAACAAACGCACGAATGAGTGCAGCAGCCTTTTTAATAAAAATGTGCCTGTTAAAAATCCTTCAAAAAAATATCTGTGGTTGTGCCCCTCTCCCCCCGGTCTACCGGCTTCTCCTGACAACCAGCCCATTGATATTGTGTTTATTATTTTTCTTTTATTTTGCATGACCCAACGAGCTGTCGAGTCGGCCAGCATGTGCCGTGCTGTGCAAATGAATATATATATATATAATATATATATATACTCTACTTTTTTTTATTATTTTTATTTTTATTGTTTTCTTCCTGGTCAGACGTTATAACGCGTAACTGTTGCTGACGCATATATGCCAGCAAATTTTTATTTCATTTTACTATCATATTTGTGTGTCTGTAAAAAAGACCGAACATAAGGAAAGACGAGGGTCGTTTAATAAATTCTTGATCCTCATCAGAATAAAGAAGAAAAAATTTACAACTTTTTACTTGGAATTGAATGAAGAACATGACAAAAGTCAAATATATTTGAAGTCGAAAAAAAACTTTGAATTTCATAAAAAAAAATACATTTAAATATTTTCGTTTTGTGAAAAATTGAAAAATATTTACTTAATAAAATGAAAAACTTTCGATTTTACCCACGTTAATATTTATATGGGTGTATTTTTTTGTATTCTTTGGCTTGGTCACTCATACGCCATGTTGTACAGTATTGTTGGGTTGTTGCTTTTGTTGCTTTTACTGTTGCTGCTTGGGTTTTTATTGAAAAATAATTACATGTTACAGTCATGTCCTGCGTGTGTCCCACTCATACTATTTGTGTTCGTGGGTGTATCGCTCTGTTGGTCTATCTGTCTCCCTGTCTGTCTGTCTCTCTGTCTGTCTCCCTGTCCGCTTGTCCGTTCTCATTCGTTCGGTCTGTTTGTCTCACTTGGTGCGGTCTATTTGTGTCGCCTTTCGTGTCTTTGCTCAGTCCCTCTCACAAAATCCCTCGCAATCCCTACCGTCCGCTCTCTTCAACTGTCAAGAGCAGTATAAGTGGTTGTGCGTGTGTATATGGCTGACCGGGTGTATGTGTGTGTGTACTTGCTGACAAAGGGCTATCATAAAATAAAACACGTTTATATATTTTCACAGCAATTTTTCTTTCTTTTTGCTTGGTTTGTTTGCAGCTCCACTTTCCTCTCATCCCCACTGCACTTTTCGATTGTCAACACTCTTCTTGTTATTTTTGTTCTTGTTGTTGTTGCATAGTTTGTGACAATTTTTATTTAATTTTAATTGCTTGTTGTATATTAAGTTATACAGTCAGAGCACGAACAAAAAAAGAAAAATACGCATAAAAACACCAATTTGGTTTGACATAAGTAAAACAAATTGTAGGAAAAATAATTCGTTTTGCCCCAAATCAGATCAAATTGTATTATGCACTATTATTATTTTTTTTATCTTGGAATATTTTTCTTTTTTTTTTATTAATGAAAATTATTTATTCTATATCTGAAAAAGAAATCTTGAAAATATTTGAAAGAGGAGGAAGCGGCTGAAGCATTCAGACAATAATTTAGAAATTTCTAAGAAAAAATTTATGAAAACTTGTGGAAGCCTCCAAAAATTTATATAGTTTCCGAACTCAAAGGAAGCAGTAAAAGATTTTTATTTGGAAATCTTCCATGTATTTATATGCCTCAATCATTTGATGATTTCTAGTAGTTGGTCAAGTGTAAAAAATTTCCATAACTTTTCCCTGACATTTAAAAATGAAATGACCAAAAAAAAAAAAAAAGAAAATCAAATAAAACAGAAACACACACACACACATACACAAAATTGCGAATATCTTTTCATATTTGTCTGGTTATATGGAATAAGTTGGAGTAGAATGTGAAAGGCAAATGCAAAAGTAAACGGCAGACGCAAACATTCAGTTTCAGTCCCTCCCAGAGAGCCACCCAGCCAACGACGTGTGACAACAAAGTGAGCAATAATAAGCATCTTCATATGTATATGCATGTGTGTGTGTGTGTGTGTGTTTGTGTTTGATGTGTGTTTGTTTATGCGTTTGTCTCATGTTTGTTTGAGTGTATCAAAAGATAAAAACATTAAAACAAACAAGAAGTAAAAGAAGAAGCAGCAGGAGAAGTAGAGCACGTAGCAAACAGTAATAAGCTTTGCCATATAAAATCCCTCTCAGAGTCGAAACCACCTTTTTTCCAACACACACACACACACACACACACACATGCACATATTTATTCATAGACAGGCACAAACAGCACACACACACACACAGGCACAGAAACACATACATCACATCACATCACTGCTGCTGTGATGAATGACTCTTTTAATTAGTTGCCGCAGGAAATGCATGAATTGCAAAATGACTCTGTTTGTTTACACAGCGGACAACTCATCTCTCTTGGGCTACCATTGCACGTACCAGCCAGCAAAAACAACAACAACAACAACAGCAACAAGAGGGGTGTGCAAGTGTTGGGCAGTATACTCTTTTATACTCTAAGCCGAGAAGGAAAGGCCATGCTCATTTTGCTGAGATAGAAAACTTGGGATCCAATTCATTTTCTGAAACGACTCGTTGAGCAGCAAGATCTCAGGGTTCTTTGGGGATATCATAACCAAATTTGACAGGACAAAAGTCTAATTTGTGGTGAATCGCTCTACGAAATTTCATTCAAAACGATTGACCATAGCTCTCATAGTTTGAAATTGTTTAAACTGTCTGCCAATAAAGCCGACTCATTCTTTCGTGATAAAGTTTAAGCAGTTTAAACGGTCACACCCCTTCCGCCCTTATTACCTATAGGGTATTTCTGAGTCTACCTAGTCGTACCTAGACATTCGATGTATTTTAGGTTGGGGCTGCAATTTCATTTGTTTGTACTTGTTGTGTGGGCAGCCTTCGTTTGGTTCAGCTTCACTGTGACTCCCTTGGCTCCCGCTCTCACCCTTTCTCAGTCGCTTTTTCTCGCTCACTCTTTCTCTCTGTCGCTCATTTATTAAATAGTAGTTTTCAAGTGTCCTTCAGTGACATGTTTGTTGTTGTTTTTGTAGTTGTTGTAGTTGTTTTCCGTGCTGTTGTAACTGGAACACCCTCAAAGTAGTCGGTGTGGTTCCGAGCTTGTCGCTTCTCACTTGATACTCAGTTTGCTTATATGCCATTTCATTTTTACAGCACTGGACATTTTTCTATAGACACACAAGCATACACACCCACACACACACCTACAGCACTGCAGAGTTTACTATGTTATTATGAATAACCAACGACATCACAGGAAGGCTGGGGGTGTGTTTTGGTGGCTGATTTGATGGGTGCTTTGTAACTGTTGTTGGTCATCTATTTGCCCGCCAGTCGCAAGCATATTAATAATTTTGTCAACTTGCAAGCAAGCAAACAACCAGCGACAAAAACAAAAACAAGAGCATAAACATTTAGTGCAGTTTTACTTGGTATCAAATTGCTTGACCAAAAGACCTTGTGTTGTTGTTTTTGTTTGTCAGTGCGGATTTTTAATTAATAATTCAATGTCAGATTAAAGATTTCTATAAGAATTTGACAGAGGGAAATTTGAAAATCCTGAATAACCGAAACAACAAAATAATTTGTCAAACGAAAATGTTTAATGTTTTTGTTCCTCGCAAACACATATCAAGCATACGCCATGTTGGCCATTAGCAGCTTGAAAATGAAGTGAACTTTAAGCGCCCTTGAAATGAAAAAATCAAAGCCTTTGCCATCACCATCAGACCACAATATAATGAACGCCTTTACCTGGCACAAACTAGGCAAAAAAATCGGAGATAACGAATAATAATTGAAAAGGCTTGGCGTTTCTTTGCATTTGCGGCTTTAAATTTAAAAGTTAAACCGGCACTAGATCGCCACTGACTTGGGCTTTCTCTCTGGCTTAGCCGAGTTGTCTGCTTAATAAAACTTTCAACAAACTCAATTAACAAAACTTTTCACTGTGGCCAAGAAAACTGGCATAAGCAAGGCAACCAAACAAACTGACAAACAACCAATGCAACAAACGACAAAACAAAACGAGAAAAATAAATAAATAAAAATACAAGAAGAAGTAGGCAAACAAACAAACAAAGAAACGAAGAGGGAAACCTTAACTAGGCGCTGATTTATTGTGCGTGTGGTGTCAACTTGTAAAACTGTAAAAGGATATGCTAAGAGACAAACAGATGGACAATGTCAGAAGGACCAGACTAGCCTGGCTGGAGTTGCAGCTTTGGGCTATGTCAGGATCAGTGGAAGTTGGCATTGAAAGTCCATTTAACATTTTGTCATTTACAGTTTTGAAATAGTTTTTGAAAAGTTGTCAGGCCGACTAACTCAACTCAGCTCTGACACTGACACTGACTGTGCTTCTCTAACTCTGATTGGGAGTCCTCGGTTCAGGTTCTCCAGAAAGAAACGCAACACAAAGTCAAAACAAATCTGTGGGGAAGAGCCAGGCAATAAAATGCATCACAGGAAACAATTGCTGACACCAGACGCTGCCACCACCACCAACAAGGAGCCTCAAGTCAGGATCAGAATTGCAAGTAGGTTGAGATAAACTCTCCCTCTCTCTCTCTCTCACTCTCTTTCGCTGACTGCACTTCATATTGGGATTGTCAACAAGCGCGTTATAAACTTTTATTGCAGCAACAGAGAATGAAACTTGTATTTGTTTTCTTTTTTTTTTTGTGTTTTCCTACCATTTTTTCAGAGTTTTATTTTATAGTCAGAGCGGCAAGTAATCGAAAATGATGTGTCCGCAAGGAGTCCGAGTCCGAGTCTGAATCGGAGTCGGTGTCTGTGTGGCATTTCTCGTCCGACGTAAATTGGCTGCGAAATAATAGAATGAAATGAGGCTCTTGATGCAAATTGATTTGGATTAGAAACTTTTAATACAGAGACATGTGAATGGTCACACATTTTCAATCTCACACTGCACCCCCTAACCCCCACCCCCACCACCCATTTGCAACAGAAATGTCCAATAGTTTGGGCTGGTGTGTACTCTTGTGTGCCATTTGAGTTGCAGTTCAAAAAGCAGAAAGCTTTGGTTAAGTCTGGAGTAGTCGGTACATTGCAGCCAGCAGAGCATAAAATTTGATGGCTAACAACTTGGGAGACCTCAGCCCAGCCCTGGCTGGGGTACAATAAAAAGAAAGGCCACTGCTAAAAAGCACTTTTCTGCCATTTCAAGTTAGACTTTTTGTTATGACCCCCAAAAATGTTGAATACGTTTTCGTTTACCTCCCTGAAATTGGGGTCATCTCATAAAATAGGGAAATGCTTCAAATAAAAATCCCGCTGATCAAGCTATAATTCTAAAACCATTTCAGTTCTTTCCTGCTCTGATTGATTTATACAAATAAATTGAAGATAAAACTAGTTTGTAATGATTCAGATCAGAATTTGTCTAACTGAGAATTCCTAGAATTGTTTGTCGAATGCAAAAGAAGCCATAGGAAATAATGCAAGACTTCAAGTCGTTTGCAACCTTTTTTGGTTTAATTATTTTAATTTAATTGAAAGTATATAAAGTCTCTGATAAATTTCTTTGTCCTCTGTTGTTTTTTCAATATATTTCGTATGCGTTAAATTTGCTTATAAATTTACTTAATTGAACAATGAGAAGGAAATACCCTTTGCAAAAATTATTTAAATAAACAATGTGAGAGTATTAAGTAAATATTAACAAATAAGAAATCAATTAAAAAATATAAAAATTGCATTTCCATAGGCAATTACCATTTAACTCTTCTTCTTCCTGCTCTCTCTCTCTCTCTCTCTCTGTCACTCTTTCCGGCTCACACCAACAATACTCACGTTGACTGTCTCTGTGTGTGAGTGCGAGTGTGTGTCTGTTGGTGTGTGCAATTTGTTTTGCTGCATATTTTAATTAAATTGTTATTATTATTCTTCTGCGTGCAATCACTGTTGCTGTTGTTGTTGTTGTTGCTGCTGCTGTGCGTGCCATTGCATCTGATTTTGTTGTTATGCTGCAAAGATTTATTTATTTATTGATGACCGTTCGGCCATGTGTCCAGATCCCAATGTCTGCATTCCTCTCTCTCTCTCTCTCTCTCTCTCTTTTTAAGTCTTCTTCTTTCACTCATTCCCTTACTGTGTGTGTGTTTGTTTTCACAGCCTGACAGCTTTGGGGGCTTTACAATGCTCAAGGCAATTGGAGCGTGCACAGAAAATTACATTTAGCAGAGAACTGAACAGTGATTTATACAATTGTTGATTTATAAACAACATGTGTATTATTATTATTATTTATTTTTTTATTAAATAAAAACAAAAAAAAAAAAAAAAGAAAAATCATAAATAAATATAAATAAAATTCGGTATATAAAACCTTGCAAAAATACCAAATACAAAATGAAAATTAATTGCAGTGGAAGCAAAGTGTAATTAAATGCTTCGAGATATTCTTGAATGTGGTTTGAATTTTAAGTGGAACTTGACCAAAAATTGAAATATGAATATTTTGAAAACTCTGTCAATTAAATCTGTATTCCAAATAGAAAATTGTTTTTTTTTTCTTATGTTCTCAGCCGACTTAATAAATTCTTCTCAAAATGAATTTGAACTATTTTCAGGCTGGTTTTGTTTGATTGATGTACTGGAAAATATCATATATAAATATATATTTTTTTTTCCAAAAATGTAATGAATATTTTTTGGTTAGTGGTCAGAAATTAATTTAATAATGTAGGCACAAAGCATTTTCTGAGAATGAAAAATAATAAATCACAATTGGCAAAAAACATGAATATATCATTTACATTATTTCTCAAGTATTTGTTTTTTTGTTTAATGAAAATAAATTAAATCTATTTGGTATTATTTTTCAAATTAATACAATTCTTCATTTGCTATGATTTTTGGTTACTAATAAATGAAATGTGATAATCAATTAAAATAATTAGTGCAAATAAATCATTTTCGAATGGAATTCACATTCAAATTGTAAATGATGAGTTTTCGAATTACATTTCACTCACGAATATAATTATGAATTTCTAAGAGATTGCTTACAACATACAATAATTATTTGAAATAGATGAAATAGATGACTTAGTTAACTTTTGTAGGTTTTCTCGGCTTAAAATGTATTTTCCTAGAAATATCCTGGCCAGGCCCATTCTAATTTTCAACATTTGCAGGGTTTCCTTTTTGGATATTTTAATGCTCTTTAAAATAGATCTCAGGCATTTCGAATCTTCATCTTTTACATTTCGAAGCCCTTTGATAATATTTCTAATTAGTTCTTCCTTTGTAGTTCCATATTATATTTGATATTTGCTTTATGGCAAGGCATATCTGATCAATGACAGAATGAGCCAAAAATTTCGACCCACCGAAAACAATGGACGGGCAATGATGACAGTATCAAAACCACAGCAATGACAATAATAACAACAACAACAACAACAACAACTCTGCCCGTGCGGTCAGATTGAGCCGTAGAGAAAGAAGAGTGAGTGAAAGCGTTAGAGAGAATTCAGATATTATAATTATATTAGTGGCTTTAGTGTCTGAAATACAAGCAATCAATTCAAAATTAACGCAAATATAGCGAAATTTCCTAGCACATACACACACACATGCATAGGAAAATGCAAATGCATAGAGCAGGATAAATACAAACGCACAGACTAACACACACACGCACACATAAACAGTGATGAGGCAAACAAACATGGCGAACGGAAGTCGTCGGTTGCGGTTTACATTTCCAAAGCTGTCAACTCAGCACTTTTGTTGTTATTGTTATTGTTACTATTGTAATTGTTGTTGTACGTTTTTGTTGTTGTCGTTGGCGTTGCCATAGTGATGCAAAGCTGTCAGCGCAAACGCCCACAACTGTCAAATTCATCAAAATCACACGAGTACACACCAACTTGAAGAGTGAAAGAGATACAGAAAGAGAGATCAATAGAGAGTGAAAGAGAGACATGCATATCAGTGCATTAGGATAGTTGTCAAGTTGGCCAACGGTGAGCCAGTCAGACAGTCAGCCAGCCACCTGGAAATGCAAACCATTCTGCTCTCAAAGCTGGTCTGCTTTGATGGTTGCCTGGCTGGTTGATTGTGGGCTGTTGTTTCTGTTATGTGAAGCGTTTTAGTTAGTCGAAGTGATTAGCATCGTTAGTGGCTTTTTCGTTAGCACCAAAAACAGAAACTGTTTCAAAGGCCCTGGTCGTTAGTTTTACTCCAATCCAATCCAGTCCATCCAGCCAGCCATCCATTCTTCGGTCAGTCCATCAGTAGTTGGCTTCTGTCCAATTGTCTATGCATTTGGGTCGACTGGTTGTCGTTATTGTCACCGATAATGCTTATATGAGAATATGTAAGTTTGTGTGTTTTGCATTTTTGTGGTTGACATTTTGCAGCTAATTAAATAAATTGCATTTATTGCAAATGTTGGCAAAATTTATCATGATTTTTAGTCTCTCTCGAAATTGTTAAGAAAAAGATTTTACTTTATTTTTTTTTTCAAAATTAAATTTCCATTTTGACTTGGCTTAAATTTGCTTACTTAAACTTTGAAGCCATTTTCAGTGCAGCAGCGAAAATAAAACCACAATCCGTGGACTTGTTACGGGTGTTTTCTATCTGAAATTGTTGTTGTTCTCTGACACTGATTGTTGTAGTTGTTGTTGTTGTTGGCATTGGAACATATTCCCCAAAGAAATTTCCTTTTGATTTCACGCCGTAATTGGGTGTCAATCGTTACTTTTGTTACATATTTTTTTTCTTTCTCTTTTTTATTTTTGTGCTCAGCTGCCTCGCTGGTTGGCACTTATTGACATCTGCCACCTTTTGCTGGCTTCTGATTGTGTTTCTTTTTATATAGATATTCCAGAAATGAATGAATATATGTATGCATGTAAATATATAGGATCCTATCTATATAGTTAGATATTTTTTATGTCTTTGTATGCGTTTACAATTTGCGCTCGTTTGCTTAACTTCAGATAGAAATCGGCAAAGTCAAAAGTGCCAGAAATAAAATAATTGTCAGGGACCTAGCAACGGCGAAATGGCGCTTCCCAGAGGACTCTGAAAAAAATTATTTATAAATAAAATCGTGAGTAGAGAAAATTTTGGGTAAATTGGCCTAGTTTTAATTGGGGGGTTGACTTGCTTTTGCATAATTTTTTTTTCTTCAGACGGAAATAAAATTATCAAAGCATAAAATCAAAGACTTCATTAAAATACATATGGATTTTTTTGACAGACTTACCAGGTGAGTTTTAGGAGTTTAAAGAAAATATAAAAAAAAAATTAGATTAAATTTTTTTGAAATTATTAAAAAAATATCAAAGTTTTCAAAAGTCCTTGGTCAGCCCTCGCTGAGCTCACAATCAGAATCAAACACAAACGTTTTAAATTCAAAAGGAAAAGCAAAAAAAAAAAAAAATTAAATAAAAAAGCGTTGACAACACATGCTAATTTTCAGCCATAGATACGACTATATGCGAGAGCAGGGAAGGATAAAGGATACGAGAGGTCGAGAGCAACAGTTGCCTGTGCCTTTCGCTCGTGCTACGTGAGCACCCAAAAAACCGGAAGTCATAAATCATATATGCCATACAAAGCTGTGGTGAGTGGGTGAATGAGAGGGGATGGGTGGGTGGCATTGGCCAGCAATTGAAGGAGTCTGCTCTGTGGTGCAAGTTTCTCTCAAAGCAAAGTGCCATGAAGCGCACCAACCGCAGGTGTCGGTAGTGGGCAGAGATTTGAGAATGTTTTGGGGTTTGGGTGTGGAATTCATGGACGGTCGGTCAGTTGGTCTTTCTGTTGCCCCAACACACACACACACGCACACTTGTCCACTGAAAAAAAAAACTGTTCTTCCGCTGTAAACACAAGCACACTCACACACACAAATACAATGATTTTTAGTGAGTTAGTTTTAAAATTTTATTTGGCCACCGCAGTTGCATAGTAGATTTTTAATGTGCCACTGCCGGCTGGTCTGTCTGGCAGTCCAGTTTGTCGGTGAATCTCCGCTAGTTGCAGTTTGAGTTTGATTCGGTTTGGTTTGGTTTAGTTTGGTTTGGTTTTGCTTCAGCTCAGCTTTTGGCTTTGGCTTTGGCTGGGGCGTTGTCTGTCACCACAAACGGAAGCACTTTAAAATTATATGAGGCTCGTTCATGTGTATTTCTGTGTGTATATGTGTGTGTGAATGTGTGGGTGTGTGGCAACCGCCACAAGCCGGTAACCAACGAAAACTCAACTCGAAAAACTTTGATCTCATGTGAGTCTCAGTCTCAGTCTGAGTCTGAGTGTGTGTCTGTGACAAGTTGAAGCGGTTGAAGTAACCGGAAACGTGTGTTAAATTTTCTCCACTTGTTTGCTCTCCTTTTTTTTTATTTTGCTTACTCTGTTGACTATTTTCTGGCAAGAGGCACTTTCTGATGCAACTAAGCGTATTTATTACGTATTTATAGACACAAGTGCTAACTAACACATCCTCACCCATTCCAGCTCCTCCAGCTCGGCTCAACCACATTCACACATCAAATAAATAAGTAATTATCACTTGTTTTGAATCAGTTTTGTCGACTAGAAAGTCCATTTAACTGCTTCAGCAAAACATATCTGATCCTTTTGGCTTGTGAGAAAATTTTACAATTTTGAATATCCTCGAAAGAGATTCTCAGCCAGAATAATTTCTTTTAATTATTTCGGTTTCAACTGACAAACAAAGAAGGCTCAAAAAAGGTTTATTCGCACAAAAGGTCATCAATTTTAAGTAGCTTACGAAAAGATTTTGTCTTTGAGATTTTCTGGAAGATAAAAAAAATTATTTCAATAATTTTAATCGTCAGAAAAATTCAATTCAAGAGAATCCAAAAAGTTTTATTTTTTTCAGTTTTAGTTCGCCCCCAAATCCTTTCGATCTTCTCCACTTACAGGTTTTGATTTGAATATTTTCTGGAAGCTAACAAAATTATTTCCATAAAAAATTTAGATAATTTTAATCGTCTTCCAGATTCGATTTAAGGGAAGATATTTTTGTTAAAGTTTTGTTCATTTCAGGTTTAGTTTAGCTCCAATTCTTTTTGATCTTCTCCTCTCATTAGGTAAAGATTTTGACTGTAAGATTTTCTAGAAGTGTAAGTAAATTATTTCAATCAAAACTATGGACAATTCTAACCATCTTTCAGATACGATTTAAGGGAAGATATTTTTGTTATTCCAAAACACTTAGTTTTAGTTTGGACCCAAAATCTTTTGGCTCTTCTCCACTTATTAGGCTGTCATCATAAATTAAAAATTCCCATTTTGCATAAAATTAAGCTAAGTAGCTTAGCAAAAATAAAAAAATATATACACAAGCTCATGTTTTGTGGGTGAAGAAAAAAATGAAAAGTTTTTTAATATCTTATTATTATTTATACATTATTTTGTTTTTTTTTTTTTTTTTTGTTTTGCACGCACTTCCGGGTGAAGTGAAGATTCCCCATTCCATGGGCGAAATTAACTCCTCTGGCTGGCTAAGTAACTTGCACTATAGCAGTGCCAACTCATACTCCCAGGACTTTTTCCCATCCGACTTCACTTAAATAATAAATTTCAATTTTTAAAGATTTTCCACATTGTATTGAGAAGCTTTGACTTTTTCTTTAGCTTCTTTTGGGGTCCCCTAAGGGACATGACTTGGCGTTTTATTATGTTGCTTTTGCTTCTCTCTCTTTTTCTTCTTTTTCCTTAATATTTTCTTTTTTTTTTGCTGTTCATGTGCATTATGTTTGCTTTTGGCTCATATCAACATAAATAACTTATAAAATGCTACATTTTGTTGCTGACTTTGTTTTTCTTCTTTTCCTCTTCGTTTTTTTCTTATTTTATTTTTCTTTTTTTTTCTTTTTGGTGTTTTTGTAATACACTTTAGAAATAATCCTGTGGGTCTGGATGTGTGCTGCAAATTGTTGACACCTCATTGTATTTTTCTTAATTTCTGTTACATTTATTTCGGATACTCCTTGGGGGCTTGCTTTCCTGGCAGACTAAGTAAAAAAAGTGACAAGTTTGTTGACTTTCCGTAAGACGACGAACCAAAAAATAAAATGAAAAAGAGACAAGTAGAAATAAAGGCATTTTATAAATTACTTTTTACTGTTTTGAAGTCATGCCCCGATGCCCTGATGTGCTGCCAAAGCGAGTGTACTGACGGCCCAGAAGAAGAAGAAGAAGTATCTCGAAGCCAATGAATGTCTAAATGTGCCAGCAAATTACCAGCAAATGTTGTATGGCCAAATTACAATGACAGCATCAACACAACAAAAGCGAAAAAGAGTTTTCTTTTCTATACAAAAAGAGGGCAAAAAAGTAAAGGAATATATCTGATTTTACCTTTTCTTATTTGTGGCAAGAAGATAATCCTGACAGTCAAGAAATGCACCATAAAAATAAAAACTTACCAGCTTACGGATTTTTAGGGAATATAATAATATGAATAATACAAATATTCCAGAAAAATAAATAATACAAATAATTCTTTTAATTCACATATGAATCCATTTATGACACAGAAATGGATATGAGAAGCCCAAACTTGTCAGTCGAGCAACAAATAAAATTAATAAGTCAACGGAACCATTGACTAATCGCTCTACAGAGTCAGGGCTGCATTTCAAGAAGAGTTCCCAAGATCATCGAGTACAATTCTATATGATCGCTTTTTCGTTATTGCTGGGATAGAGTAAAATAGCATAAAGCAAGTTGTATAGTTACAGGAAAGAAAAATATTAGGGATCCTATTTGGTCTTCTTTCAGCATATAGTTTTGAGGGTGCAGTTTTATGCTCTGACCGAAAGATGTCGATGTTATCTACGTGAAATCTGATTTAGTTGCCTTTTGAAATTCCTTAACATATTTCAACCAGAAGAACTTACTCCTTCTTCTAAATCTGTGAAATTTTTTATCAGAATAAATATAAAGATAATCTATTCTTTTATTTAGTTTATTATCCATGTGGCTTGAAATTTCTTTGACAACTTTGAAATAGTTCTTTTGGTAAAAGTGATTTTCTAGGTGCGATAAAATTTTGTGTCTTTTAAAAATAGAAAATTTTGAAAATCAAAGATGTTGCTTTAAATTTTTTTGGTTTTACACAAGATATAAAAATGTATAGAAAAATAGAAGCTTTGTGTTGAATTTATCCTGGCAATTTTGTAAAAGGGTATAATAAATACCTCAAGTAGTTGTCAGGGTTTTTAACTTTTATTTGTCATCATTTCTTTGGCTGCCAAAAAAAAATAAGCAAAGAAATTTGCTAGAAGCTATATTTTTCTTGTTTTTCTTTTTTTGTTATTGTTGATTTCGTTTTTCTTTGTCGTCGTTGTTTTTGTTGTTAACTTATGCCAACTGAAGATAATTTGCCATGGATACCATTTCCCCATCATCAACGTTAACCATAAAATGAAAGGAGCTTTTTTTCCGCCCTCTCTCGCCCACCGACACGTACCCTATCTGTCTCGCTCTCTCTCTCTCTCTATATATATATATATATATTTGCTTTCTCTTTTGCTCTTACTCGAATTTGGGGGGAGTATGTGTGCTGATGCAGCATCAGGTAACTTAAGCTCTTGGGTTTTGCTGTTGTGGTTTTTACGTTTGTTTGTTGTTGGCGGATGGCTTTGCTTGGAACGGGGTGAGTTGGGGTGGGCCGAGGCCATAGGGTCAAAGGGGCTGGAGCCGAGAGGGGACACACGATGCTTTTGGTAACGCTTATCCACTTGTCTTGTGATTTTAATATAGACCAAAAGCGGGGCAGGGACGAACACCGAGAGAGAAAGCAGCAACTTTTGATTCCACCGCTGCTACTGCTGCCTTTTGATAGCAAAGATTGCCAGGGGCAACCAGCAGCTGCAAATACTTTGCCTTTTACTCAATTTTGTTCTTGTTGTTGTTGTTGTTTGTGTGCTTTGTAAGTCTTTTGCCTTTTGCTACACGGCATCGCGGTCGGGGATTACCTTGGCTTGGATTTTGCCTGCAACTGCAACTGACATTTGTTTGCTTTTATGTGCCAGGCAAAAACATATTTATATGCACACACACATACACAAGCAGATAAATTTATATATATATGTATATAGCCTCCCCTTCTGACCCTCTCAGTTTATTTAGCTTACTAATTTTCAAAGCATAATAAACTGAAATATGCTGGCAAAAGTTGAAGTAGTGGCTGCTTGGCCAAAGCCACATTCTTTCATTTTAATTGAAATGTTTTAATATATTTTTATATAACAATTGAAAACAATGAGAACCGCTTGCAATCGCCTTAGTTAAAAGCAATAAAAAGGGCAAGCTTATCAAATCAAAAATTCATAGAAACGACAAAAAAAAAATACAATTGAATTCCTCACTCAGACAGATGAAGAGGTATTTTCTAAAATTTTCTTCCATCAAATTATTCTTACATAGAGTATTATAATTATTTAGAGGAGCTTAATATTTATAAAAAAAAAATAATAATAATAAAAAATATTTGGCAGATTCTTTGAGATTCTGTCAGATTCTTTTTATGTAAAAAGAAAAATGAAATATGAAAGTATTTATTCTACCTTTGAGCAGATATATTTAATATCAGCCAAGTTTTGGCACATGTCATAGTCAATGGATGAGATGTCCTTGCCTGGCAGCCCTTTCTTCGATTCCATTTTCAATCTGGCCAGTCGAAAAGGCCATGTCCTCTGGTATTATAAAATTGGTTTCTCAGTTTCAGTTCGAGTGGTTTGTTCGCGTACGTAAGTTGAATTGAAATTGAAGTTCGTTTATGGAATTGCCAAAGTACAATTCTCCAGACTTCTTGTTGTATTTGCCATTCCTCTCTCTCTCTCTCTCTCGTCTCTGAGTGTAAGCTTCTCTGGTTTTCGTTTTTTGGTTTGCAATTTTCTCTACGCATCAAACATGGCTGAGTACAGCACACTTCATGTTCAGAATTAATTTAATATTAATTTTATTTTTATATAACGTTTTTACGTGGCACCGTTGGCTGCCTTTCTTTCTGCCATATACGCATCGGTTATGTTACGTTGCCATGGGTTTGAATGGACCCCGTGTGCTGGCCGGCCGGTCGGTCGGTGGGTTGGTCGGTTGGTTGGTTGGCTTGGTTGGTTGGTTGGCTGACTGCTTGGTGAGTTGCTCTGAATTGTTGGACATTCTTGGACTTGTTTGTGCTCTGCCACTTGAGTGCTCATTTTAAGATTTCCTTCGTTTTTGTGTGCTTCCTTCCGGTATGGCTCCATACGTTTCTGACGACAACGAGTGTGCCCTCAATTTTGTGGAAAGGGGAGACGATGTCGATGTCGACGAGGACGACACCAGTGGAATTTTAAATTATATTAGGAGAACATAATTTCGAATTAACTCTAGTTTTGGGCTAGTCTGGTGCCAACTGATGTTTCCATTTTTTTTTTTAATTCACCAAATACAGGGTGGGACATTTCTTTGAAGACTGAGAGGTCTGAGTTCTTGCAAAATTCAAAAAATCAAAACAAAAAAAATAACAAAATCTTTTTTTTTAATTTTTGAACCAGTCCAAGGATCTCGGCCTGATTAGCTGACTCGTTTAATGGAGCACCCATTCTGAGAGTAGGACGGCCCCTTCATATGTGTGGATACATGCACCTGTACTTATTTATTTACCCCTCTACTCATCTTTAAGTTTATCGCCTCATTGACTCTGACCGACTGACAGACGTCCGAGGCCCCAAGTCCAACCATACGCAATCAACGTCAGCCGCAGCCTTTTTATACATTTCGGTCACGTGTGTGTATTTGTGTGTATGTGTGTGGGGAAAAGTGCCATTTGATAGTTTCCAGCGGCGAAAGTTCGTTTTAAGTGGACTTTAAGAGAGAAATGAAAGAAATGCCAACTCAAAGCTTAAAGTTGATCAAAAATCAGCAAGAAGAAAATTCCAGTGGCACTTTGGCTTTTTTCTCTTTGGCATTACCATTTTCAAAGCCAGCAAGTTCAACTAAGCCAATTAATTAGCCAGCCTTAAGAAAACCAAATATGTCAGCCTTGAAAGCAAGGCAAAGGCAAGGGAATTACAAGGCTGGGGAGGGTAGGGATTGCCAGCCATGTAGATGATTTAGCCTGTTGCATTTTGTGAGGCCAAAATAAAATTAGCAGAGACACACAGAAAGTTGGCAGCCGCCACAAAGCCGAATTGAGAGAAAATATGTACAAAATATCGTAGATGGCAGATGGAATTCAAAGGCAGAACCGAAACCAAAACAGTGTCGGATAGGCCAAAATGAGTAAATAAATCAGCCAAGATGAGAGATGAGCATGGGGTTGAGGCTGATGAGTCTGTTGAGGTATGGGAATGTGGGCAGCTAGAGGGGGTAGGATGAAAAGAGACGACAACTCACGCACAAATTAAACTCAATGAAGTTGCATAATGACCAAAAAAGACTTGGAATATTTTCTTCTCCCTTCTTTTTTTTTTGGTTTTCTTTCTTTCGGGTTCTCTTGCTTGCTTGACTGCGTGCGTTGAGACAATATGGCGGCATTAATTAAAGTAATTTATCATTAGGGTCAAAGTGAAGCCCAAAGTGAAGAAGAGAAGAGAGATAGCAAGCGGACAGAGGAACGTGGGTAGACAAACACACATGAAGAATCAGGCATTGCCGCCTCATCAAAAGGCAGCGGAAGCTGTATAAAAATATTTGCCTCGGCCGACTCGTCGGCTACTTGACGACAACTCAGCTCACTCCAGTCGAGCGTGTACCTCGCGTATGCCACCCCCATTAATATTGAATTGCCTTGTCGGCTTGCCATATGGAAATGTCCTGTGCCCCATGTCCTTCGGTTTTTGGATTCCAAGAAACAACCAAGTTGCCAACCAAGCCACGCTTCATTTCGTGTTGGGCTTTAATCTTTTGCCACGCATCTTTGGCATTTTTATTGTAATTTGTTTCGATTGCTTTTCTCTATGTGTGTGAGAGTGTGCAAGTGTGTGTGTGTGTGTGAAAGAGAGTATAAGCAAGAGCGCTCTCTCTCTTTGTCTCTCTCTGTCTTACCGGTGGGCGGGCAGGCATTGCCAGCACAAAAAATAAATTATGCGTGTAATTCAACATTTTATTTAATGAAAACCTAATGAAATGCAAAATGCTAACACAAATGAAATAAATTTTCGTCGACTCAAATCAACTTTACTCCACTCCACTACACTTCTGTGCTGTGTTTTGGTCGTGGGGTATTTCATTATTTGTTGTTACCGTTATTCTCTGGCCATTATTGTTACCGTTACTCTTGTTGTTGTTGCCTTTGTAGTTCTCTGCCCTCCCGTCGCTTTGACGTTTGGCAAATTGATTAGGCGCAAAAATCCTTGTTACCCCCACCCGCGCCTGCCACTCCTGGATTTGGCTGACTGCAGCGACTTTGATTAATAATCGGAGTCTTCTCACAGGTACAAGTTATTTTTGTAGTTGAAAAAAAGTCAACTTAGGAAATTAAAGAAGTTACTTCTTCTTCTTTAATATAGAAATAAATTTTGAAGCAATTTAAAAATTTTTTAAGATTTAAAAATAATAAAAATAAAAATGAAAAGCTCCCCAATATCAATTTATTTTTAAGGAATTTAAGAATTCAAAAGGAATATTTTTCACATATTTTTTTTTTTGTGCAAACCTTAGAGCAAAGGCAATTTCAAGTGAAAAAGTTATATTTTCGTTCCGGGAATTTTAAAAATTATTTCCAGGAATTGAGTCAAATTTATAAAAAGCTATTCAAAATAAATTCACAACCTGGAACCCTTTTGCTTGTCAAAATGAAAAGAAGCTAAAGAAGAGGTAATTCTGGCTTGGCCATTTAGTAATATCCTTTTTCCTTGTCACGGCATTGGACATGGCACTCTGACAGTTGCATTTATCATTTAACTTAGCCTTCACCCACTCGCACCTCGCTCATCCCCGCTCATGGGTTTAATCATTAGTCTCGCTAGAAATGGCAGTGAGAGCAGAGCAACTTATTAACTGGCCGCATGAATTAATGAAGTGCCAGCCAAGATTAGGCGATGTGGTCAAAGTTATTGACAAAACTTGTGCAATCGCCGTGCGATGGTCATAAATTTGTTATGGCCTCAAGTGCAGTTAAATTAATTGCGCGTCTCGTAAACACCTCCAAGCCGGAGTCGAAGACCCCGGCCCAAACTGGAAGCCCCAACCCCCCGAAAGTAGACCAGATTAAAGCCGCTGCATGTCGCGTGCATATTACCGTACACTCTTTTATGGGTTTTTAACACTTTGGCAGCCACTTGGTGTTACGGTGGCCGGAGTGTGACAGAGCCCGACACCAAGACTTTTCATTTAACTAAACAGCTCACGTGCAAAATGTCGTACGACGCACGCAATTTCCCAGTGCCCACATAAAAATAATAATTATAATAGGCAAGCCTCAGAGCTTGAAGTTTAATCATAAAACCGCAACAAAAACGCCCCGGTCGGGAAATGGTCGCACGGCCTGCCGACAACTTCCGCCGTTGCTTGTTTTATGTTTCCGACCAGCGGAAGTGTTTGCTAGTGCCGCACTAGTTTCGTTCAACATTCGTATGTATATTCGGCTTCGGGGTTCATTTCCTAACCCTCAGCAAAGCCAAGACTTTGATTTGCATATTCCTTTCACACACACACATACACACATCGTATTCACTCACCCTCTCATATCTTAGACAGGTTTGTGTCTTGGCTACACGTGACAACAATGCAAAATTTTGTCAAGTCAATTACCCAAGACACATTAGAACAGTGTCGTTAGATCTTCTGCTCTAGTTGCTCTTTGCAAATCACAAAGCAACTGCTTCGGCACAGTGGGCCTAAAAGTGCAAACCATTTGCAATAGGAAGAAATTAACAAAAGCAGGTGAAACCAATATGCTTATCCCACGGTAACAAAAATAAAGAGAGAGAAGGAGCCACTCACTCTCGCAGTCGCATTGAAAAAAGAGAATAGAGAATAACAAATAAGTCAGCCCACTTTACAGTTATGCGATGATAGAAATTTCGCAAGAATTTGAAGAACAACTCAAATTCAAATTTGAAGCCTGTTGAATGGATTTAAAATTTTCTGCATTTTTTTTTTTATAATTGTGGAATTTTTGTGAAGTGGTAAATCGGTGAATTAAAAAATAATTGTATTTATTGATTAATGCAAATCTAAAGTGCTCGAATACAGATTTTTTTTTTTTTGTATTTGAATGAGTACACTCTAGGGCATTTAAGGATTTTCAGAAACCGATGGAATTCTCACTACACTCTGAAACTATTGAAGATTATATAGAAATGAGATTAGTGAAGTGTAAAATATTAATTTAAAGATTAAAAAATTTCCTCTCTTCAAAATCGACCACTGTGCAAGAACTTAAAAGCGAAGCTACTTTAAGTTTTAGCGAGGAAACTTGTTGAGCCGCTTTGGTAGTTTTGCCATCAGCTGCAAATTTCTTTTACATGCTTCTGCGACGGCACAAGTGGGGTGTAGACGAGTCTGTTTGGCTTATCTGTATGCCATGCTAAGAGCATGCAACACATTATGTACAACTCATTTAAAGAGCAACTCCGAAACTTCTAAAAACAGACCGACAACTTTGTAAGTTGTTGCAAAGAATACGCTGCAAAATTGCTTGGAAAAAATTGAAAATTATTTATACTGCACAGTTTTGAAGCTGTCAATACAAAACTCTGCGCACGGCCCACCCCCACTCCGCTCCTGCTTAAAAGTGTATACAAAGTTGTACCGACAGCAGCGTCACTGGCGACAGAGGCAGTCACTGCGACAGCATCGGCATCAGCGAAATGAGAAAGGCAAAAGCAAAGGCGAAGGCGA
Organism: Scaptodrosophila latifasciaeformis; assembly: GCA_037075145.1. NCBI lineage: Eukaryota > Metazoa > Arthropoda > Insecta > Diptera > Drosophilidae > Scaptodrosophila > Scaptodrosophila latifasciaeformis. Next base: position 680,674 of record JBAMCM010000426.1, read on the forward strand.
AGGCGATGGCGACATGCGCTTGCATGCAAAAGTCTACTTTGTTGCCTTAAGTACTTATGCCCACGCTGAAGACGAAGAAATCGGGAGCGATAACGGTACTAAAGAGAGGGGTAGAGTGGAAGGCGAGAATATACATTGTCTGGCTGCGCTTTTCTTAACTCTGTCAATGCTGCCGTTCCCAGAGTCGTTGTTGTGGCATCATCAACGTCATCGGCGAAGCCACATCGCTATCGTGCGCTGGTCCCTGGCAGAGCTTAGCATAATTTTAGGCAAACGCATGTTGCTTAGTTTATAGGCAGCGACCGCGCCTCGTTCAGCATTGTCAGCAAGACGCTCCCACTCTCCGCATTGCTCTTTTTCCATTGTTTGCAAAATGTCAACTGTTTTTAATTGCCAGGCAGGCAGACAAGCAGGCAACCAGGCAGCCAAGCTAAGGAGCCAGCCCGGAGACGAAGACAACAAGGAGTCTGTCAGTTAGACGGACAACGATTACGATGACAGTCAATTCGAGGACGGAACGTCCAAGCCCTTGGCCATTTTGCCATTGTTTGTGTGCCGTCGCCTGATGCTCTCTGTGTGCCTGGGCACGTTCCGGGAGTTGGCTGACAAAATTAGCCCAGAGTCTGGGCCCGTCCTGTGCAAAATCTTAAAATAACTGTAAAATTGTGTAACAAAAGGATTTTCATAAGCTCACTCATAAACTATTAAGAACATTTCGCCCAACAGACGATATTCAATTTAATGGCCCATTCACCGAACTCGCCAAAACTCTTTGGCTCCAGCCTCTCGTGAGCCAGCAAATTTTGCAATGTGACTTTAATGAATGATGACTTTTTATAGCTTCGGTTTAATACATTAAATTCGAGATGATAACAAATTAAATTAGGATTTATTCGGCTACAAATTAATTCGATATATTCTGGTAATATTTTGGAGGAGGAAATTCTTCAAAAAAGGAAAATATTGATTTGAAAAATATTCCAATAAAGTTGATATTCTTTCAAACCTTATATCAGGTAATCACTTGGATTTATTTAAGAATTAAACGTTTTTAAATTAAATAAGCTTTTCTTTGATCACAATTTTTAATTAAACGACTAATTAATTTTTCGAAAAAATTTGTAATTCTTATTAAAATCTTTCGGCCTTCCCTTCCCTAATTAAAGCATGTGTCTATGCAACCAGGGATTTTTTTTTTTCTAAAAGTAAACAACAAAAGGTACCAGGGGTGGGGAGGCAGCAAGGTAGAAAAAACACGTGGCTAATTAATTCGAATGCGTGAAATTTGGAAAATGCCGAGCAAAAACAAAAACACATGCCGAAAATTTATAAACTCTTCTAGCAGTCCATGTGTGTTACTCTATGGAGAGATGTGGGGAAATGACGGGTGGGTCAAGTGTAGTCAAAGTATTCAAGTTTTTGGATGGGGGGAGGTGGGCTGCATGGGTTAAGCTGCTTATCAACTTGAGCATTGAAATTATAGCCGCAGGCTAGACAAGCAACAGAACAGAACGCAGCACTTTGTTATGTTTGTTGTTGTTATTGTTCTGCAAGTTGTTGTTGTTGCAGCTGGCAACGCGCCACACACACACACACACGAACAGAGAGAACGAGTAGGAAAGACTACAAAGGCATCCTTTTAAATTTCCTGTCATTTGCCACACAATACGCTGGAGAGCGGTGTAGTCAACGCTGCCGCAGTGACTGCAATTGTTCGCCAAACCGTTGGCTCTAACTGCCACTTGCCTAGCCCTCGCCCTCGCCCTGCCTGCCTGCCTGCCTGGCTGCTGCCCTTGCCTGATGCCGTCGTCTTCATCATCATCGTCTTGTGGCAGAATGCCCGTTTTTCAGCAACTGTGCTGAGTATATTTGTCTATTCATATAAAACGCGCTGAGAGTGGTACGAAGTGGGGCAGCGCGGTGAGAGGAGCTTTGCTTGTTTGCTAGAATTTAGCCGCTGGGAATTTGCATTTTTCATTACGTTTCTCATGGCAGTGCGCAGGGTGCGGCAATGAGTGAAGCCGAGTGGTAACAAAAAAAAAAAAAGGAGCAGCACGGCCAGAGAGTTAGTCTGGTGGAGCGGTATGTTTTGGGGATTGGCGCCATATTAACGCCTAGCCAATCTGGGCGCCCGTTGCTGCTCGCTGCCCGTTCATGGGGTTAAAAGCTAGTTTCCGCCGGAAGTGGCTGCTGCAATGCGACCTCGCCGTCACCGGCACCTCTTTGCTCCACCTCCAGTTGCAATGACTTTTGTGTGTGCATGTAAATAAATTTTGTGCGAAATGAAATGAATGTGATTGCCCCAACGGTCCCCTGGAATGGCTCACCCTTCCACCTTTTATTGCCTCGAGCCACCGACATTTCTCAGAGCCCTTCTCCCTTAATCCTGGTGAAGCTGCTCCCTCCATTGAGCTGTCGGAAACAGTTATTATGGCAGCATGAAAAGCATATTTGCCGCTGCTACCAATGCCACACCAGAGTACATTTCGCTTGCAGGCGCGTGGCTGATGCTGCTCCTTCCAACCTTCATCCTTCAAATCCTCCGTGCGGGTACTGGACCTGGCCTGGCCTGGCGTGGTGTGCTAATTCTAATTGACTTGGGATTTTTCAACTTGGCGCCTTGCCTTCACGACTTTCACCTTCGAAACAGACTCGAAAACATTTGGGCCCTTTATGCTTGGCTCTGTGTTACATTTGACCAAATCACAAAACAATGTTTTGGATACAAAATCCTAATTAACTTGGCTTTATTATCCACAAAATTATTGCGGTTAAATGCTAAAACTTTATAAATGATCATAAGCATTCCTCTAGCTCATATGTAGTTTTGCATAGTTTCAGAATAATTTGCGTAGTTGCTTTGGATTTTAAATGAAAAAATAGAAATGTATGAAATAAACAAGAAGAATTTGAAACCCCTTTTTTTATAATGGTTTGCAATTTTTGGATAATATCTAAAAGCATTCTGAATTTTACGGATGAGTTGAAACAGGCACCTAGAAAGCCAGAGGGATTCCTATATAAATTTTTCTTTTCTTTTCCTATTTCCGAATCGTAAGATAATCTCTGATCTTTATAAAGTTCTTAAATATTCCACGAAAATCTAAATCGTAATTTAATTCCGTAAATATTTATTTATTTTCTTTTCAGGTAAGTTTGAAGGATTCCATAAATTAAAGAGTTTTATTGGTAAGTCAATTCGGATTTTAGTTGGCTTGGGAGAAACCAGGCTTAAACTGTTTTATCGTCAATTACCGATTGTTTGCAAAAAGCAATGCAATGCAAACTGCCCGAAGTGGATTGAATTGGTTTGACTGGAGTCTTGGGACCTGTATTCAATTGATATAATTTTTCAACAATTCAATATCATTTTTATTTGCGTAGGCATAATATTGAATTTACTGAGCAGCGTGTAATCACGCACATACGCATTATATTCCTCTCTCTCTCTCTCTTTCTCTCTCTTTCGGATTCAGTCCCTTATGAGCATACATATACTTTTCACTCAATTATACACAACAATAAATATTTAATACAAATAAACATGCACATTGCATACAGTTAAGGCAAAAGGCAATAAGAACAAAAACAACATGAGCGGCGACCAGTGGACCCATTGGGCGCGGTACTTTATTTAATAATAAACTGCTAGCAATCAGGTTCCACACTTCCCGCACCCAAACTACCCAGCTAGCTGGTGATTTCTTCTCCCTTTGGCTTGCTTAATATGCATTAAAGTGCAATTCATATTTATTTGTGCAAATTTTTCATACCCACACACATACACACACACACGCAGGCTGGCATTAATAAGTGTGTTTGTGCAGTCGCGCAAAAGTATGCTACAAAAAATTACACAGGCCAGGCTGATTGGTGTGGGCAGAGAGAATTGGGCTTGTCCGGGTGCTGGGTCGATGTGGTCGATGTGAGCTATGCGCACGCATAAACAATAAATAAGGCTTCATAATTTTCCTTCATTGAACTTGCCGTTCTCTTCCTGGCCTGGGCTACTTCATCATCATTCTGGCAGTCAGGCAGTCAGTCCATACTCCGCCCACTGCCTTATTGTTGTCATTGGCAACCGGTTCTGGCCAGGGTATAGGCAACAGCTTCTGATGTTGCTGCCATTGTTGTTGTTGTCGTTGTTGTAGCTGCTTTTGCTTCTGCATTGGCTGTGAATCCTGTGAACGTGCTTTTGTCGTAATCCTTTGAATTTCGTTGCAATAATTCCACTCGAATGTTTATTTGTGTATACAGCGAAAATGTTCAAACACACCAACAAAGACCAAAAGAGCAAAGACAAGGACTACACAGAAAGAGAAAGAGAGAGGGAGCTCCATGGAGTGAAAGCAAGAGAGAGAGGGAGAGAGTTTTCATTCCTGCTACTTTACAATTTATAAGGTTATTGTTTGCGTCATTTTAAAACCTACTTGGGAAGTGATTGTTGCTGTTGTTGTTGTTGTTGTTGTTGTCGTTGCCTAGTTTGTCTTTATGTTGCCAATTGGCTCGTTTGTTCATTTCTTTCATTGTTTATTTGCTGGGCCACTTTACAGAATTCTAAAAAAAAAAAAAATAGAAGAAGGAGTCTTGAACAAAGAAATATAAAAATGACAGGTGCGTACGGAATATTCCACATTTCTTTCTATATCCCTTTGGCAATGTGCAAATCCATAAATTTTCTTACCTTTTTTGTTTTCATTTTTCTGCCCACATTTAAGCCGTTGATTCTGCTTCCATTAGTGACAAAAGTGCCAGCACTTTAGCCTCTCGTCTGTCCTTTTCAAGCCTCTGCCATCCGAAGAGCTCTAAAAAAAGAAGATAAAAAATTGAACTTGTCTCTTTTGCAATTATTGAAGATTTTCTTTCATTTTTTATTTACTTGCTTGTTGCCGAGAGTTGAGTGAGATTTTCTCAGCTTTCATGTAATGCAATGCGTGTAATTAAAATGGATCTATCATATGCCCACTCAGTTCAAGGACTCCAATATCCTTGAAACATAAGCAACATTCAATGCCTGCTTAAAACTGATAAATTACAAGAAAAGTTTGAGCTGCTCTCAGAATAATTCAAAACTATATGCTTCATATTTTTATTTAAACAATTTTGTAAAAAATTTGGCAAACTGGCTTGAAAATAATTTAGGCTTCAAATATATTTTTTCTTTCTTTTTTCATCAATATTAACTCACTTATTTTTCTACGAAATATTTCCAAAATAATAAAAAAAAGGGCTGAGAAAATTGAGTATAAATTCTTATTTTCTTAAAAAAAAAAAAAATAAATAAAAATAAAAAAATAGAATTTATTGAATATTAAAATGAAATTTCTGGTTTTCAGAATTCCAAAAATCAATAAAGAAAAACTTTTAGGGCTTAAAATCTTAGATTTTGTTAAGTAGAAAGCTTTGGCCAAAATGAATTTAAATTCACTTAAAAAAAATAGAATAAATAAATGAAATAAAAGCCTTTACACTAATCGTCAGTTATTGTTGTGAAATGGTGTTCTTGCCTTGGGCTCACACTCATTAAGACTTATGAGTTCGATAGGAGTTCAATAAGCATCTAGGTATTTTTTAAGTCTTAGTTAAGTAGCTTAAATGCCATTCATCAGACCAGAGAGTCCAAGTTGAAAGCCCGAAACTCTGTAGAATCAATAGACCTGGCCGGCTAATAAAACTGGCAGGCCAATCAACACGGCCAGAAAACAAAGGCGCAAATCGAACAATAGGCAGCCCTACTGAAATTCTAAAAGTAGTTTGTTGTTGTTGTTGTTGTTGTTGTTGCAGTTGGTGGCAGTATTTGAAGCTAGAGTAGCATTAACTCTGTGCGAAACATGACCAAGGCAATGCAAACAGATAAACAGCCAGACGGATGCCTAATAGAAAGAAAGAGCGAGACGGCAGAATAAAAGAGAAGTCCGACAAACTGACTAACCAACCAAATAGCAAGTGGCGAGTGTAGCACCAACAACTACAACAACAACAACAACAATGAGTTCGTCTAGGCAAAGGTTCAGAATTTGAATTTATGCAGTGTTTGGTTTGTTATTACCTAGTCCGGATGGACGGACTGTATGGTCTGTGTGGGAGAGGGGTCGAAGCAGATCTTGAATTGGTTTAGGATGAAGGTCTGAAATTGGAATGAGTTTTTAGCTATCAAGGTGGTGGTCAAAGCTCATTTCCGTTTTGCCTGCAACTGTGCAAAATGTGCATCATCAAAAGCCCGCACCCAATTTCAAAGTCGCCGTGAAGGCCATGCCAAGCACAGATTTACCAAATCTTACATACTCACACACACACACACACATACACAAACAAACATAAATGTCCATATCTGTATCTATCTGCATCTCTGTGGCTGTGGTTGTGTCTGTGTGTTTACCCAATTGTATGCAAGTGAACGGCGTCGTGCGGTGGTGGTTGCAGTTTGCAATCTCAGTTTGTGGTTAATATTATGCTGCATTTCTCATTTCGTGTAGGTTTGCTAGCTCCTACGTTGGTCACTGCTAATGTTGTTGTATTTAATACCCTTTCCCTTAAGGTACCTTGGGGCATATCCAATTGGTGTAAATAAATGCAACTCTGAATGCTAACTGACTGTACCTCAATCATTTAGTCATTTCGGTATTCCGACAAACTGAAAGATCATAGAGTATTTCAGAGTCGTTTTGTTATATTTTTTTAAGATTTGATTTTTGTTGTTATTATTGTTGCACTTCTTGTTGTTGGTTTATTATCGCTGGCATTGCCAAGTACAAACACGTCCGTTGGTCCAGCCCCATCCAGGTCCGCACTGTCCCGATCAGACCAGTCCAGTCCAGTTTCACCTTTATCTGTTGGTTTTAGGTGGTCGCTGTTCTAGCTACTTCCACAACAGTTGTTGTTGTTGTTGTTGTTGTTGTTGCTGGTCATGTTGTTATTGCAATGTTTTTGACAAATAGACAGGGAAATGCACACGGATGCCTGTTTATTGTGCCGTATATGCGGTTTACGTTTATCTTCAACTTATGCAGACAGTTGCATTGCCCCCGACACATTGTGGTCTGAGACATTTTGTGTGCCATTGTGTTATATTTTGTTTGTTTGCTTGTTTGTTTTGGACAGTCGAGAGAGAGACCAAACAACCGAGAAGCCCACGCTTCACCTGCCTGTTCTCGGACCAGACAGACATATTCTGCCGTATATAAGGCATTTGCATTTTGCCATTCATGACCATCCTGGCCAGCGCTTCATCTTTGTTGGTTACATACGAGTCTTCCAGCCTTTTTGGCAGCAACATTAAGAATAATAATCTAATTAAGTGTAGTTTATGAATGTACAAAAAGCCCCACCCAAAACTAACAAACTAACCAACTGGTCCGGCCACTTACGATAACCTCAGCAAATGAATTGGCCAATTGGACAAGTCTGCTTGCCCGGCTAACTCAGTTACAATTTTTAAAATGTGGTATTGCTCTTTAGTAGACACTCGATTCTGGAATTTCTCAAATAACTAAAACATTCAGTCATAAGCTTAATTGAGTTTGAGACAGGAACTGACGCTGTCCAAGTAAAAATAAATACACAACTGTACTTTTACTTTAAAACTTTTTAAGCTTCTGAAAAACTAAAATCTAAAGAATTTTCAAACTATTCGATTATTTTTTAACATTTTCCATTAATCCTACTAATTGAATCTTTTATCTTGCTTAAAAGAATCATCAAATAAAAAAAAAAAAAAAAAATCAGAGTGTTCTGAAAATCTAAACAATGAAATATTAATAAGTCTGTTGATTTTCCCCTATTCAACTGATGAAACTTAATTTAAATTCCTAAAACTTTGATCTATTTGGATAAATTGGCAAGAAAAACAGAAAACTGCATCAACGCCTTAGAGTAAATAAAATCAAATTTAATTATTATTGTCTCGACTGAAACTATCACAAAAGCGAATATCTCAGACTGACGGCACATCACGAACCATACGAATATTTTACAAAATTGCATCAAAACAATAGGGAATTATTAGTTATCTGTGCCTCAGGCACAAAATACCAACAAATTGTGCATAATTTGACATGAAATTAAATGCCATGACTTGTCAGATAAACAAAGGCCCAACTTTTTGAAGCAGACTTTTGAAGCCTGGTTGGGGCAACTAAATAGAAAATATTGACAGTCAAATTGTCTGTCCAAAAGTATGCCAATGTAAAGAAAAGTTAAGTCTACATGTATGTGTGTGTGTGTGTGTGTGTGTGTGTGTGAGCAAATGCCTAACTCAATTATGGGGCCCAAATGTTTGTCGCAAAAAGCTCAAAAGCCACAGACTCGTCGTAACCCACCAGGAGCTGATGTAGGTGGCATAGTCGTTCCTCTCTTTCTCTTGCTCTTTCAGGCGGCAGCTGCGCCTAATTGCAGGCAAAACAAACTTGGCACAACGCAGCATACGCAAAATTAATTTATACATGCAATAATTTGGTTTGGTTTATTATTGGGCGTAGTGGGTATGCCGTTTCTTGCCGTTGAATACTGTCAACCCTTTTGGGTTGCCGTATTTGCCATGACATTTAATTTAATTAAATTGCACAGCGAAACTCGATGCCGCACATCGCTTACATCGGAGGCCAATCAAGATAGCTGAAAACCTTCATAACGAATTCGCTTTGTGTGCAGCGTAATATTAACTTATATTTATAAATATTTTAGCAAAGACAAAGTCTTTTTGGGTCTGTATTTTTGTGTCGTAGCCATGGGCATAAAGTTAATGCACTTAACCTCTGATTTCTGTCATACTCATTTCACCAAAAATAAATCATTTGAAAAAATTCCCGTTAAAAATTAGCAACATTTATTTTTCATACTCATAGTTTCAATTAGAAAAACTAAGATACTTTGAGTGTTTAATTTCTTCTTCTCCGTACATTAAACAAAGAATGAAATTAAAATTGATAAAGTTAAGAACTAAAAACTCCCGTCATTTCCCTACTTACCGACTGAAACAATTGCCCCAGAAAACTAGAGTGCGGGACTGTACCCTGGCGAAAGTGGTCCATTAACCATTTCGGTAACATTTTGCATAAAAGTATCTGAGGCAGGGGCAGCTCATCAGCAACACCTTTGCCAGCCATCAGCTGTCCCCTTTTATTTTCATCTTCATTCCACAAAGCAATTCTTTCCCCTTTTCTTTTATTTTATCTCCTTTTTTTGTCTCTGCGTGTAGGTGAGGAGCACATGTGTGACTTTTTCTAATGTCTCTAGATTTCAGAGCGTGTGTGCTTGTGTGACCATATGCCAACCGTATGGCGCTTCATAAAAATGCAAACTTATGCTTTTCACAACTTTTACCCTCAGACCACATAGAAAACCCTCGTCCACACACACACACTCACACACTCATACTCATACAGACATACACAAAGTTCCATACACACGCTCACACTTGTAATCCAATTAAAGGTAGCATAGTTGGCTTTTAGCGCAGCACTTCCAGCCCCACCAGCATTCTTGGCCCCATTTGACCAGCTGTCCACCTGCCCAATGCCCGTTGGCAGTACCTTAAAAGCTTTTACCAAGCGACAACTTGCCTTGATTTTCAGCATCACTGCAGCAAACTGCGTGGCCGTGGTTGTGCTGCCAGTTACCAGTTTGCCAGTTTCCAGTTTACCGTGTGCCCGCTCGCGTTTTACGTATACTTAATTTGATTTTTCGCACAACCAAGAGACCCCACGCAAACCAACCAGTAGACCAATCACCAACCCACACACACAGACACACCACAGCAGCCAGTGGTCATGCTCTGATTTTCATGATGACCCTCCCTCCCCACAAATCCCGCCATTTGCTCTCTCTCTCTGTTATCGTTCGTGGCTCTTTCTTTTTCACCTGTCTCTGTTATAAAATCAAGCAGAGCTAGGGGAGAGCAAGGGGAGCCAGCAAAAAAAATCTAATTTCTGTGCAATTTAACGAGACATTTACGTTTTTTCATTTGATTATCTCACAGTCAGTTTGGTAACGGTTTTCGGTACAGCATTTCGCTTCACGCCTTGCCCCACTGGCCAAGAGTATACAACCTGTAATCCCAGATATACTCCAAAAGCGTTGATTGTAAAGATTTGCAGCGCACTTTTATCGCCCCCAAAAATCCAAAAACGATGCGACTTACCTTGTCATTGAAATGGTTCTTCGTTTGCCGTTGCATTTTGTAGCATACTTATGCGGGTTTTAAGTTTTCGTGTAATTTGTTTTATTTGATTGCTCGCCTTATCTCTCTTACTCCAACTCTCTCTCCTTCTCTGTCTATTCTCTCTTTATCTGTATAACAAGCTGTAGTTGTTGTTGTTGTTGTTGCAATTGTAGTCGGGCAAATGATGTGGTCGCTTGACAATGCAGCCGCCTTCACAGTCATTGGCTCAATTGGGTCTAACGGCAGCCGCAATGGTCGCCAACCGCAAAAGGCACACACTCACACGAGCACACACTCATATAACCGGGGCAGCCCATCCAAAAGTATGCAACAAATAGTAGCATATGCGCCACACACACACACACACTCACACAGTCAACCAGACTTGCATATACACCTTTTGTGTACGTGATGTCATTATGGCCAAAAGGTAAATTTCAACTGTCAGACGACTCTAAACGAGAAACCAAAAAGAACAGAGAGACTGAGTGAGAGAGAGAAAGAGAGACAACATGCCTCCGGTCTCTCTTTTTCATTGTGCTACGGCAGATCGCAACTAACCTCGACGCAAATGCACGTTTAATGTATTTGACATTTTGAAAGTCAAACCAAACCGAAACCAGTCAAGTAACAACAACACACCAAAACATTGCAACATTTCACATGTGTGACCAAAGGGCGAGTGCGGCAACGAAACGCAATCCGATATTTCGAATCTTTTAAGTACATTTGTCATTTGAGTTGACCCGATTTTTCAGTCCTTTATATGCCAATGTGTGTGTCTGTTTCAAGCCTGTTTTGTGTTTTTACACAAATTTGATTTAATCCAAATTTAGTCTAAAAAATTTTTATTTAAAACTATCAAAAAATGTTAAACAAAAAATACCAACATTTTTAATTCTTTAAAAATAGTTTTCTATAAATTTAAAGTGGTTTAAGAATTCGTTGGACTAATTAGGAAGTACTCATTCCAGAAATATATTTCAGAAAAAGAAGTAATATTTCTTCTCCGAATAAGTTACTCATTTTTTGAAGCCTCTGTAAAAATATGATAGACAATTCTTTGAGTCCTTTGGATATGAGTTATTTTTGGTAGTCGAAATAAATTCGAGGCTAAATAGTAAAATGCAAATATCTATTCGGTATAATTTCCTGTCATCTATGTTTATATTACAAGCTGAACTCTGATCCAGAAAATAAAATTAGTCCACCCAAAATCTATTTCCATTTATGTCCCTGAGGTAATTAGTTTCGTTGGCTTTGAACTCGTTAGGGTTCTATAATTGCAGCCAAAAAAATAAAAATGCCCGGAATATTGCCCACACATTTTGTCTTCATTAGCGATCGGCACACACACACACACTCCCAAGTATTTAACAACAACGACAACAACAATAAGGCTGGAATGAAAAAGAGAAATAAAAATAAACAATTAATAAAATACACAAATTTGACGGGCACGACTGTTTCGGCCTGCCACAGACAAAGTTTTTTGTTGGCTTTTGTATTTTTATTTTCTTTTATGGTTTACGCTTTTTTCCCCATATATTTGTATTTTTACATGCCGTCATTTATTTGCTTTTATTTATGCATTATTTTTATGGGCTCTGTATTCTGTTTTTTTTTTTTTTTTGCCTTCGTATATATAAATTTTTTTTTTTTTTACGAGTTGGCCGAACCGGTCAACCCTCATGGTGGTCATCATTACTAGCATTTGTTTATGTTTGACTTGTTGTTGTTGCTGCTCCTGCTGGCCGATATGGTTGTTGTTGTTTGCGTTGACTAAACAAATATTATGGCCATTAAGTAAATTGGTCAAAAAAAAAAAAAAAGTGCTAGGAGAGTGAGAACAAAAATACAGTACACTCTCAATGGGGCATGGAAAACTGAAGTCGCACAAATGTAGGCAATAAAACGGGCCTTGATAACGATAGAAAAAATTGACATATGAGCTTCTAGGTGGGGAAGTAAAAAAAATAAAAAAATAATGAAAAGAAAGGAGTGAAAGACATTTTAGTTTTTTTTTTTTTATTTTAATGAACTAAACGGGGCGTTGGCCCGTTCTAATTGAGTTTGGCACGGTCGCACAATTAATCAGTAAATTTGTCAATTAAAGTGACCAAAGATGATGAAAAATCAGTTCAATTATGCAAATTGGAAACTTTTTAAGGCCTATGGGAAAAAAAACAACACCAACAATAGAACGGAAAATAAAACAAAAGCAAAAGAACAAATCCCAGAAAACCCTTTTGTGACCCCGCTCGACTGTCTCATTAAGCGCATAATTACGCTGCTCAACACTGGCAGAAGTTGGCTTACTTTGGGATCTTAGGCATCTTTGGAATTTTCCTGGGGCGGAGGCTTAAGAAAAAAATTAAAAATAAATTACAAAGAAATCTGCGCACAAAATCGAAGCCGACGCTCAAGTCGCAACAAGGCAAACCTTTCAAAATTAGCGAAATTAATGCAAACGAAGCGAAACTGTCAAATACACAAAACACAAAATGGTGTCCTGGCGTATGTGTCAAATGCCAAGACAAAGAGGGTAAATTCAGTAAGAGCTGCGACGAAGCAAGGACCCAGTCTCACAATGAAATTGAAACATTTGCCGCGTCGCTGAAATTTCCTGTTTGCCGCGCTCTCATTATGCACATCGACCCAGGCAACTGTCGAAGTATACTTCCAAAGAGCCCAACCCTTCGAAGCCCCTCCAGGCAGATTGAAATCCAATTAATGCCGTTGGTTCCAAAGACAAAAGCAACAACAAAAGCTTTCGAAGCTTTCAACTGATTTTTTTTATTGTTGTTGCTGTTTTTTTTTTAATTTATTTTCATTCCCTGTGATCCTTTGAAGAAGAAAATGGTCCTGAGAGTGGGGTGTGCCAAGGTGGACTTTTGGTTTGCTAAATCCTTTTTATAAAAAATGCTGAACGCGTTGCGGCGTTAATATGTCAAATTAGAGGACCCCAAAAGCGTGGAACTCTGAAGGTTTCAATTCACACTCTTTAAATATTAGGGGAAAAAAAGATCCTGTTAACAGTCTAAAAAAAGAAGAGTAGATTTAACGAATTGATATGCCCAAAATAAAATAAGATAAATTGAAGTATTAACAAGCCTCGAAAAAAGATATAAAAATCAAATTCTAAGGAATTAGAAAAAAAATTGGAAATGCTTATGCTTAATTTTTTTATATTCTTTTAAAGAAGAAATATCGATGGCATCTGACTCAAGTAATGACTATAACCCTCAAGGTCTTTGGGAATGGACCTGAAACGGTCGAAAATATATTCACAGAGGCACGCATGGTCACCGAGTCTCAAAAGGATGGAACTATTACATCCAAGCCTCTTTGTCATTGCCAGTCGGTGCGGACTACAATTTGATAGAGTTTTCATTTAAACCTGAAACGGTTTTCAAAATATCTCTTGCATTTTTTGTCCAATCTCCTTCAAATTGAAAATTTAGAATATTTTAGCAAAAACAAATATGTATACCATGTTTCACGGGGATCGAGGTCATATATCATATCCAAAAAAGTATCTAAGGCAGAGCGTAGTAATTATTTATGAATCGACCACATTCATGGCAAGAAGTAATTTCGAAAGAAATTTACATCTGGCCCGTTTTCAATTTATTTCTAAATTTTTTTTTCTACTTAACATGTGATTTCATTTAATTACTTCATTACTAAATACTCTCAATATTGACCGACCATCAACTTTGACCTGAGCAAACAAATCTACTTTATTAATTACAACCAATAAAATAAACTACCAATCCTTGTTGCCAAATTGAAGCAAGCTCGCCCCACCTCCACCACCCCCGCAACCCTCAACCTCGACTAATTTACCCAAAATGTATGCTCTCTATTGACTTAGTCAGCACTCATAATGTTTGCATATGTGTAGTCAGAGTGAAGTGTGCTTAATAAATAAACATTCATATGGCTCAAATAAACTAAACAATAATAACAAAAATACTCAAATTTCCTACACCAACGGTAACAACCAAATACCACACAACTTTTCTCTCCAACCCAAAAATTATCAAACTAACCAAAAAAATTCAGAAGCAAATACAAGAAAAAAAAATGGAAATAGTGTACAAATGGAAAAAGCATTTTCCAAAAAATTCTATAGTTGGCAACAAACACAAAACTGAAAACAACAATAATAAATAGCAATTACAGAAAATATTTACATGCCAGAGAAATTTACTTAATTACTAACAAAAGTATACAAAAATTTTCATTTGGAATTTTCACAGGGCACAACCTTTTTTTTTTTTTGTCTATCTCAAACTGCTTTGATTACTGTTATTTATTTAATATGCTTAGCAGTTTTATTTTTTGCATTTATTTATTTTTAGATAATTAACCAAATTGACAGACACAAATAGAGGGGGAGCAGGTCCAAAATTTGGAAATTTTTTCTAAATTAAACCAAATTGAAATATAATGAAAGAGACAGATACTTCTTTCTCCTTTGATAAAGATTCATTTTTTTTTTTTTAATTTTGGCTTAAATTTTAAAAATCTTATTATCAATTTAAAACAAAAGAATTTCATTTCAAATTTGACCGAATTGGACAAAATTTGAATAAACCTACACACTCACACCCCCACACACACATACATAGACAGGGACAAATTCTTCATAGTTTTGTGACTTTTGACTGTGTTGTTGTTTGTGTATTTGCGGTTTGATGACGGTCGCCTGGCTGACTGGCTGCTTGACCAAGAGTCCTCCCTCTTCCTCTCTCCCTATCTCTTTCTCTCATACTCTCACTCACTTTGGTTTTGGTGCCATATGAACAGTTTGTGTTCATGTTTCGAGTGTGTTTGTGTTGTGAGAATTTGTGTCTGTGTTCCCAATTAGATTTTATTGTTTTGGGTGCGATTCCAGAGCGCATTGTGTGTGTGTGTGTATGAGTGTTGTTGTTGTTGTAATTAGTGAAGCGCAAACAAATATCGTCTAATGATTCGTTGACTGCCAACGCCAGTGACCAGTGACCATTGCCCCATTCCAAAAGCTCACCGCCCCCACTTATAAATGTTCCTCTATTCCAACCTGTTGTTGTTGTTGTTGTTTATGTTGTTGCTTATTTCGCTGATTCACTATTGCTGTTGCAGTTGTAATTTCATATCGTATAATTACATATGTCGCTGTAGTATTTACATGGCAATTGGACCACAGACTTGGTAATGTGATTAACATTCTCTCTCGTATTTCATGCCGTGTTGTTCATTTAAAGTTGTTTGGCCATGGGACAAATGAAACTTTAACTGGAATCTTTCTATGCGCAAGGGAGATTTGTCATATAACCTTGAAAGCAAAAATCTCATTACATTTAGACACTAAACTGGCCGAAAAGAGCCGCTGGCAAAGTAACGGCACATCCACAGTTCAATAATTAGTTTGAGATTTAATTTTAATTACTTTGAGCTGAGTTCAGCCAAAGAGACAACCAAGCAACCAGCAAACCGACCAACCAACCAACCAACCAGCCAACCAAATAACCAACCAATTGCCTTGTTCTTGTCCCCATACTGCCCCAACCCAACCAACGGTCGGTCCAGGACTGCTCAGTACTGTCCTGTCTTGTTTTGATGTGCGTATCCCGAGGCAAAATGTCCGTCAAGGCTGTAATTAATATGAGCTCACAGACATGCATAGATACATGATGAATACACAGCAACACACCAACAGATCAACTTGCTTACACATTTCGTGTGTGTGTGTGTGTGTGTGTGTGTGTATACCTTTTCAATGAATCCTCTCACATTTCACTTGAGTGAATTGATGAGACGACGACTCTTTGGGTGAGCTGTTTATTTAATTTTTCGTCCGCATATCGTCAACTTGGCATACGAAGGATATACTTTAATTAAATACTTCCACTCTTCTCTCATCACTTGGTAACCTATGACAGAGTTTGTGTGAACAAAAGCAGCTTAGAAACGCCGAAAATGCCTTAGGACTCACACGAAAATTTCACTATTGCTCGCCCGGATGACAGGTAAAAGAAATTGCCCAATTTGAGACAGTCGAATTGGGAAAATCCTTCAATATAGTTTCTCGCTAATGGGTTTTATTTAATTAAAATAGCCGAATTATTTGAAAAAGCTTGAATGATAAAAATCCCTTTGATTGGCTTTCTTTTAGTTTTCGCTGTCACTTGTGATCATTTCATTAGCTTTCTCAAACCTTTGATCAAACTTTTCCCAACTTTGCAGACTCAGATTATTATTTCTTTTTTTTATATATTTCGTCTGGAATATGGAATATCCTTTAACTATTTCATGCGGAGGCAAAAAAATATAAAACATTCCTCTTTCAATTTTCTAAGTGCCACACATGCCTCAATCATCGAATTAAGAGCATCTGGCTCTAGATTTCCCCCCAAAGCCAAGCCAAACATCTTAGCACACAATATAGTTTTCTCATTCTTCAGTTGAGGAGGCGGCCAATGTGGGCGGGTCCATCAAAGTTTTGCACATCATCATCGAGCATATTTCGCTTGATTTAATTTTTGCCTAGGCAACAATTTGTTGCAATTTGCACACACATTACATTACGGTCGAGCTGAGCTGAGCTCTGTTCTGTTTGGTATAGTTTGGCTTTTGCTCAGTTTTGATGAATTATGCGTTACATAATTTGCGCCAGCTCATGACACTCAACCGCAACAAATGTATTCTATTGTTGTTGGTCTTGGCGATCGACCAGTGTCGGACGTCTCATCATAGGGCCATCAAAACTTTTGCTCGACTGCCTTCTTCATGCATGCCTAATTTATGAAAATTTGATGTACTTGTAAGCTATTTCGGCGGGATACTTTTATATTTGTTTGCACATAACCACAACACATGCGTATCGCATTCTCCTGCTGCCGTCGTTACTTCTTTTCCATTTTTTTTTTTTTACTCTATATTTCTCTTTTTTCACGCTTTGACCGCGTTGAAAACTTGCGCCTAAATAAATTACTTGTAAAACTTTTCAAATACTCGTAATTCTACATGATGTTGAGGTCGTCAACAGCAACGCCAGCCGCATTGCAACAGCCACTCCCTTCGCCCAAAAACGAGCCAACCAACCAACCAACCAAGCAAGCCAATCGAGCCGAGCGTCCATTCCAACCCAGCAGAAAGAATCCAAACAGCCCAACAACCGACGTTATCGTCAAAGTTTACTAAACCAACATAAATACCATTTACTGCAAAAAGTTGCCAACAACAACAACAAAAACAACAACAACAATCAGCCAACCTCAGCCATATACGGAGCAGAGGTGGTGGAGCTTTCAGAAAAATGAGCTGAGAAATTGTTAATCAAAACATTTGGAAGACGCATGAATACCCTGAAAGGAATACCGAAAAGCTGAAAAATTTGGAAACCAGTTTTTTCAGAAGAGTAGAAAATATTTCGGGAAATAAATAATAAAACAATGAGAAATTCTATAACCTAAAATAAAAGTAACTCCCAAGATTCTTAGGGAGCTTCAGAGAGTCCCTCTAAATATCTCAAAAAAGAAACCCAAACCTTTTGGAATTCCCTATTCCAATTCGAGTTCCTGAGAATTTCTAGTTCCCTGATAAAATCGAAAATCTGTTTATAATTTTGTCACTTTCGATTGACTCAGCTTTGGTGAAAATTCTAAAATGCCCAAGACAAAGTTTTTCTTGAAAAATATTTCGATTTCGATATGTATGCATAATGTGTTGTCTATTTTATTTTTTCTGTATTTCAACCCCACCCACCCTTCGCTTTCAATGCCATTTTCTTTTTTGGGGCTTCTTTTACTTTCGCTTCATCTCCTTGTCCCCATGCCTCTTCTCCTTCGAGTTGAGGGCGCGAACATACAACGTTTATTTTATTGACTTTGCCCACATTGCATATGGCTGAATGGGTGGACTATGTTGATTGTCTGCTTTGGGTATGTATGTGTGTGTGTGTGTGTGTGTGAGGTGTATGAGTTGTATGGTTGCCTGGGCTTGTATGCTGCGTGTGGGCTTTCTAATAAGTTTCCGTTGCCTAAACCGTTGTGGAGACGGCCATTTCCCCAAGAACTGACAGCAACAGCAATAACAACAACAACAACAACAGAAGTAACAAACAACAAAAACTGTTCATCAATACTTTTCGGTTGTGTTTTCTACTTTTACAAACAGCCATATAGCCGGGCCCAAGTGCTTGGCTTTCAAGAGGTGAAGGAGCCGAGAAGGTTAGGGCAGTTGGGGATTGCTTCTTCAAAAGTAACAACAAAGTTGTAAATTTGTGTGTCAAAGTGTTCAACGTGCTTATGTGTGTTGCATATGTGTGTGTGCCTTGGATTTTCATATTTGTATTTTGTCTACCTTACGAGTCCTCCCACTCAATTGGAATGTTTTATATTTTAGTATCAATATTTCCTATTGTGTTTTGTGTGCGTTCTGTTTGAGTCGAAACTTTTTCAAGCACATAAAAAAAAAGAGGAGAAATACAAAACTTTTTACGCACAGAAAGGGATCAGTGCAAACAAATGAAAAAAAAGAGTCCAGCCAAAAGTCTTTAAAGACTAAATTTGTTTCTCAGAGCTTTCAAAAATATTTCGGTTCGGAGTAAACTCAAGTATTTAAATAAGATTGATTTTAAAGAAGACTAGCTCAGTCTCAGATACGAAATATTTGTGAGAAGCACACGGAAGAAGCCTTGCTTCAGCTTATTGAAATTCCACCGAAAAAACAAAGCCAACGGGGAAGTTATTTGGAAATATTTTTAATAAATTCGATATGCTCGGCTTTAAAATCTGTTTCAAATTTATTCATACACATTCCATGGCCCACGCATTGGTGGATACAAATTGGCAATCCTTTAGCCTGTTGCGCAACCCTTGCCGCCCTCACACATGCTCAGCTCAGGACTTGTAATAAAATTCAATAAAACTGAAATGTCACCAGCAGCCAAAGCAGCTCAAGCCTACACCCCCAGCCGAGCAGTTTTGTTCACATAATAGCATAACAGCATTTTATACATCAATGATGCATGACTTACATCAATACATCATTGAAGCACTGCGAGGGCAAAGGACTTGCTCGAGCCTCGTAAAAGAGGCAGCGAGTATCGCACAGTTTTGGCCTGACATTTTGTGAAATCTTTTATACCCTCTTTCGTAGGCTGAAAGAGAACAAAACCAGGCAGGCCGAACTGATTGATTTACATGCTTTGCTATGCGTATTATTCCGATTCACCCCCACCTTCCCCACCCACTCTAGCTCCACTTTGACATGTGCTTTGGGGTAATGTCTTTGGACAGGCCACAACAAAATTTGCTGTCAGTTTAAAGCGTTTTCCTTCTTTTTTTATTCCAATCGCCCTCTGTGTGTGCGTGTGTATGTGTGTGTGTGTTTGTACATGTGTGCGTGTTTGGCGGCCAGCCAGGCGTATAATGAAGTGGGCTTCGCATTTTCCAGTTTGACTTGCACAAACACAGGAAAACATTAAATATCAATTTCAAGCGCACAAATTTTGATTATCTCGCACGGTAGAGGGCACTTAGTTTTATTAGACAGCACAGGCGGGAGCTTAAAAAAAAAAAACCAGGCAGCAACACCCGAAAGGTGAAACCAGGACGAGTCAGGACGAGAAGGAGGAGGAGTCAAAGGGAGAGACAGAGAGAGAGAGAGAGGGAGAAAAAACAACCAAATTGCCCGCAATTTCCTTTATTATACGCATTTTCAGTACGTGTTGCAGCTGCCACACACACATACACAGACACAAAATATGTTGCCTAGTGTTTAGGCCCGGCCGGAACGCATTACTATAAATTTTTAAACATATCGTATCTGCTTGTGTATGTGTGTGTGTGTGTGAGTTTTTGACTACAGGTGTAAAAGCCGAGCAGACTATTTAAAGCTTTCACATTGGTTTACAAATTTTACGAGTTTCCAAAAAGAAAAGAAAAAAGAATCGGAGAGTAACAATATACATAACAATCATCTGCTTAACATCTTGAAAGAAATCACAATTTTATTGACAACTCAAGTTGTTGATTACTCAAGTGTATCTCATAGATACATATATATATTTACATCAATAGGCCATCTTCCGGGAGCTTTTTTAAAAGGAAAAAAATATATATATATGATAGCATTGACCAAGCAAGTGGGGTGGAGGTTCACCACCTACCCTTTTAAGTTTATTAAATTTGGCAATTTCTGGAGCCTTGTCCAACTTGTCCGAAACTCTCAGCCTATATTTACTCCCTCAACCACTCAAATCCCTGGCGAGTGCGTGTCTAATGCTCCCTGCTGTCCACCCCTACACACCAGGCCAAGAAAAAAAAAAGCAAAAAGAAAACTTGACAAGCAGCTTGAGTGAGGGTACAGAAATATTATTAAAAAGGTTTTTCCTGTCATACAATTTTCTTCTCTCGGTATGTGTGTATATGTGTGTGTGTGTCCTATTGCGACTTTTGATGTACTCAGAAGAGAGAGAGAAAAAAACACGTCACAGTTACATAAAATAAAAAATGTGCCAAATATTTTGTCCCCCCCTTTTTGGTTTGTTTTTTTTTTTTTATTATTTGCTTGATTGATTAAGGCTTGTCAAATAGTTGCCCTTGCAGTTTTATCATATGGAGAACGCCTTTTCTTTGGCTAGGAATGCACTAGTCACTTCAACCTGGAATTTCTTAGCATTTCTGATGGATTTCATATTTCCTCTCTCAGAATTTTCGAAACTGTCGGTAATCAAAAAGATGACAGAACACAGCTGCTAATGTCTACACTTTTGTCAAAGTCATGTCAAGCCAAAACTAGATCAGAAGGCAATCATAGATAGATTTTTTCTTTTCCAAGAACTCTAAAAATTACAATTTCAAATAATTCAAAGGAATTTTTTCCAAAATAAATAATCAAATCAAGCTGTGAAGATTTTTCCAAGAATTAGTCAAAAAAAATAACCTCAACCTTTTTTCTTTCTATTTATTAAATAAATAAATTCCATCTTTTTGTTATTCTTTTTTTTCATTGAACTTCCAACTGAGATTACAAGTATCTCAGCCATTTATCTTAAATTTAATTTATTTGCTTTTCGAATTTCTTGGAAATACCTTTTGCATTAAATATTGTCAATGGTCATGTTGTTATTCTTATGGAAATCTACTTGGATACAATTTAAATTTATTGTTATTTCCATTTCATTTGAGTACATTTTCATATAACGCATTTTTCGGAGGCATCTTTAGCACTTCATCACTTAGTTTTGGCTTGCTCTGGCTTGGCCAGCAACATCTTTACATCAATTTCTTACCTGGCATACTCTGGCATAACTCTAGAGAATAGAGTTGGCGTCTTTCCCTTTTTATTTATTTTTTTTTTTGGCTTGGCCATCTGAAAATTTATAAGCACCCGGCGTCGTTCAAGTCAATTCAAAGTTGCTTCCTTGGCTGCTTTCCTAGCTGGGCTCTATGTTTGTTGTTATTTAAGGCAAACCCCAACGCAATTGTTGTAGTTGCTATAAATAAAACAATGCACACACACAGACACATTTGCCAGCTTGTATTTGCTTGTGGTTGGTTGGGTTGGTTGGTTGGTTGGGTGTGTGCGTTGCTCTGACTCACTTTATATAAACTTAGATAACAAACAGCTTGGTTATTTATTCTTCTTAATATTAACGTCAACATTCAGCGCACATGTTGCACGCATCGTATCCATTCCCTTTCCCTTTTGTCAACCACCCGCTGCTAGTTGTCGCACACACACACACATTTAGAGATAAAGTCATTCGCACACAGGCAAAAATAAGATACAGATACACGCGGAGTTTGGTTGTAGGTTTTGTTGCCATCTTAGAGGCGCACGAGGTGTGCAACTAAATCACATCAACAACACTGGAATTTATAACTGTAAATGCCAGTCCAAGACTCTCTCCCTGTTTCCCTTTTAGCTTCGTGTAGTTTGTCTGTTTGTTTACTTTGAGGTGGATCTTCTTAGTGGTGCTTATTTTGACTTTATTAAGCCAAAACACGTTGCATAGCAGCTAAACACGCTCGCATAAATACAGCTCAACCAGGTCGGAGAGAAAGGGCAGAAGCCACACCAATTTTGGCTGGACCAGCAAAATTTGGAATGTCCAAAATAAAGAGAGCATTTTAGAATTACAAATTTTGAGTTGTGTAAATTTGATCTTCTCATCTGTCAGAATTTCCCGATTTTATTCCCAAAAAAAAAGTAGATAGAATCATGGTAATAGCCAATGGTTAAATGGCCAATACCGGGCCCATATCGAATGGAGAAAGTACTGTTCGGAGTACACCTGATGGGTGCCCTTTCATTAATCTTGCTCACCGTTCGTGAGAGCCAACAGAGCTGCTGCCTCAGGGCCGAGCAACTCAGCTCTTATCACACGCATCGTCGTCAATGTTCTGGTTTCTTGTTGTTGGCCCACGCACGCTAATTTTTCATCATCAGCGTCGCCGTTGGCAGTATTGGCCCATTGACTACGATGATGATGATGGTGGTGGTGGTGGTGGTGGCGGGGGAAGATGATGGTTGTTTTTGTTTTTGTTGCAAGGCCTGGGATTGCATTTCGTGCCGTTTTCCATTTCGTTGCTATGTGCAATTCATCAATATCATTTTATCAATTTTCACCGTTGTCGTTGCTCTGCTCCATCCATCTACGCCTCTGTGTATATCGCATTGCAATTTGTTGTCTATTTGCTGAAGAATATGCAGATTTGCCAACCCATTCTACTCCACCCCACTCCACTCCACTCCAGTCCAGTTCAGTTCGATTCGGTCCGGGCAAGTCTGTCCGGTCAGCCACGCCTGTCGTTTTTCATATGCCTCGTCTTTTTTGCGCCTTTTGACTGACTGACGTGTGTGTGTGTGAGGTGTGTGTATGTGTGTGTTTGCTTCGCTTTCAATGCCAGCTACTCACACACGCCCAGTCAATCCCTTCAATGGACTCGAGGGACACCAACGCGTTTTGCAACTGTAATTCAATTTTAACAATTTTTCAACTCTCTGTGTTATTGACATGACGCCTCGACTGGTGATTTGTTGCAAGGCAAACAGTCCGTGAGTGTCTGCATATCGAACTAGGCCCCCCTATTGTTAATGTCCACTCTACCACTCTGCTCGTATATCGGTTTTTATGTGGAATCCATAGCCACGAGGTGTGCCTTGCTTTGGGAATATCTGATTTTGTTTGTTTATTCATCATTTGTTATTTGCATGGATTTTTACCAAAGAGACTGTTCGTTTTCTTTTTTTTTTTTTTTTTTTTTGCCTTTCCGAATTTGATACTGCCAAACTGTATTATGTTTTGCCTTTCAAAAAATCAAGAGCTTAGCTATTCATAACTGACTAATGGATGGGGATCTAATTAGCTCTTCTGTCACTGAAAATTACCTGAAGAAACTTGAAATGGTTTTTCATTTTTTCCTCGGCTCGGAATTCAGCAATCTGAAAAACAATTCACCAAAGAGAAGGCCCAATAAACTCCAATACCGTGGAGAATTTATTTTAAGAAAGCTTACATTTTTATATATATTTTTTTAATATTTTGTTCTTAGAAATCTGAGAATCAAGATCAAGTGTTTTTGATAACACTGGTAGACTTTTAATATTTTTAATATTCCAAGAAATCGAAGACTCGGGATAAAGGAATCTGAAAAAGAGTTATTCATAATTGAGAGAATTTATTTTTTAATTTTTAAGTTTCTAATATTTTATTCTTAGTAATCGGAGGCTCAAGGTCAAAAACACTGGTGGACTTGTAATATTTTGCTCTTTCATCTTTTAGCTTGTTTTATTCATTTAGTTTTTTCTAAGAATTTATTTTCTAATATTTATAAGGGCTTATCGTAAAGCTTTGAAATATATTATCAAAGATTAATATTAACCCTAGGAATAATATTTTCTACTTAATCAAATCAAACCAGCTTGACCAGAGTGAATAATTATCTCCTTCAATTAGGAAAGTATTTCAACCATTTTCGTTTTGTAATAAAAAGTAAGTGAATATTCTAATTGCAGGAAAACATATTGTTTATCCTTCTAAGTGTTGCTTGATTCAGCCACTCTAAGCTGATTGTTTCATATAATCAACTGCACCATATGTCAATTGAGTAGTCACCTAGTCAACGGCGAAAAAAAAACACCCTGCCCAAGCCACTACTCTCATCCTCTTTCTTTCTCACTCACTCTCTCTCTTTCTCTCTGTCTGTCTTTCTCTCTGTTGACTGTGTTCTCCTTTGGTTTAAGATTTCCCCAGTTGAGCAGAAAGCCGTTTACCCCTACTGGAAATACTTCCAAGCCAAGGTACTTTCCCCTTCAGAAATTTCCTTATTTACTGATTCGACTTGGTAAAATTTTTCCTTTAGAAATTTTCAATATGTGTATTCGAATTACTCGCGAAATCATTCATAAATATTTCAACCATACTATTTGAGGCTATCACTTGCCTGTTTGCCGCTCGTTTGCCCCCACCCACGAGCCACTGCTCTGCCCTTCTATTTATAGTTGCGCGTTGTTTGTTTACACCACTGAAATGATTCTCTATTACCGACTCGGTGCTGGGTGCTGTCTTCTGGTGCCTAATGATTGGCATTGAATGAGTTCCAGCTAAGCACAACCGGCGGTGGTGGCAAGTGAAACGTGCCACAATTGGTGGCAGACACAAAACAGCAGGCAGTCAGCCAGTACTCTAGAAGGAGCTAATTATTCTAATCAGCAGCAGCAGCAACAGCAGCAGCAGCAGTCAGAGTCGCAGTCACCGCGACAGCAATTGAACTGCTGTTGACCTCAACAGACTCTCGTGCCTGCTTGTGTCCGGGAGTCCCCAGTGTCTCTGTGCTCAGCTGAACACAGATACAGACATATGGCGGCGCAGTGGCATTGCCGCTGCACTTGTAGGCAGCAGAGCAAAAAAGTATCTGACAGATACATTGTGTGTGTGTGTCAGAAAATAGAATACAAATCACAACAGCGGCCAACAAATTGCCACTATATTTTGTGTAACAAAGTTGCGGTTATGCTTGTTGTTTCACTTCTCTTGTTTGGGAGTTGAATTTCCATTGGTTTGACTCGAACTGACAGGTAGCTGTGCCCACAGACCGTGAAACCTTTACCCAAAAAAAGCAAAAAATGAAAACATTCTTCCTCTAATGAGGCATGTCATTGAGCGTGTCGGTGGGTGTATATGTGTGTGTGAGTTTATTTTAAACAAATGAAAAGATAATTTGATCAATTAATGATTGATGATGATCACACCGAGGGCGGAGGGAAAAATAAATTGGGTCAAGTTTATTAGCTAAATGGGTTTTTGAAAGCTTTTCGAATGGACTGGAAATGATTTGCAAAAAAAAAAAAAAATATTTTAATTGTTTAGAAAAAGTTTCTACATAAATAAAAAAAATTATGGAATTATTAATTTTATGTAGAAAATTTATTTTTTGTTTTTTATTTTTATAATCAATTTAAAATATTTTTTTTTTTAATTCGAAAATTGAGAAGGCTCGCCAATCTATTTATTTTTTTTTTTTTTATTCAATCAATTTTAGTTATAGTCAAATTTTAATCATTTTAAATCCTGTCTTTAGTTTTCTAAGTCTTTGTCCCCTCTTAGAAAATTCCAAAGAATGTGACACCTTGCTTATTGGGAAATCCCCTATTTGTTGCTGTAACAAATTCGCTTTGAATTCGCGGCGAATTTGTGGTGATTACAACACATGCGCACTTTCCAGGCCACACGTTAGTGCCGCCTGAGTTTTCCAGCCACAAAAGAGCGACTCAAAAGAAGAGAAAAATTTCTGGCTTTTAGAAGGAACCTAAGGAAAAAAATAATAAAATAAAAAAAGGACAACAACCACAGAAAAGGAAAAAAAGAAAAAAAAAACTAGAGAAGGCAAGAAAAAAAGTAAAAAGATTTTTTGTGCAAAATCAGCAAAAACATGAAACGACATAAGTATGTCAAAATGCATGGAGAGATAGCAAAATACACACACACACACACACACAAATATAGCTGATGACACAGACAGCGTCACGTACTTATATAAGAGCCTAAAGCATCTCACACACACACACACACACTCAAAAGGATATATGGTATATACTTAATATATGTATACAGGATATAGTATAGGCAGCCAAGGCAACTTGAATACACACACACACACACACACACACACACTCGTATAGTTGGTTACTTACTTTGCTAACTTTGTATTTGTATGCTACACACATAAAGCAGACGGAAAAGGCAAAGTCAAAATGGGGAAAATCGGTGTTGAGTGGGGTGCGGGGTGTGGCAAGGGGAGCCGTAGGAGAATGTTTGGCTGCTGCTGTTTCTTGGGTGCCGCCCAGATGATTTGCACCAGTATAGGTGCCCGACAACAATAACAACAACAACAACAACAACAACAAGAACGTCAATCACAGCAAAATAAAAATTTGTACTCTTTCTGTGACTTGGTATATGTCTTTGTAAGTGTATGTGCATGTGTGTGTGTGTGTGGAAAAAGCAAAGCAAAACAAAAATACACAAACATACAAATGCGGAAATGTTGGGCTAGGATAAAGGAATTCATCTCTGTATACATTTTGTAGTATGTACATTTTAATTCAAGTAGTCGAGCAAAAAAAAATAAATGAAAGAAAGGAATCAGGAGTTACAAAAGAGAGGAGAAAGATAGATAGGGAGCTAGGCAATAATAATAATAAAAAGAATAAAATAATAATAAAAACACAGCAAAGAGATTAAATCACACCACGACCTGCCAGTCAGCCAACCCACCAGTCAGTAAGTGAGTCAGTCAGACAAATTAATGGCAAAATGATTATGATGACACTAACTGAAGTCTGGTTAGCCAAAAATAGACTGCCTGGCAAACAGGCAGAAGAAAAGCACCAATACAATTGCCTGGAAGACTTTAAAAAATACTTAAATTTGACAGCTGCTCGGAAAGCAACGAGGCAGCCAAACGAACCATTTAAAAAGCAATTTTACTTTACCTGACAAACAAAAAAACTGAAGAGAAAGGAAATCTTTTCAATTATGAAGCACATTAGGGTTCTTTTGATGGATACAAAAGGAATATAAGCACAATAAAAAAGTGAAATCTAAACACCTCAAAGAAATATACAAAAAGAAAAAAAATCGGAAACCATAAAAATAAAGCAAAATGAAAACAGAAAACTGTTGAATTGTAAAGTTGTGACAGTGAGTGCTTCACTTGGACAAATAAATAGATTTTTTTCAAAGGTAAAAGAAATAGAAAGCTTAGAAAATATAGAAAAGTACTTAAAAAGAATAATTTTATTCAGGGAGCCCTCT
Source organism: Scaptodrosophila latifasciaeformis (assembly GCA_037075145.1). Taxonomy (NCBI): domain Eukaryota; kingdom Metazoa; phylum Arthropoda; class Insecta; order Diptera; family Drosophilidae; genus Scaptodrosophila; species Scaptodrosophila latifasciaeformis. The sequence goes on from JBAMCM010000426.1 coordinate 708,150, forward strand.
CAAAAGTCAAATCTATTTTTACCTGATCGGTCTTTAATGTAAATTAAATATATAAAAATAATAGCAATTTAGAAATCCAGAAAAATATGACTTGATTTATTCAGAGAAGCTGAGAATCACTAGGAAAGCTTAGGGTATACTTAGGAAATATACAAATTGGGAAAACCTTGGAACTTTTTAAAAGCTTACTTCCATCCGATGGATCCAAGTAGTTTTAACTGTAAAGATCAATTTTTTTTATTTTTTATTTATTGACAACACATATCAGAAATTTACAAAAAAATAACCTAACCCCACCATACATTTTGAGGATTTTCCATATTGGTAAAAAAGAAAATTAGGACTTATGATCGTCCGAAAGGTTTGGCAAACCATTGAGGTCAAACCGGAAGTAGGTTTCGATGTCTCGGCCATCTTTCGCTGTAAGATCAGATTGAAATTTTATAAAGAAGAGAATTTTCAGACAATCAAAAACAGGGAACTGGGTACCACTATGAAGACCTGAAAGATACAAACCAATCCAAGTAAATAAAAAAATATATTCCACCTTCTCTTTGAGATTAAATTTTGAAAATTCTCAGAATTAAATAAATAAATAAACAATATAAATATTATTTGTAAAATATCAGTTAAGTGGATTTGTTATTGGCCAAAAAAAAAAAACAAAAAAAAAACAAAAAAATGAAATGAAAACACTGAAAAGAATCAAGTAAACCAGAAATGCCAGTACCATAAGTCTCAACAGTGGGAAGAACCGCCAAAGAAACAAGCAGTAAGCCGCAGCAGCTAACCGCGTCCCCAACCTTTCTTAACTCGCTTGCGCCTTTGCCAGCGCCAGCGCCAGTGCCATCGCCATAGCCATCGTCTTCGTTCCACTACCCGCCGCTTTTGTCCAACACCATCAAGGAAACCAACCAACAATGCGAAAACCAAGCCAAGCGCCGCGTTAATTAGATTTTGCGGTTTTTGTGTTGTGCAAACTTCAAAAGCAAAAGCAACACGCTTTGCCAGTTTACCCGGCCTGCCCCCGGACTACTCAGTGCCCCTCGGAAACCAACCAAAAAACACACACCCTACGGATGCCAAAATGTATGCTTTAAACAATTTTTTTTTTTCCTTTTTTTTTGCTTCCTTCTCCTTTTAGACTCTTTTCGAAGAAAAAGGAGTCTATTCACTTTGCTCTGATGTTTGTAACGCACAGAACCAAACATCGTAGACCCACAAAAGTTACATCTAGAATACTTAGAATCACTAGAGGAGTCGATATAGCCATGTCCGTCTGTCCGTCTGTCCGTCTGTCCGTCTGTCCGTCTGTCCGTCTGTTTCTATGCGATTTACTCCGTCGTCTTAAAAGCTATTTTGCTGAAACTTGGTATTTAGCCTTCTTTTTTACCTAGGTAGTACACTAGTTTGAATCGGTCGGATCGGACCACTATATCATATAGCTGTCATACGAACCTAAATCGGTTTAGGCAATAACTTCCACATTTATTATCCGATTCTTTTCAAATTTGGCATGCGTGTTTTTTATATAACGATAGATAATTGTGCCAAATTTCGCCTGGATCGGATCACTATATCATATAGCTGTCATACGAACCTAAATCGGTTTAGCGAATAACTCACACATTTATTATCCGATCCTGTTCAAATTTAACGTGCGTATGTTTTTTATAGCAATTAATATATATACCAAATTTTGTAAGGATCGGACGACTATATCATATAGCTGCCATACGAACCTAAATCGGTTTAGGGAATAACTCGCACATTTTTTGACTGATCTTTTCAAAACTCGTCTAACACGTTTTCTACATAAATATACGCGTTTCTACTCAATTTTATTAAAATCGGACTACTATATCATATAGCTGTCATACAAATCGAAATCGGCCCTATTAACTGACCAGCACCGTTCATGTGATTTACGGCAGAAACAACTTCGAAAAGAGTCTGTAATCTTCGGCACCCCGAAGATAACGTTGGGATTTTTTTGATACAACATCAAATTGGAATTGAAATGGGCGGCTTGAGCTTGATGGGAGTGCGAAAGGTGGTTGGGCACAAGGGCGGCAAGATTGTTGTGGGTTAACAACAAAATCGATAAATAAAACTTTTTTACAATGCGACAACACTTTCACGCACTTTGCCATCAACCAGCCAGTCCAGGCAGAGCAGCCGGGAAGCAGTCGGTCGGGCAGGCAGGAAAGAAGCAACCACCTTGGCTCCTTTTTGCTTCCTGCTTCTGCTTTTGCTGCTGCTGCTGCTTTTCTCAACTGTTGTAGTGGCATTGAAAAACCGCTCAAAAGTATGCAACGCCAACAACACAAACACCAACAACAACAACAACAACAAGTTTTTACGCAATTAGTGTACAATTTCTTAATTTATATGCTGTCGCCAATTTATCAACACAAGCCCAAGGCTATGCCTGGGCAGGAGGAATATAGAACCGAGCAGAAACTAAAGTAAGCCAAACCAAACGAAACGAAACGAAATAAAACCAGTAGAAGCAGTGAGTTCTGGTCGCCCTGGGACCAGAAGCCCAAGTGAAATATTATTATGACTACGTGGTGGTCGATCTCTCAAGTGTAGCGTGTGCGTGTATGCGTGCGTGTGTGTGTGTGTGTGAGTGAGTCAGGTCGTGCCTAGCAAGAAAAAAAAAATGGGAAAAGGGTAAAACTAAACCATAGCAAGGGTTGCTTTTTAATGTCGGCCTAACATATGCTTTTTTGGCATAGTTTTGGCACACACACACACACACACACACGCACAGTATCACACAATTTCAGAAGGATACAAATCTGCATAGTATATATATGAAATATTATTTATATCTCTATTTTTGATAAAAAAAAAAAAAAATTATAATAAAAATAGGGCTTTTCTCGTTTGGTCTCCTTTGGCTTATCAAAAGCCACTCTTTGGGATTGATGGGTCTGAAATTGGGGGAATGGCTTCTTCAGAGTTTGGTTTAGTTGGCAACTGTATTTGTGCGTGTGTGTGTGTGTGTGTGTGAGTGTGTGTGATGCGGCCATTGTGGCTGTTAATTAAGTTATGATGGCAGCCGCAAATACATAGCGCCCGAGAGTAGTGTCAGCAGTCTATAGTCAGTTTATGAAATTTTCATTAATTTTCCAACCACAAGAGATTTAAGTCCATATAATACGAAAGACAGAGGGAGAGTGGGAGAAAGTGAAAGAGCCCCTCAGGCTGACAGCGGTACCAAAACTTGACGACATAGCGCACAATTTCAAATACAGAACAGAGCAGAACCGAACAGACTACTAATGAAATGTGAGACATGTATGACAGGCCCAACAGGCCTTTCCCCCCAACCCCAACCCCAACCTCAGCCACATAACCCGGCATACTTTATATTCCATTTCGAAGGCTCTCTCACACCCTCAGAACCCATCATATAGTTGAGGCATAACTTTTGACAGCCACCGAAAAGTGTACTATGATTTGTGTCAGTTTCATCATTGATTTTTTTTTTCTAACCCAGATGAACTTTGCTCCTTTTGGGCTTGATGGATGATGACAAATGTAAGCAAGTCTTGGACTCGTTTTTTTGCTTCTAATTATTTGATAATCAAAATGTATCAACAGCTGGGCGTTTCGAGATTTCCCAATAGCTGGCAAAAGGAAATGAAAAAGCTAAGCAAAGGCCTTGGCAATTTTTCGATTTTAATTAGATGACTTCGGTCCGATCTCTGTTAAGTAGGCCATACAATGCCAACGAATATAATATTATATGAGGGTAATCATCATAACAATGGGCCATCTTTGGGCCAAGAGTTCGGCACATTTACAGTTCATTTTTGGTTACAGAGCAGGCAAATCGGAACACATGATATGACTTTGACTTTGGCTTTACCAACTGGCATATAATTTAGATTTATCGCTTGATTTTCACATAAATATCGGCCATGACACAGGACTCTCCAAAGTAATCTAAGAATGGCAGACACACTGCATGTGTGCGTGTGTGTTTGTGTGTGTTTGGCCTGGTCGAGATGAGAAAAGTCACAGCGGTAGCCTTTTTGCCTTTTGTATGCTCATTGATGCATAAAAGCAATGGATTTGAGTGCCTCGGCCTAACGACTTGCTAGGTATATTTTATCAAGTCAAAATGGATGGTGGTGTGGGGTGGGGAGATGGTTGGGAGGTGTCCAACAAAATGGCATATAAGATGTAAAAAGCAGTGAATCAGTTTTTCTTCTTCGTATTCAAAAGTTAAATAATACTTAATATAGGATCCATCAGAATAAAAATAATAAAAAATAAAAAGGACGGAGTGCTTAAAAATTTATGCAGCCACCTTAAAATTTGTAGTCCATTTGATAATAACATCTCGCTGAGATGTTATCCAAAATGTAATGACACCCTTTCTGCCTTTATTTTTGCCGCCCCATCGAGATGGAATTTCCTTGAAACTTGTCCTTCTATCGAATTGCCTGAGGGTTTGTTGTTCTTTGTTATATCTCATCATATTTTTGTTGGTCTTGTCTGAAGTTTATCATCTACCAAATTGATTACATATCATTGTCACCATCTTGACACTGATTATACGCCTTAACACTTGACTGCCCGTTGCCATATTTTCTGCCCTTGTCTTGATTCTTATCCAACTCAAAGATGAGATGAAAAACAACAAGTGAAAAAAAATAAAGTAAAATAAAATAAAACAAAACAAAACAAAACAACAACAACAACCAAGCAAAACACAAAATCAACAAAGCATTTAGCGTTAAACACACACACACACACACACACACACACACACACACACACAGATACACACGGAGAGACGCAGTGGACGCTGTCCAAAAATTAACGCAAAATCAAAGTAAAAATGCGATAAATTGGCGACGACAAGCGCAAAGCACACATACAAAAACAATAATAACGAAGAAGAGGAAGAAGAAAGGGAGACGGAGAAGTGGAGGTAGCGAACAGTTGTGAGGCCTCGACGGCAACGTGGCGCGTTTTAAATGAGCGAAAATCGGTCGAGCATATCAAATTGAAAAACTCCAAGACAACGTGGGGGCTTGCCTTTGCTTTGAGCCGAGACTTTCAAACGCTAGAGAGAGAGAGAGAAAGCAACAGAGATAGAGATAGAGAGAAGGTGGAAAATGGAAAGTAGTAGTGAGTGTGGCGAGCTTGATGCTTTTGCGTATCCTAGTGACACACAAATACATTGAAAATGACACACGCAAGAAAACCCACGCAGCATAGACAAAAACAACAACAACAACAACAGCAGCAGCGCAGAGCCGGGAAAAACACACAGAAACAGCCAGAGAAAAAGGAAAGCGCGTAACAAAAATAGCAAAAAACAAAAAAAAAAGTGAAAGAAAAAAACAACAACAAAAACGGCAATAATAACGAATGACCATGAACGACGGAGGAGGAGAAGGTTGGCAGCAGCGACATTGATTGCTGGCTTGGCAGGTTGTTAGGTGGATAGATGAACTCAAGTGCGTACGGATGTGGCCAACTGTATCTGTGTATCTGTGTATGTGTGTGTGTGTGTGTGTGTGTGTTGAGACTGTGCCAGATGAGATGAATAAGCTGACAATCTGACAGAGATACTTTGGCAGGATTTCGATACAGAATATATCGGATCTGGCAAAGGAAACCAATTTCAAAGCGGTTCCATACTCTCCAAGCATTTCTATATCTCTTGGAATTTTTTCAAAATTGTTCCAAATATTCTTAGAAGGGAATTAAGAAAAAAGTTAGATTAGCTTAGATTTTGATAATACCGATTATTTCTTCGAACATTTCCATATCTCTTTAAGAAACCCCCGAAAAAAAAATTCGAATCCAGAATTCTCAGAAATTGTGTTTTAATTGAAATGAAATCTGAGCTGTTTCAAGCCTTCTCGTTTTAGGTATTCCTCTTGACACTTTGTCAAAGCCAACTTGGTCTTGATATTTTGTTATTCTTTTCTTGGAATATTTTAAAAGGCTTTTAGGTTCGAGTTTGACCTTGTTTAGTTTTGGCCCAATACGCTGTCAAAAACAAGATAAGCTTATCAGATGCCTTGACCAATTTGCTTACTTTCGTTGGCCGAAAATGGTGACTCAAAACCTTTTTAAATCAATTTCAGAATCCCATTTCCCCTCCCAACTGATTCTCATCAGTTGCTTTTAGCCTTTAGCGATTCCTTTAAACTGCAAAACAAAACTGTGGCACTTCCTGTGGTCCCAAAAAAAGCCGCTCTCACACCTCCCCTTTCCCGTCCGCCCCACAAGACAACAACAACAACAACAGAAAACTTGAACAACATTCCTTCAATTTCAATGTTGCTCTTTGTATTTTGGCCGGCTTTAAGTGACGTTGACGTCAACGTCAGCATCGACGTCAGCGTCGACGTCGATGGCAAAGCCGACCATCGATGTCGTTTTCGCCTGCAGTTGTTGTTGTTGTTGTTGTTTCTGTAGTTGGCAAAATTGTTGCGTTTCGCATATTAATTTCTTCCTGTCTTTGTCGACAACATCGGCTATGTTGTTGTTATTTCTTCTTCTTCTTCTTCAGCTTTTGCTTGTGTTGTTGTTGTTTTGTCGGCTCCATCGTGATGAGCTCTGAACTGTCTTTGTGGGTGTGCTGCAGACACGCAAAATGCGAGTTGCTCTTAATTTACACACACACACACTCGAATTCTCTCTTCAGTCTTTGGCCTCTCTTTGTTGCTCTTATTGGTCGCACAATATTTCCAGTCAACATTTTGCGTTGTGGCTCGCTTTTCCCAGTGTTTCGTATTAATCATACACACTCACCACCGAGTCATGTGTTTAATAAATTTATTCTTCCTTTTTTTTCTGTTTTGTTTTTAAAAACAAAATCACACACACACGCATAAAAAAGATGTGGTCAAATTTATGCCCAGCAAAGCGTTTCCAGACAAAACAAAACACACTCCTCCAGTCCGCAGGAGCCAAACAAAACAAAACGTTTGCAAAAACACAAAAAGAAGAAATACCCCAAAAAAAAATCTGAACTCACATACATTTGACAAGATTTTCCAACCCGCTCGCGCAAAATTTCCATCATAACACTGAAATCCTCCGCCCCACGCCAACCCCCCCGGGCGGACCCCCTGCCTTGGCACCTTGGTACGCGCGGCATGCACGTCCACTACGCGACGTAGGCAGGCGGAAAGCAGGCAGGCAGGCAGGCCGTCAGCCAGCCAGCCAGTAAGCCCGGCACATGGCAGCCACGCGTTTCGAACTCTCGCGCTCTCCCACTCAGATGCAGGCCGCTCGACTACACAAAAGGCCTTACATAGCTAGGCGAGAAACTAACGAGTATAGCCGGCTCGCTTGCACTCACAAGGGTAGATGGCTGTGGGGAAAAATTGTGTTGGCCAGCGTCAGAAGAGCGCAGGAGAGAGCACGGAGAGCTAGCGGAAGAGATTTGGCTGTGCGCGTGCTTCGTGCTGTGGCAATCGTAGTTTGCGGTTCGTACTCGTAGTCGTGGTTGCCGTGGACATCGTCATCTCATCGTTTTGGGTATGGCGTTTCCGTATATGTATGTGTGTGCGGGTGTTTGTATGTGTGTGTGTGAATTTTCCCTTTAGGCCGTGTTGTGTATTTTCCAGCCGCTTGTGTGCCGCTATTCGGTCTCGTCGTTTTGCGTTTCGATATTCGTTTTTCTCTCTGGCTGGTTGTGGTGTTTTTGTTTTGGTTTGACATCGAACCACCCACGCACAGACATGTTCGCCTCGGTTCGGTTTGGTTCGGTTCGATGGGAGTTCGATACGAGCGAGCGAACGAAACGAAATGCATTGCGAATAACAGGCCAAAGACGAACGATGAGCACAGAAAGCGACGACCCGACCCACCCACGCGACCAGTTGTGTGTGTTGTTTACCGTTACTCGTTCGTTGCCGGCTGTTGCGTTCGCTAGTTTGAATTGGTCGTTGTGTCCGGTTTGTGTCGTTTGTTGTAAAGTTTTTTACCGTTGGTTTGGCTGTTCGTTGGAACCGTTGGGTACCGTTGGTCGTTTGGTCTTTATGGTCGTGGTCGTGGTCTTGGTCGTGGTCGTGCCTGTCAATGCTCGGTTGTTTCGTCTTCTATTGGGCTCTTCTCGCCATTGTAAGCGCCGTCCTTTTTCAGTATGATATTGAGTTTTGTGTAGTTAAGTCGGAATATTTCGTATAATTCTCGTCGACTGTCGTGTGACATTTGTTCTCCAAAATCGCATTAAACATCAAAATATATATTTCCAAAACAAAAGCCCAACTTCAAATTTCATAAAACACAAATAAAAAAAATAAATAATTAAAAAATACATAAAAAAATATAAAAAATAAATTTTTCAAAAATTAACATAACATAACAAAATCTTTATTCCAAATTTCAAAAATAAAAAATAAAACAAATTCAAATCAAATTAAATTAAATAACCAACACCTTCAATAATCCAAAAAAAAAAAAAACAAAAAGATATAAGAAATCAAAATATATTCATTTGTTTACACAAAACCACACAACACATGAATTATTAAAATTAAAAAACAAAAAAACACATTTATTATTGTTAAACAAAAGAAGAAGATAAGAAATAAATGAAGTCTTAAAAAATGTAAGCAAAACGAAAATATTTCCAAACTTGCACATGAAAGAAAAAAAAACTAAATACATTTCAATCGTGTTGAATTCGAAAAAAAACTTGCCAGACTCTTTAAAGAGTTCAAAAATTGAGTTTAAAGAGTTTTCAAACATTCCTTGAGATGCTCAAAACCTGAATCAAGAATTTCCATCATTAGCTCCGAAAATAGCCACCAGCCAGCATAAACAAACCAAAAATAATTAGAAACTATTTTGTAAACAAAAAAAAAAAGTAGAAAAAAACAAAAATCCAAGTTTCAACAACTCTGCTCAATACACTTTGTTGTTATTTAATTTTTATTCCCTTGTTGGTTTTTTGGTTCAATTTGCCTCTATAAACAAACACCGGGAATTTTTTTCACGCTCGCAGCACACGAAAACATTTTCAATTAAAACGGCCACCAAAATAAGTGAGTGTATGTGTGTCTATGTGTCTGTGTGTCTGTGTGTGTGTGTGGAAGAAAATCATTTTCAAATTGGCACGCATTGAATTTAAATATTTTCTAGCATTCCATAATTTCATTTTGGCCAATTCCAAAATAGCCGCACCCTCACAATTTTGCTCTCCATCAAATTTATTGAAATCAAATTTTTCCTCTTTTTTTTGGAAAAAATCTTTTGTGCTTTTGTGTCGATTTATTATATTGATACGAGTGGCCGTGTTTGTTTGTATTTTGCCAAATATATGACCAAGCTGGCTTTTTCTGTTGATCTTAATGATTTTCACTGAGAATTTGTAGTTATTTCCATTTCCAATTGGATGAAATTTTTGACCATTTATTTGGGAATTTTATTGCCCAATTGGCTCAGATTCTAAATTAATTTCGAATACAAAATCTATCAATGAAACTAGTTCAAAATACTTGAAATGATTTCAATGTTTTTTTGAAATTGAAAATAATGGCAATTTTCGGGTAATTATTTCTCTCATGTGCAGATTTGAGTATGGAAAGAAATTCCAAAAAATAATTACTGTCAGAAATATGGAAATTGATTTTAAATGTGCTCTAATCTGTGCCGAGTTTCAAAATTTTTGTTCAAGTGATTTGGAAATTTTCAAAAATCCCCATAAGAATCCAAATTAAAAAAAGTGCTTAAATAGTCAAAAAAAAAATTTTAATTCAACAAGTGAAAAAATAGCAATAATTTCACTCAGATTTGTTCATTCGAAATTTTTTTTTTTATCTGCTTGACTAAATATTCCAGCACAATAATAATGATATTTTAATAGGTCTTTCTGAAAATTTCCAAGCAATTAAACACAAAAGTAATCACTACAATCGTCGTTAAATGTTTAAAATCATTTTCCATAAAAATTTCATTGATCTAAAAAAAAAAAGAAAAAACATAAACAAAATAAATCACATTAATCTCACAAAAAAAAAAAAAACAAATAAAATTCATAATTTTAGAAAACACAAAAAAAAAAAAAAAAAACAAAATCGAAAATTTTTGTGCGTGTGTGTTTAAATACTGGAAAATACAGATAAGAAAAACAAATTATATATACACACACAGAAACTGTTACAAAAAAAAAACAAGAGAGAATCAAATACATTGGATAAGAAAAAAATCAATAAACAAAAAAATAAAGAAAGCAAGCAAGCAAAAAAAAAAAATAAAAAAATATTTATTCCTATATTAAAACAAATCAAAAATTATATATATATATATATATATATCTATATACATCTAAAATATATATAGAAAGAAAAAAGAGCAACTCAAGTGCAAAGAATATAAAATAATAAAAGCCAAGAAAATTTTAAATAAACGTGTAAATTTTTAAAAACAATCCAGCCCGAAACGTAGCTGAACAAAAAGAAAGAAAAAATCCAAAGCAAATAAACAATTATTGTTAAAAGAAAAACACAACAACAACAACAATAAATCGCAGAAATCAAAAAAAAAAAAAAAAAAAAAAAAATACAGAAATACTGAATTTGGTATTCTGGGTATATTTTCGCAAAGGCGCAACGCAAAGAGCAAAACGTTCCATATGGTTCATATTATTGAATTGGTCGGCCAGCCGAAGGTTGAGTTTGCTCAACAAGTTACTGTGAGTATTTCAGCCCCAAATGAGCACAAAAGTAGAATAGAGAAAGCCAACAAAAATTTCAAAAAAATAAACACACACCAAATGAATTTTTATATATTCAAAGCCAAAGCCAAAGCCAAAAAAAAAGTTACAACGACACAAAAATGCCACAAAACATTGTAACACTCACACACACACACACATACGCACCGCATTTTCATTTTTGGAAGGCAGACAGAAAATGATAATAAATCTTTGGCCTGTAGTCACGTAATGACAACTTAATACAAATACATATGCATACATTCACTCTCCTCTCTCTGTCTCTCACACTCTGGATCCATCCTGGCCCTTTTCTACTTCAACACTCTGGCAAAAAAAAAATATTCATTTGCCCACACAAACGCTCACACTCTCCAAGAATTTTTTTTTTATAATGTTGGTTACATATTTTGACAATTAATCATTCGGTTCTCTGGCATAGAGCGAAATCAGCGCCATGTCAGTGTCTGTATTTTTTTGGCCTTGGGTGTGGGCCCGCGTCTGCTGGGCAAATGTGTCTGTGTAGGTCAATGTGACGCGACATTTGCCTGGCTTGTTATTTTGTTTTTCTCATTATGCTGGCCAAGTCAATTAGGCAGCCAAAGCTTTCTCCAAGTCAACAGCTGTAAATATTTTGCTAGCTCTGCAAAAAGAAAAAGAAATAAAATTTTCCCTTTTCCAAAAAAGAACCCTGGGACAGGCCCAATCATTAAAAGGCTTCTTAAATTTTACCTAATATTTGGAGACTAATTTTTGGATTCACCTTTTTTTGTAAATCTTCATTATTTTATTTTTTTTAATTTTTAAACTCAATGGGCTCTGAATTATTTTTAATAAAAAAAACATGATTTTCTTGGATTTTAAAACTAATTTTGATATAAATTTTTATGAAATTTACAATTAGGAATTTAAAAAAAAAACCTCGAAGCAAAAAAATATAATTAATGAATTAATTAAAAAAATATATGTATATATTTTCTTGAACTTTAAAAATATTCTCGAGATTAATTTTTATAAAATTATAATTACGAATTAAAAAACAAAAATCTCGAAAGAAAGTTTTAAAAAAATTAAATAATTAATGAATTCTTATAAAAAGAATTTCTTTCTTTTAGATTTAAAGATAATTTCGAGACTAAGTTTTAAATAACTATAAATATCAAAATTAAAATCTTGAAATAAAGTTTATGCTATTTCCGCTTTTAAAAAAATTAAATAAATAATGAGTTCTTATAAAAAAATAACTTTCTTATAAAAAAAAAACATATTTTTTATAAAATTATAAAAACGAATTAAACAACTAAAATGCCGAAACAAAGTTTATGATATTTTCTTTTTAAAAAAATTAAATAATTAATTAATATATTTCTTATAATATTTTTTTTTATATTTAAAAATAATTTTGATATTTTCTTCTTAAAAAATTAAATAATTAATATCTTTCTTATAATATTTTTTTTTTATATTTAAAAATAATTTTGAGACTAACTTTAAAAAAAAATATTATAAATATCAAAACCAAAATCTTGAAATAAAGCTTATCGTAATTTTCCTTAAAAAAATTAAATGATATATAAAATTTCTTATAAAATTTATTTCTTTAACAAAAATTTAAATAAGAAAAATATATAAAAAAAAGTCAAAACTTTGCTCAAAAATTTTACGAATTCCCTTTAAATTAAATTAATCTTTTTTTTTTATTAAAAAATCGAATAGCCTTTTTGCTTGATTTAATTTTCAAAGCGGGTTTCGTAGTTTTAAAGCTTCCAATTAAAGTTGCAAATTAAGAGCCTTTCAGTGGAAACTTTTTAAAGACTTGAAGGAAACCCTTTGTCGGCACCGAACCAAGCCAAACCCAACCAAACCGAATCGAACCGAAGAGAACCCAACAAAATCAAAAGAAACGACGCTTATTATGCAAAGCCAGTTTCAGCAACCTCGGCTCAGTCCCTTTCGCAGAGACGTCCTTGTGTTTGAGTCTAGGTTCACTTGATTGCCGGCAATGAAGGTTCTTAAAGTTTTCTACATTGCAACAACAAAAACAACAGTAACAGTAACAACAACAACTACATTAACGAATAGTAGAACAAATTTCCCAACTTAAATTCTAATCGGATTTACAGTTTTTCTTTTTCGTTTCTTTTTTTTCTATTTTCTATTGTGTTTTTCTTCCTTTTGGCCTTTCTCTCTGCTCGGTGGTTTATCAGTGTACCTTTTACTTGAACTGGGTTGTTTTTGTTGTTGTCTGCTTGTCACCCTCTATGGATTTTTTTTATTACAAAAGCGACGGCGTCGGCAGAGGGCAGCCGTCGTGCTGGGGCCATTGCGTAAATTTCATTGTGTATTTCACTTTTATGACGGCGACGTTGTCAATGTTGTTGACGGTGGCGGCGGCGGCGGCGGCGGTGGCGGCACTAGTGGTGGTCGATTGGTGCGGGTGGTTTTGTGCGTGCGTGAATACGTCAGCGTCACCATCGCCATCGACGTCGAAGTCGACGCAGCTGTCGCTGTCGCTGTTGCCGTCGTCGTCGTCGTCGTCAACATTCCCGCGTCTTTATTGTGCTTGGCTGTGTGTGCGTGCGTGTCAGTCTGTCAGTTTGGCTGACTGTCAGTCTGTCATTTTGCTTTCACTGTTATCCTTGCCAAGGGATGTTCACCGCTGTTTATTCTAATGATGACACATGCGTGTCGCGTTTGGTTTGCTTATTGGGTTATATACGATATTGTAAGTATTTCGCTTTGTTGTTGTTGCCATTGTCGCTCTTCTCCCCACTGCTCTCCTCCCCTGTTGCTGCTGCTGTCGTCATCATTTCTCTCGCTCTCTCGGGCTTTTTGTGTCCTGCATTGTTGTTCAATAATTTTGTACTAGTTTTTTTTTCTATGTTTTAACAATTTCCTTGTTTGCATCCTTTCTTGGCTGCGACTCCTGTTCTCCCTTGTTGTCGTTGTTGTTGTCGTTGTTTTGTGGCATTACGTGAGCGCTAACTTGCTCGTTAAATGGTTAAGTGGAGCAAAGTCGTTGACACAGTTTTTTTTTTCTCTGCAATTTCTGCTGGATGAGTCAGTCGAATTCTAAAAGCACTTCTCGCCATTCACAACTCCACAACAACAACAACAACAACAACAATGACAACAACACCAACTGACTGCATTTTAAAGCTAAAGAGGAAGTTTTGCTTTTGTTGAAAGCAAACTTGCGTTTCAAACTGTCATAAAGACAACGGACACAATAAGAAGAAAAATAAGCTGTAGAAAAAGGAGGAGCAGTAGCAAACTAAGGAGAAGAAGAAGAAGAAGACAACTGTCAACATAAATGGCATGAGAACTGAAACGAAAAATCCCCTAGATACCAGAATAAAATGCACTTGGCAGTCTGACATGGAAACTATGACAGAATCACAGGGAGAGCGACAGAGAGACAGAGAGAGAGAAAGAGAGGACCAGATGTGGCAAGTTGGACTATATGGCAAAACTGAAGATAGCCAAGAAACTAGAATATAAATCGCTAGCCAAATCACAGACTCAAAAGCCTCAAGCTAAGATCAAAACTTGCTTCTTACTTTAAAACCAAAAAATATTTTCAAAATTATATTTAAATAATGGAAACTTGGAAAACTTTAAATCTTGTCTAGGAGAGGAATCGAGAAATTAATTTAAAAATAATAAACTTTCTATTTTTCAAAGATCTTTCATGAAACCTTTAATATATTTCAAATGCTTCATATATCATTTTAAAGGATCCTTCAAGATGGTTTCATACATTCGATAAGCCTGAAAAAATACTCATGTATTCCTGTCAGGCTTCTAGATTGAACAGAATGAGAGATAGAGATGAAGGAAATCTTCACAGATCTGATACATTTGATATCATCGAAATATCTTTGAAATATTTCATTTATATAAATTTTAAAGGATCCTCCAATTTCGTTAAATATTTCAGAATCATTAAAAACCATATAAATCCTGATAAGCTCTCCCCCTCCTGCCCGATTTTGGCTTAACAAAAAATAAATCTCAATAATTACACTTCCTATGGCAAAATGTATAGAATTCAATTTTCTTTCCCTAATTGAATTTTTCCAATCAACATATCGCCCGAGAGCCCAGAAAATATACATAATTATGTGTCCATAGTTTCTCTCTCTCTCTCTTTTTCTCTTTCGCTTTCTCTTACTCTGTTTGTGCCATCTTGTTAATTACTTTCTTTGGTTATTGAAAGGCGTTTATTGTGGTTTTGTGTTTCAGTCTTCATAATTTGCCACTTGACATGTCACAGAGTGCCCAGAGAAAGGCGTCAACAGCTCATGTCAAAATCACACAAAACGATTTCCTGACCGACCAGAAATGAAGGCAAATTTCTTAGCTTAGCCATACCAAAGTCATGCTATTAAATTACAGGTCTTGACTTTTTTCAACACTTACCTCTTTTTTTTTGTTTGTTCTTTCGAAGCACTTTGCCAGGCCAATTACTTGACAAAACAAAAGTAACCACAAAAACACCTTCGCATATGCAAGAAAAGCAATAATAACGGGTTACAAACCTGTGGTAAACACACTCACACATACTAACACTCTTTGGTTGTGGCATTTACCTGTCTTATTATGGCATAAATATTGACTGACATGAGTGAATAATTGCCAAGAAGCCTAGTTAAATTGCTGGCCCGGCAGCAGAAAGGTGAGCCTGCCAATTGACTCAAGCCCAGCGTAGAATAAATTAAGTGCCTTTAGGATTTTTATTAATTTTGATGGCCCAAACTCTGAAACTTGCAACCCCCAAAGAAACTTTCACACTCTCCCGCCACCACCTTCGGGCTAAGGTGACACTTTTATAGCTTTGTCAACAGGCGCACAATTTTTGTGTGAATGCCTTATTTTTCTCAATTTTGTTTTGCTAGCTTTGTTTAGCCTTGATTATGCTTTTCTCTTTTCTTTTTCGAAAAAAACTCACCCTCTCTTGGCAACATTTTTGGCATGACAATTACTTGCGTGATTAAAGTTCACCCCTCGTATGCTTTTATCATTCAGCCCACCCTCACGACTATCGCATGGATAGTTTGGTAGTCTTATCTCCAGGGCTGCCTGGCTTAATTGTGGGTCTTCCATTTCAAAAAAGATCGATAAAATGTTTCACTTCAAAGTGCCCACAATTACTCTCTCGGTATTTTTTTCTTTCAACATTTTGCTAGGTGAAGTTTTATGTGTATTTCGGCCTGGTAACAACAACTTGAAAATGTTTATATCTTCGGCAGCTTCTGCCTTTCGCTTTGATTTTGTTTATTTCCACAAGACTTCAAAAATAGCTGCAACGAATGTAAACAATAGAGCAAAAACTACAACAACAACAGCAAATCTGCTCCGCTGTTGGCCCAGAACGTATGCGTCATGCAATGTTTGTATGTGCCCCCTCCCCCCATCCCACCATCCCCTCCTCCATAAATATATATTGAAAAATTTCCAGATGCTACTCTGGCTCTCTGGCCTCACTGGCCTCTCTTTCACCCTTCAATTATTTATATATTTTTTCCGAACATGAGCATTTTTTTTTTGCTTTTGTTTTTTCCTTGGTTTTTCTTTTTTGCCTAGCATAATTTTTAATGGCTTGGCAAAGTGCAAAACCGCATAAAGTGGCTTGACTTTGGTTGTTTTTGTTCTTCTCTTGCTTTCAACAATAAATTACTGTTTATTTATGTGGCAAAACGAAATGCCTTGGCGGCGACAATTGCCATAAGCCAATATGGAAATATCTCTCTCAAGTCTTGGCTAAAAGCAGCTAAAAATTTCACAATAAAAAAAAACTCGATTATGAGAAACTTAGGTGAAATTAATTAGCCATCTCGCTTGGCCTACTCAAATAGATTTAGCTATAATTTTCGATTGTTGAATTTCGTAGATAATAAATCAACAGAATTTTGGATCAATATTGACATTATGCAGGCCTCAGCATAGCCAATAGTCAGCCTAAGTGGGGCGGTTGGAGAGGAAGCCAAACAAACCGCTAATTGTCGATAAACAACCAATAAAACACAAATTTCCCAAAAACATTTATCAAAAATAATATAAATAATAACAATAAGCAGAGAACCAAACACACGCACATTAAGGAACTGGAGACTCCCACCCACACCCACACACGCACACGTAGTGTGCACATAAATAAAATGGCAAAAGGAAACTTTAACACGCGTTTTGGGTGGAGCGGGGCCGATTGAATCAAAAGAATGCCAAAAACGACAGCCACCACGACAGTGACGACGACGACAGCAAAGTGTATGGAAAATAGTGTTTGACAGCTCATAAAAAATAATGTCGAATTCATTAGGCCGGAGCTGTGGCAAGACCGTTGGAACTTGTGCAGGTTGCAAGGAACCCCAAAAAAATGTTCTCCTTCTTTTTTATTTTATTTACGACAGGAAGCCCTGAGCACTTGAAAGGCACGCATGCAAACCCCACCCAAAAAAAAAATGAACACAACAAAGGACCAAGGGTGTGAGTGGTAAGCGAGGCAAGTTTAAGGCAGCTCACATTTTGAAAGGTGCCCCTAAATTGGGAATATCTAATTGAAATGCAAAAAGAAAAAACTTGGAAAACACTTCATATGGCAAAGTACTTTCTGTCTGCCAATGCCATAGACAATGTCAGTGGCTCTCTTTATATTTTCTTGTGGTTTTTCAATTGGCCGGATCCCCATTCTGGTCTATTCCCTCATCCCTGTCTCAGTCAGTCATTTGGTTCGCAGGTGTTTTATGACTGCCGCCGTCAACTTTTTGCGGCTTTCGCTCTGTTTCCCCTGTTGTTTAGTGTTGTTGGCAACTTATTAAAGGTTTGCGTGTGCCGCTTAAATTGTTCAAGTTGATGTTGTTGAATTGTTGTCGAAACTTGTTCAACTTAACTGAATTGCTTGTCGCTAGGCCAGGGGATTTGCTGGCTTCGAGGAAGCCAACATTTCCCTAGTCTCTGAGTCAATTCGGTTGGCTCAACATGCAAATGCAAATTCTCTATTGTATCGTGTGAGGTCGGCCCCAAAAAGGTGTTATGCTTTATGTACATTTAATTGAGACTTATTAGCTACTGACTTGTTCTACACTACTTGTTCAACTTGTTGTTAATGGTATTGTCAACGCGATTAGTTAGTAAAGTGCGTGAGCCAGGCGAGGAAAGTATTTAACTTTAATCTTAAATTTATTTGAAGACTTTCAATATTCAAATTGGAAAAAGTATTCTTTCTATTCTTATATTCCATTAATTTTAGCTAAGCTTTTCTCTTTTATTTTTCTTTTTTTATATTAAAGTTTCTCTGTTTTCGAAAGTCTTTTTAATTTTGAATTACTTTTGCCCTCGAGCCAGCTGAGAAATTTAAATGAAATTCTTGTTTACAAGTCAAGACTTGTAATCTCTTTAATCTGTGTTGTTTCCCAACTCTCTCTCTCTCTCTCTCTCTGATTCGTATTCTCTCTTTTTTCTTTTGCTTTATCCATTTGCTAAATAAATATATATATAGTCTATATAGTTTCTTTTTTTTTTCGTATTTTCATCACTTCAAGTCGATTTGCTGAAAGTCTTTTAGGACTTTTCAAGCTCAATGCACCTTCAGCTTGTCACAGTGCGAGTTGCTTTCGTTGTTGTCCCACTGTCTTTCAATATAAATGATGCATATGCATCTAAAGATACTCATGCATCTTCAACAGCATAGATACAATTTCTCTAGCCTGCGTGTGCGTGTGTGTGTGAGTGTGTTTGTCATCATGTATTTTTTATTCGTCCATCTTTTATGCTTTGACAAAATGTATACATTTGCATATTTGGCCAGGGCAAAAGCATCAACAGAAGAAGCATCCAAAACAGCAAACGAAATGTGCAAAAATTTCAGATTCAACCAGTCTGCCAGTTTGCCAGTCAGCCAGGGAGTCGGGGAGTCTGGGAGTCATAGAGTCCAAGAGTCAGCTAGGGAGTCAGTCAGTCTCAGCTGGTGTTTCAGTTGGCTCAGCTGCGCTCTTTGCCAGTTTTTCCCTTGAAAATGCACCAAAAAGCCAACGAACTGTAACTGGACGTCGTTTTCATCAATATCAATGCGAAATGGGTGGCTAAAATTTCAGAATGCCTGGGTGAGCGGGTGGCACAGGCACATGCTTTTTGGGCCGAACCGGGCATTGCAACATATGCGCCCGTGGACCAACAAACCAAGCCAACATATGTGCCGACTTCTAGTCGGAGGAATCCACAAAAGTGTTGGATGCCGGCAACCGGGGGGGCGGTGGACAGCAGCGTGCAATACAACGCATCATTTTTATTGTTTGTCGGCAGCGAGGCGCATTGCTCCATGTTAGAAAAATAAAAACAACAACAACAACAATAACAGCTACGGCCTGGCTCTGCTGATGGCTATTGAAAATAGAAGGCGAATGCTGACAGGCAGACGCTGAGAGAGGTGGTGGATGTGGCCAGTGGGCTGGTTGGCTGGGGTGGTGTGGGTGGTCTGCGCCTTGTATTTTTGCACCAAAATAGAAAACAAAAATGTATCCAAAACTTGTGATGGCTGGTACTCCCTGTCGGTCCGATGGTGATGACGTGTAATGTATCTGAAGTTGTGGCAGCTTCAGTTTTTATTGTTGTATTTTTTTTTTTTTTTTTTGCTATTTTTGGATTTCTTGCAAAGTCGGTTGGCCATAGCAAAAATGGTTGGAATGTGCACCTTGATTTAGTTTGATTTTGTGGGAGTCAATCTTTTCCGCATATTTGAGTCTGTATTTACAAATTACAAACAATTTTATCTGAGGATTTAAGATACTTATTTTCTGTGGGCTAACTGAATTTTTTGGAAACGGAAATCCTGAATTTTTTTTTTTTTCCTTGGGAACTTGGGGATTCTATGAAGGCTTTCCATCTAACTTTGTTCTCTGTTGTCTCAAATCTTTAATCTTAAATCCTTTATAAGAATAAAAAACTTCATAATTGCCAAGTTCAATTTGATATATGCAAATTTTGTCTAGGAGGTGGAGACTTTTATTTCTAACTACCGAATTTCTTGAGGGTTGCAGCCAAGCAACTCTTCTCCAACCCCATTTGACTTGTTTCCTTTTGAAAGGGTTCCCTTTTTTTTTTTTTTTTAGTGGATTTCGGCTCGTCGGCAGTTGCACTCGTCGGCTTGCATTTTTTTTTTCATGCCGCACTCATTCGGTTTGCCTTGCATTTGCTATTTCTTTCACTGCCTATTTTAGTAGTGGATTTCTTTTCTTTTTTTCCTTCGTTTTTTTTTTTTTTTTTCCAAGTTTGTGTAACTATTTTCCGTGCGCATGGGCACAAAAGGCACCACCATCACCGCTGCCGCTGAAACTATCCACAGACAACGGCGACCAACCAGAGTGGCATGTGAGGCGGCAACTAGAGCATTGCAACTATTTATTTTCATTCCTCCTTTTTTTTTTGCTGGTTATTTTTTTTTTCACTGGTTGGTTTTGTTGTTGAACTAGCAAAAGGATTTTTCTATTATGCTCACGTTTATTGCACGTTGTGTTGGTGTTGTTGTTGGTGGTGATGGTGGCACCCTAAATGTATGCAACATTTTGTATTTTTAGTTGCACACTATCGAAGAGGCCGGCTCGGTAGAGCACCGAGCTGCGATTTCTCTATTGTTGTGCAATGTGTGGAAAGTTGATGCCAAGCTCAGAGCAGGCCCAACTGGGACTGGGGACGGGGGTATGCGTAGAGCATAAAAGGACAGAGATTTGTGCCATTCCCCTTCCATTTGATTTTGTTGTTATATTTTTCCCTGGTTATTTGGTTTGGATTTCATTTTAATTGAGCAGCCAAAGAATGTTATCTATTGTGGTAGAGTGTGCGTGTGTGTTTGCTTGTGTGTATAAGTGGGAATTGAATTAAAATACAAAACAAACACAGAAAGGCCTTGGTGACCTCAATTCGAAAGAGTTTGCTTCCCAAGAATCCTCGCAATCCTTGGGTAACTCTTTTTTTTCTGCTTGAGTTGATTGTTTCTTTTCTAATTATCTTCTCGTCTTACTGAAACATTTTCAATCATTAAAGTGAATGACAACTTCCTCTCCCTGTGTATTCTCAAATATCAGCAAATCCAATTAGAAATATCTCGAATAGTCATGTCTTGTCTCATCCAATTAACTCAATTTACTATCTTTTACTTAAAAATTTTCCAATACTTTATAGATTTCGCTTTAAACTAAATCTCTGATGAAGCCTTGCGAACCCTTTGGGGAGCATTTAAGTTTCATTTAATTGCCAAAAATTAAACAACCTCTTTGGCGAATTGATGATAAAACTGTCAATTGCTAAGCTGCAGGACCCCAGTTCTCTTAACTCTTAATGGTCGACCAAAACAAAAATAAAAGACTTGAAAAAAATAAAATAAAATAGCAAAAAAAGAAAATCGAGTACAGCCAAGAAAACCAAAGCAGAATAAAGAAAAAGAAGAGGATAAGAAGAAAAAAAAAGAAAAACTTTTTAATGATGTAAAGTACAAAGTTTTGTGTCTTGTTGCTGGTAGCGTGAGCGCGCCGAGTAACTTGAGTAAACTTTGGGTTATGCCTTTCAGATGCGCGTGGCGACGACCTCAAAACGTAAGCAGCCCACTCCGCACCCACTAACACCCTCTCTCTCTCACTCTGGTTGCGTTGAGGACGACATCCTTTTAGCAGAAATGTATCGATCGATATATATATAAATTTTTTTTTATGCTAGCTGCTGCTGCTGCTTCTTCTTATTTTACTGCATTCTGGGTAGGTGGAGAGCGATTTGACTGGTATTTTGTCGTTTGTTAAAAGTTTTCAACACTCATTTTTATTATGACATACGCACCCAAAGAAAAGGAAAGGAGACAAGCAGCTGACGCGCTCGCCAAGAATAAGATATCATCGGGCAACTGGGTGTGTGTGTGTGTGATAAAGTGTCAAATTGGCGCCCAAAATGGGGCACAAATTAGTGTGCTTGGAATTTAGAGTACGACTCACTTGTATACGATGCTAATAAAATGCCAATTTGCTGTATTAAACGTGGCCTTATTGGCTGTCATTACAGCTCGTACGATTTGACCAGGCACACATGCATTAAAATTTCTTAACTGGCGCCCAACCGAGGGCACATGTTTTTAACAATTTTGCCTGTGTGTGTGAGTAAGCGCTTGAGGCCTTTTTTCTGGGCCAATTTTCTGTCCGTCTTTAAGACATTTTATGACGGCCACATTTACAAGCATAAAATATGCATGATAAACTTCGTTGCAATAAATCAGCAAAAACAGAAATGCGAAGACGTAGAAGCAGAAGCAGAAGAAGAAG
The DNA here is from genome assembly GCA_037075145.1 of Scaptodrosophila latifasciaeformis. Taxonomy (NCBI): domain Eukaryota; kingdom Metazoa; phylum Arthropoda; class Insecta; order Diptera; family Drosophilidae; genus Scaptodrosophila; species Scaptodrosophila latifasciaeformis. Next base: position 730,155 of record JBAMCM010000426.1, read on the forward strand.
AAGAACAAGAACGGATTCAGTTCGAGTTGTTCTTTTGAGTTGGTTTACTTGTAATAGTCATGTGTGCGTCGTTACGTTGTCTTGATGTGATTACAAAAACGTTAAAAGTTTAACATTTATGCCCCTGGAATTGTAACAAGTAAGCTCTGGTCTACACCCTTCGTATTTATTTATGACATTTGTTGCAATAAACATTTTTGACTCCCCTCCCCACCCCTCTCCACTCTCTTTTGCCTTACTTGCTACCACCATAAAAACCTCAAAATGTTTAACTCCCTTTTAGAGCCGCACAGCTATTTTATTTATGTACGCGTGTGGGCACTATAAAAATTCTTCGAGCCTGGTACAAAGTAGTTTCACCATTTCAGGGGTCGATTGAGTTATTTCAAACTAGGAAAAATTTTGATCAGCTTCTTCTATTTTTTTTTTTAGGGGCGAATAATGAATTTATTTGTTGATATATATTTTCATTGCAGGCTTTCAAGTACTCAAACTGTCATTAAACTTTTCAGACCTTCTTCAAGCCTTTTTTTATCGCATTGATTTGAGTTCCTCCGAATGCCGACAATGCAGTCTGTCAGAAGTTGGCAAATAGCGGGCCTCGCATTAAATTGGCTCAAAAAAAAAAAGTTTCTCGGTTTCCTTTTTGGAGGTGAAAATGCGCTGGGCAGACAGACAAGCCGGCCCGCCGAGAGTGGTCCTTTCAGGCCGAATGGGAGTGGGCGTGAATGCTTTTGTTGTCAAGAGTGTCGCCCATTCAAAAATATGCATAAAATATTTATGCGCCGAAAAAAAATATGCAACAAAAGACGAGCGAGTTTTTTTTTTTATGAGACTTTGTTTTTGTGTGGGTGGAAGTGTGTGTGTGTGTGAGTGTGAGTGTGCGTGGCGCAACTTTTCACACTTAAATGAAATTACAAAAAACTTTGCTACTTAAAAGCAGAGCAAGAGAGGGCGCCCAAAAGGGTGAGACACTTTCTACGCTCTTTTTTTATATTTTTTATTGCCTGCACTTTTGGTCTCCACTTTATCAAGTCAGGCCAAGGGCAAAGTGAGACAGAGAGAGAGAGCAAGTAGGGTTTGTTTCATTAATAACGATTTTCCATTAACTATCGATTGATTTTGGTGGGGGAGCGCACAGCATCTCTCTCAGGCTGGCAAGCCGTAACGCACTTCAGACAATGGCCTCAACAAAAACAACAACAACAAGAACAGCACTCTTCAGTCTATTTTAAAACGCAAACAACAATAAACGATAGAGCAGCGTCGTCGTCGTTCTCAGCTCATAACACAGACGCCGCCGCCAACAGGAAAAACTCATTGAAAAGTTTTCCATTTTTTTTTCTTTTCTTTTTTCATTTTTTTTTTTTTTTTTACACTTGCCGCGTTTGCGTGCGCCAAACCGGTTACCCAATTCAGCTCGTCTGCCCTAACCTGCATTTACCTGGTGCCTCGCACTCACTCTGAGACTACCAGCCCCCGCATCCTTCGTTTCTGTTCTACTGTTTGCCTTGTGTTTCCCTTTGGAAAGAGTTTTCGTGTCTGTTGTTTGTGCCACACCGTTTAGGTGTATCGAAAGGAGCAAGTTTTTAATTTTTTATCGCGCCGCTTGGTATGCAACGGTTCTTTTTTGATTTGCTGTGAGCGCTCGCGTGTGTGTGTGTGTGTGTGTGCTGCGGTTTTCACTGCTCTTTGTTGTTGCCTCTATTATTGTGTATTGCCTTTTGTGCGACTGTGCCTTTTGTTTACCTTTTTTCCTCCTTCTTCTTCTTCTGCTTCTTCGGTTACTCTGGTCTTGGCACTCTTCTTCTTTTTCTTCTCTTGTGCTGCTACTGGTTTTTTTTTCCATTTCAATATATACAAAATAAATTATTGCATAAAGTTTTTGGCGCTAAGTTGCAAAAAGTTTCCTTTTCATTGCTACGGCAGCGACGTCAGCGACTTTGACCAACAACAACAGAAACAGCATCAACAAGAAGAAGAAGAAGAGAAGCTACACAGTTCCAAATACACACAATAGTCTATAAATCTTTATGGTCAACAGAGATTACATGGGCCCACAGTTTTTGGCCACTCTGCTGCTGCTGCTGTTGTTGTTGTTGTTGTTGTTCTTGTTGTAGTTTAGTTTATTGCAATGTCGCGGTGCTCTTTTGGCCTCACCAGAGCTGCCAGAACCGAGATGGGTAAAGCATTTTAGGCGCCGCCACACTTTGATTTGTGTGGCTTGTTTGGCTTTCAATGGAGTGTGCGTGTGTTTATGTGTGTGTATGTGTGTGTGTCTGGCAGTTGTTGTGGCTTTTCGGCTGACCATATGGCCATAAAAACATGCACAGTTCCAAAAACCATTCAGATAAATCATATTAAATTGCTTAGGGCAAGCTGAACGAATTGTAAACTAAAAGAAGTGACACTCTCTCTCGGCTCGAACCTTTTTCATAAAAATTAAATTAGCACAAATATAAAATACAAAAAAATTCTTAGTAATAAAAAATATTCTTGGCAAAATTTAAATCCCAAAAAAAAGATCGGGTAAAGAAAACAAATGTGATTAAAGAAAAAAGCCAAACCGAAATATCTTTAAATTTCTTGGCTATTTAATTTGGTCTAAACAGAAGAAAATATAAATGAACCCTTAAAGTTCGTGGCTGTTTCGATTTGTACTCGAGTCATAAACAACTTTTGAAAAAAAAAAACGCCCAACCTCCTCCTTCCCCTTCCCCTGGCTAGGGGATTGCCTATTTTTATTTCATGTATTTTGCAGTGAAAATAGTATAGGAATGAACCTTATGGCTAAAATATTTTACATAAAAATGCAATAAATACCCGCACAAAACCAAGCCGCATATAAAATTTATGGACATGCAAAAAAAAAAAAAAAAAACTAAAGGCTCTCTTTTTATTTCTCTTCCAAGAATCTTTCTCTGAAATTTTTAGATCCTTAAAATGCGTTTGTGTTTGTGTGTGTGTGTGTTTGTTGATTGTGCTTATAAATTTCTCTAAATAGCAGTTTTCATTATACCATATTTTCCAAAGTACTTGGCGTCTTTGGTAACTGACCATTTCAGCTTACCTGGCCTTGCAGTTATTTAGCTTCCCCGCTGGCACCCTTTGCCCGGTTGGTCGATGAGAGTCTTGTCGCTCTGGCAGTGTCGTGTCATTTGTTCGTTTTCTTTATTAGTGTCATGTATTTTTATAGTTCAAAGGACATTTGAATGATTGAATGAACTGTTTGTGTGGGTGTGCTTCTTCTTCTTCTTCTTCTTCTTCTTTTTCCTCTTCGTCTGACGATAAACTTGGTCCGGGCCCAAAAACGAGTTGCGCGCATGATTTCATCCCTTCGAGCATTTTGGTCGCTGGACTTACATTCTGTCCGTCTGTCTGTGCGTCAGTCACTCAGTCAGTCAGTCAGTCGGTTCGTGTCGCCCTTGGTCTATCCCTTACGTGTGGTTGGACTCTGGTCAGCCGCCCAGGCACGTTTCATCACGGCTTTGCCTGTTGGTTTGACTATATCAAATAACGACTATTGAGTGTCCTGCTTTCTCCCCTAACCCTCCCCCACCCCCATCCACTCCTTCCTCTTTGCACGTGTAGGGTTACAACACCCTCGGACTAAGACTTCTATTGCTGTTGCTGCTGCTGACGATGATGATGATGATGTTGTTGTCGCCACCGTCGAGCGTCGAACGATGTCGCTGACTCGATGACGAATGAAAATCAATATTTATTAGATTACTTTCGAAATTTTATACGAAAATAGAATTTTTATGACATTTTTTTTTCCTCTCTGCTTTTTTTTTTTTGTGTGTCCGCCCACCCGCAACAAACTTTACTGTGAGCCATATTCAGGCTTGTCAGTGTGTGTGTGTGTGTGTTAAAGCCTTTTGATCATTTATGATTTAAAGACTTAAATTCAAGGGCTTCAACCAATTAGGAAAACAGTGAAAGCTTCGGATTTTCATTAAAAAAAAAATGAAAATAAAGATAAAAATAAAATATCATTTTTTTGTTTGATAATTTTTTTTTACTATTTCTTAAATTTTAATTTAATTTGACTTTAAGAATTAATAATCTTGTTAGAGATAGATTAATAATTGCATAATATTTTCTATCTTTTCAGGTAAGTACTTTTGGTTTATGGACCCCAGCAACTATGAAATTAGTAAGTAATTCAAAGAAGGGCTTAGCCAAAAGTTGGTTAAAGGCTTTTTCGGCAATTTCCCCACAGTTCTGCCAAAGCGTTTTTATCACCAGGACCAAGAGGATGAGAAGAAATGTGATAATTCCACTCAGTTTAGTTGAGCTCACCTCGCATCAAGTTAAAAGCTCCCTTGTGCCACAGACAAACGCCAACGACTTAAGCTAGTGCAGAGAGGCAGATAGAGAGACAGACAGACTCCCAGGGCCACTTAATTATGAAACTGCACACATGAGTAAAATGTCATAAAGTGCCGGTTGAGGTGGATGAAATGGCTGAGGATTGGGGCAGGGAAACTGCTCAACTGGTTATTTTCAGTCTCAGTGGATGATGCTGTTTTTCTTCCTTGGCTTTTCGTATTTTTCTTTTCCTTGTTTTTCATTTTTTTTTTTTTTTATTATTTCGTCAGCTTTTTCTGCAGTTAATTTTCCGTTGCTAAATAAACTGTTTATGGCATTTATGCCAAAAATTCTGTACCAAAAAGTGAGTGAACATTTTGCATAGTCAACAAATACGCACACACACACACTCACACACCAGACCAAAGGAGTGTATAACATTTCGTTTTGGCCCTGTCTGAGGCATTTGCTGTCGTCCATGTCCATGTGTCCTTGTGTCCATGTGTGTGTGTGTGCTTCTGCTTTTTAATTGTAATTTTTTGCATGCCTCAAAGCTCCCAATGTTGTCTACTGTTTCACTGGCAGTCTCTGTGGCTGAAGCTGTTGTGCCATTAAAGCCTTAAAGTATGCAGACTTGCCGGCCGTATAAATCAGAAAAATGTATAATTAAAAATTGTTCAGCCGTACTTGGTTAAATTCAGAGAAACACACACAGTCGGATTGAAGTGATAAAATGTTGGGAAATTCTTTTTTCTTTATCCAAGAGATTGGCAGTAATTCTGACCCTGACTGATTGCTCGCTGTCCAGTGACCCCCGCCGAACTTGTTGTGCTCCCCCACACACATTAATGAATATTTACATTTTATGCAGCCAGGCAGAGAGCAAATTTTATACAAAATAGCAAAAAAAAAAAAAAAAAAACCGTAAATACATGGAAACAGAAATACACTTGGACCAACTGACAGAACCCCAAAAGACTCTTGGCAATTTGGCAGTCACCGCAATCATAAAAAATTTTACCCCTCAAAAAAATAACAGAAAAAAAACGAGCCCATGAGTAAGCCAAGTCTGAATGCTGTGCCGGCTCATTTAAATGCAAATTTTGACGAGCGGTTGTTTCTCTTCTCTGTGGTGAATGAAAACATTAAAATTAAAAGAAGAGAAAGCTAAAAAAAAAAAACAAAACTGTAGTCCTACAAAATTTCCCATTTCACTCACTTTCGGCCCGTGAGAATAATTCAAGGTGATGGCTTAATTGAAATATGCTTTTAGGCGCTTTTCTATACCAACATCACTATACCTTCTCCACTCCCCGCTCTTCCATTCTTCTCCCCATCCAACAGAGAAAAGTCTCTTTTTTTACTCATTGCTTCATTCCACTTGTCTTTTTTTTTTTGCCTGTTTGGTTTTCACTTTGTTGTGCATAATTTATGGAACCGCAGACCACACAAACCACGCAATATAAGAATCAGGATATATATATAAAAAAAGAGAAAAAACAAATAAAATAAAATTTCTACCCCCCCTTGTCAGATATTTAATATTATGCAAAGTGTTTTGAGACTGCGGTTAGCAGAGTCAGTCAAAGTCAAAATTGTAATGGGCATCATCTTTAATTGTTGGGGCATTTTTTTTTTCAGCTTCTTCTACAAAATTTCAATCTCCAGTAGAATGAGAAATTCAATTTGGAATACATTTTTTAGATTGAAGTGATATTTTAATAAGTTTCTCTCTTCTGGGAATTCGTGGATCTTTTAGAATTCTAAGAATCTAGGAAAAGTTAATCCTACTTCCTTTTAGTTCCTGGCGGATGCGGTATGCCCTGATTACTTTTATTTAAAAAGCTTGACTGCTCTGTATCCCTTTGACTTATAACCCAAAGTGTATTACATGGGTATGAATTTGATATGTGGCAGAGGCTCTTCATCTTCTCGGATGGCCTCTCGGTCTCCAGAAAAAGGGAGCAGCGTTTATCTGCTTAAGCCATTTTCAGCTAGGAGATTGTGAGTGTGGGTCCTTGTGTGTATAGCCTTTTCTACCCTCGAGCACTGAGAGTCAAATTTATGCATACACACTCGACCGGCTCACACCTAGACCGGCATACCGAGCTTGCCTCTGGCGTCATTGACTTATGCACAAAGAGACGTAGCCAGGACTGGCCCGGCTATTTAGACAATGCCCCCAAGTGCAGTTGGATTCCTTGGCATATCGTATATCAAATTCAATTCAAATGAAAAGCGACAGACTTTGCGACTCACAACGAATGACGTGCAATTTATAAATTGCAAAAAAAAAAAAACAAAGTGGAAGTGCAAAAAAAAAAAAAGAAAACACTCACTCATATTTTATGTATAAAAGCCAGGGGCAGGGGTAGGGGCGATGGAAACTGGCACCACGTTTTATTAAGCAAATTACGTAGCTAAAATGAAACACACCCAGGAAGAAACAAAGACGATGATGACGACGAATCTCAGCCCACAAAAGTGGCTGGAAAGTTCTACTTATGACCTTGGCAAGCACATCTTTTAAGCAATTTAGCAAACACTCGGCAAATGTAAGGCTGGCGGCATGGAGAGGATGAGTCTGGGCTTGGGAGCTCTTAACGCACATTTTCATACATAAATTATTAATTTTGGCCGCAGGCACAAGGCAGGAGACAAAAGGCAAGCAAATATACACACAAACACACTCGCACACACACAGGCAGACTCGCATGTGAGTATAGCATACTTTTTGGGGGTAGGAAAGCCAGAAAAAAAAGAAATGCATTTTGTGCTCCATTAAATAATAAAAGCAGCAACGGCGACAAAACTGGCAGGACCAGTGACTGAGAAAAACTTTGGCTGCCGGAGAGTGGTCATGGGCTGGGCTGGGGGGGAATCGAGCGGTAAGAGGCAATACGAGCACCAGCAGCAAACGTGGCAGATAGCAAAGTCAAGATATGTACACACAATAAAAATCTCACACGAAACGCATAAAAATACACTCAAGAAACTCGAAGGAGACAGTCGAAAAAGACTTTTGCCTTGGCGGTCTCTCTGTATGCATGAGTGTACGTGTGTGTGTGGGAGTGTGATTGTTGATTTTCTTATCTAACATAGAAATAAAAATCCCGTTGTGATTTTTAAGTTGTGCACTGGCAGAGCGAGACTGACTCAACCATTGTCTGCTTTTAGGCATACAATTTTGGCTGACTCCACGGAGAGTGAGTTGGGTCTGAGTCGGAGTCGGAGTCCTGTTCAGTCATGGAAGTGCCATGTGCCACGAGTGAGTGCATAAATAAGTAAACAAATGCTGTCGCTTAAGATTACATACCAAATAAGGTTTCTGCATAAGACACATTTGAATGTGGACCCCCAAAACATTTATATCTGGGCCTCTGACTGTTTCCGGCTCTTATTTGACTTTACCTTTCGATTCTTCTTGGCTGTGTTTTGTTGCCCTTTCCATTCATTTACTTATTTATTCATGGCCAGCATAATGGCAATGGCAGCTATGGTCTCGCGTTGGCAAGTGTATCTCTGTATTTTTGTGGGCATAAAAATCAACATAAACACGAATTGGAATTGTTATGAGCTGTGAATGAACACGGCATCGTCATGTACACGTTTATATTTTCGGCAATCATTCTTTTCACTCATTTCCTTTCGGCATTCCTTTGTTTTTCTAATATTATTGGCCGGTTTTTTTTGGGATTTTTCGAATGACACAGAAAAAAAAAGAAGCGCCACGCTTTTTAATTTAGTTGTGAGTTTGAATGTTTTTCTTTTTTAACTTGGGAATTTAAAAATTGAGAGCACTTCATATTTCAAGGCAAACAGCAAGGGTTGCCAAGTGGCAGGGTGAAGGTTGGATTGAACTCGAAAGACACATTCACTCGTAAAAAAAAAAAAAAAAAACAACACGCACGTGTCCTTGTGTCCTTGCCAATGACAAGGGAAATTTTACAACTTTCAAGTTTAATTTGCCCAAAGTAGCAATCAAGCAAACGCCAGCACAAAATAACAACAACAACAACAAAGACCTCTGTAAATATAGCCACCTATCTACCTATAAAGATATAAATGTATCTGTATGTGTGTGTGAGTTGAGTACGTCTAAACCGAGGGTTGATTTCTGCTGGGCAGGTCGACAAGAGAGCAAAAAGGGGTTGGGGTGGGGCGGCAACCCTTTCCAATTAAATTGCTTCACAGTTGTTTTTGCATTTCTGCCACTTGAATTTAGAAATTAAAATATATCAAATGGTTACGCCGAGCACAACGGAAGAGAGACAGAAAGAGCGAGCGAAAATATTTTATATACAGAAACATTCCTGAAAGTCCTCAAAATAATTTGACAAGCAGTCAGTCAAGGCTCAATTGAAGTTTGCCTGTTTCCCCCGTCTCTTTATTTTATGAGGTGTTAAGAGGGTTTAAATTAAAAGTGTTGCTACTCGGTTTTAGGGGCGGCACAATGTGATGAAATGTTTGAGTATTTGCCAAGCAAAAAAAGAATTGAGTAAATAAATATAAGAAAAACAAACTGAAAAAGTAATGACAAGGGCCAAAAAACACTTGAGATTTTCTCAGCTCAACTGTCTTTCAAGATATTCCTGAGTTACTCAAAGATATGAGGCCTCCCGTTATTGTTTCATTAGGCAAAGTAAACCGACATATCTCCTTCCCCAGTTTGTCAATGTCAGAGCAACTCCTTTGTGACATATGTGAGCCTATTAATTTGTATTTAATAAACTTAAGAGTTGAAAGTTGAAGAGACGCCTTTGAGTGGGTTTTCCTTTTATTTTTGGTAGGCATTTCACTTCGTACATTTTGGAGCGTGTAAATGACAAGCTGAGACTTCTTTGAGCAGCACTTCAGTAAAAGCTCTTCAAATGCTCAAAGTTTAAATGATCCAAGGTAGGGGAATGAAATGTAATTGTCTTAAGAAAGAGACAGAGAATGCTAGTGGAAAGAGTGGCAAAAATATAGAAACTATTTCCAAGAATTGTGAGAATAGAATAAGTGTGAAATATTTAAGTTAAAGATCTCTGATACTTTGATTCGAAGCAACCCAATTATTCTCACATTTCCTTGGCATTTCCATTTCCTCATAAACTACTCTCCTTTATTTTAACTTTGCGGATACTCACTGTCTTGTTTGCTTTTGTCAAACGTCAGGCCTGACACGTGTTTGAATTTCGACAGCAACAACAACAATAGAATGCTTATTAAAATAATAATAACACATCGAGTTTGATAGACAAGCATAGAATCCCAAGAATGCCTGAAGCAACCCCCTCAAAACTTACCCCCCTGTTACGGTTGGCAAAGCCAAAGGCTGCAATTATAATTGCCCAAAAAAAAAAAAAAAAGTAAAGTAGAAATAAATCAACCCCCTCTTGAAAGGGTCTTAAAATCAGATAACAGTTGAGTAGTCAGCAATTCAAACACTCAGCTGATGAACACATTCAAGCGCTCATCAAAAGCTTAAAGCATTTAGGAATACCTCAAAGTCACCCAAACAAACAAGGCCAGGCTGTCTCGTTCCCTTTCATTCTATCATTCTCTCTTCTGACTCATCGAGTCCGCAGTCAAATTTTACGAGCCGACCATAAAAACAGACGCGTCTTAAAGTTTACAAAACTATGCCTAGGGATATACCAAGAGAATTCCCCAAAGGGATGCTCTAAAAAAAAACTGAAGGAAAGAAAGAAAACAATGCGGAAAAAATGAGAGGCAGCCACATTAAATGTGTGTTTGCTGGCCCTCTTTGATCATAAAATCAAAATGCAAGTTTTTCTCTGGTCTTCTATCTGTTGTGGTCTGCTTTGGGAATTTGTGCCATTCACTTGGCCCGAAACTATCTACCTAAAAAGAAAGAAGAAGAAGCAGAAAGAAAAGGAAAAAGTTGTAGAACCAAAAAAGAAACGAAGAAATCAACTCTGTGGGGCCTTCGTCAAGAATCGCATAACTAAATAAAATCTAAATTAATACAATTTCGACCCAAACTACTGACGACCCTCCTTTGTCTGTGTGTATGTGTGTTTATATTGACAGTTAGATCAAAGATTTCTTTTCTCTTCGGGCCTTTTTACTTGTCGTTTATTACTGGTTGTATGTGGCCAGAGCTTTGGCGAAGGGAATGGGGAACGGGGAATGGGAATTTGCGTTTGTGCGGCCATGGACAAATTTTTTGAAGCAAGCAATAAATAAATGGCAATGAATGACTGAACAAATGAATAAATGAGAAAATTTTCGCTTTGAAATTCAAATTTCAAAAGTTGTCATGACATTGTGTTTATGACATATATAAAATCGACTCGTATAGAGTTTTGCTGAGAATTTCTAGACAATCTCTGTGCATGTGCAAGTCTCTATGAGAGTGTTAGTGTGTGTGTGTGTGTGTGTTTTTCACATGTACGTTTTAAGTGAATTTCTGCTTTTCCTAGTTGAGTAGAATTTTCCTATGTTCTCAATTTTGTCTTCCATTTTTTTTTTTTGCTTGATTCTTTTGGGGAATTTTCATTTTTTTTTTTTTAGCATATTTAAAATTGAATATTTGCACGCCTTGAGCATTTGAGATTACAAAGATATACTTCACTTTTTACGCACACAAACAAACAAACAAATATTCTGTACCCAAGAGCACACACTCCCACACACACACACACACACACACTCGCACATCCCATGATTGTCATTTGCATTCTGAATGTGTTTGCAGAGAGCTCAAAGCCAAGCTAAGCGGTTTATTTCTGTGTTCAAAGCTTTTTTTCCAAGAGGAGAGAAAGTTTCAGGCTTCAGGACAAAAAATTGGCTACACAAAAATATCATGAATTTTAATACTAATCGAATGAAGGATTCCCTTAGCGCTTGCCTCGGCACTCAGAGCAGTTTTTAGGGTTCTTAAAGTCTAGACAAGATCTGCTCAAAATCAAGCTAAGCTCTCTTTGTCTTTTTTCGATAGATTCCACGAACCTGGATTTCTTTAAAAGAAAATTATGAATGCTTAAAGAAAGAATTTCATTTAAAATATCTGAGTCCTCACACACTCAGCCTGTGAGTCCGTCTGGGAGAGGTAACATTTAAATGCATTTTTGGTCCGGACAGAGCACGCGTGCTATTTACAAAAACACTTGCCGTATGCCGCACACGATTTTCCAATTGAACTCACTTGTGTGTGCCACACACACACACACACACACACACACACAGAAGGATACTCACATGTGACTGCAGTCGTGCATTCAATCGTTTCGACGTCAACCCGGAATTGCCTAGGTTTTTGGCTGAAATCATTTCAAGTTAATAATAAATGGAGCATCATCATCAGACATCAAACAGTGCCACAAATACTCACATACGCTGCTCGGATATCCTTGGATTTTTGCCCAGGATTCTCTGGCTCTGGGAAAATCGTTTTGGTGTTCGTCCTCCATTTATATCAATGACTGCGGCTTTGTTTGTTTGCCTGTTTGTTTACTTTGGGAAATAAAATAAAAATGTTGTTGAAAGCGATTTATTTGTTTTGTGCTCGCTCTTCTTATCTTTTTGGAGTGGTTTTCAATTTGTAGCCGCAGTTAATGAGCTCAAGCATTTTTGCCACTGCCACTGAATGACACGAATCAATTAAAATACGTGCAGAGCATTAGAAAGCAGAGCATATGACCAGGCTGACAGGCAAAATATTTCAATCAAGCTTTGCCCTTTAAAGAGTGACGGAACGAGGTGTACTATCAACTTTTATGCTTATCATGCTCAAATTTATGATATGAAATTCAAATTTCATGTATGCCTGACAGACACGGGACCTGAGTCAAGAGGCTAGAGATCGGGCGTCTGAAATGCCTCGGCTCAGCTAAATTGACAGTTGCCCGGGGTTGACACGCAGAGTGGGCTCGGCCTGTATCAAATGAGATAAAATGGAATGAAATAACGGTAATAAGAGACTAACGATGCCAGTCCATATATGCCATATTGATTGTCATCATATTGACAGGCCAAGGCGGTCAAACTGAGGACTTCACTTATTCAACTGAATGAATATTCCTAGCTCTCTCTATATGTGTGTGGATTTTGCCCTTAACAGACATTTTCACAGTTGAATGCGTCACCCCAGCATTCCAGTCTCTTGGACAGTTTAAGAATTATAAGCATATCTGATGTGTTTTCCCATTTTGTTATTTTTCCAATCTACCAACTAAAATCCAAATCAATCAATAATTTGAACAGCTTTAAAATTCCACTTTAAGTATTTGTTTAATCCGAAAACAAAAATACAAATCCAAATGGATCCAAAAGCTTTAAAGTCATAATAAATAAATTATTTTCCGACAAGTTTTTTAAAATAGAATAGATTCTCCTTCAAAACAAATGACTAACTCCAAGGGTCTCAAATACCTTAAAATTTATAATCCCTAAAAAGAAATAAAACATTTCCTTAGAATTAAAATTGACAATTTACAACCTTTTTCCTAATTACAAATCTTATTTTCCGGTCGCATTTTTCATTCATTTCTTTTTGCGTGGGCTTTCGTTTGGCTCGTCTGTCGTGAGTCGACTGAATTTGTGGGGCGAAAGTATTGATTAGTATGCTAAATTACACCGCGCTCGTAAAACCAAAAGCCACAAAAATATGCCATAATAAATTACAAACTAATGTCTGTCTGACGTATAAGCAAAGGAACTGCTGCGCCTGTCTAATTAATGGCAATCCTTTTCCAAAATAAAAACAAGCAGCTACGATTCCACTAAATTCCTACCTGCCTGCGGCTGCGCCTTGTTTTTTCTATTTTGCCTTTTCTTTTGTGTTTTTTATTTTTATTTTTATTATTTTTATTTTTATTATTTTTATTTTTTTTTTTGCCGCCCACTGTAGAGCAGAAAGCCTGAAGCTCGTGTAAACAAAATATTTTTGTGGCCTGCCGCTTGGCGCATTGTTTGGTCGGCCAGTCATTAGAGGCGCCAGCCAACGCTTTACTTCCATGCGTTAAAATGGCGTTAAATGTGTAACGGAAACGCGCAGCAAGGACATGCCACATAAATATACAAATTTACGTATGTTATATGTTGTGTGTGTTTGCTTTCTGGAATGAATGAATGCGTGAGGAAATGGCAGAGTGTCGGAGTGGTCGAACCAACTTGCTGTTGCCCTGACTTTCCTAATAAAAATGTCATAAATTTTTTTGGGGTTTGCCAGCACTGTGAGGAAGAGTGGGGGGTGATGTGACTAGAGTGGATCCTGTCGTTCGAGCATTGCTGTTAATTTTTTGTAATTGTCTAAAATTTATATAATTACAGGCCATTAATTATTTACATAAAAACATTTTTGCCTCTCCACATTTTATTTTTTTTTTCTTGCACCTGACAGACTCTTCCTTTCTTACTCATCTCCCTCTCTCTCTTTCTTTTTTTTTTTTTTTTGAGTATATATAAAAGTCAATATATATATATATATATATATATATATATATATATATATATATATATATATATATCTTTATATATAGAGAAACGCTAAACAGTCGCCCATCTACCAACTCATCATATACGTCGACGTAAAATTAAATTTACATAATTTATGACTTACTCAGCTCAAAAATTTTATAGGGGAGAAGTCAGTCCGCCGCCTGATGCCTCCCGCCTGCCACCCAACGCCTCCACACCGCAGCCTTTCATTCGTTTGTATTGCATAAATTTAGGCATTTTTGTTTATTGCGGCGTAAAATATGAATTATGAATAATATAGCTAGCCGGTAGTTGTTGTTGTTGTTTTTGTTATTATTTGTTCTTCTTTTTTTGTGATTCTTCCGTGTAAGGGTTACATTGTGAGGTTATTAGTAATTTATTTGCATATTTTGTGTATGGGAAACGCTGTTCCACATAAAAAGTGCCGTCGGAAGGGGAAGTCCTGAAATGCTGTATTTGATAGACAGGTAAGAACTGTTCGGGCAGAGGGTGAGAACGAGAAGCTCTGGGGAGCGGAATACCTTGGGCTTAGGTGTCAACTTGGTTAGGCACAAAAGTCAGTCAAGTGTCGTTTAGAGGACATATAAATTTTGAGCTAGGTGGTTGAATGACTTGGGTGCTTTTAGATCGGATTGAATGATGTGTTCAGTATCCAGTAATGGGAATTAAGTAATGAGCCGCAGCTGGTCTTTTGAGAGGCACGAAGTGTAAGGTTTAAAAATAACTGCTCAAAGGTGAAAGACAAAGGCAATAAATAAATTGGAATTCTAAAGGTATGGACAGGTGATATATTCCCAAAAAGGGATAATAAAATTTTCCTGGGAAAAGCATCAAGATAAATATCTTATTGAATCTTGAATGAAAAATATTATGGAGAGAGTTAACCTAAATTCTAAAGAAAAAGCCAACCAAGAGACGCTCGGATTTTCTGGGGACATAGCCTGCTCTCTGGAAGCTATATTTTAAATGGTTTAAATAAGTATTCTTGGGATTCCAAGACTCTTTGAGAATCCTTTTTTTGGATTATGAATTAAAGATTTTATTGATCTTATTAAATTTTATTTGAAATCAACTTTTATTGCCATTTGTTAATTGCAAACTCTGAAACTATTGGCTGATGTTGTTGTTGCCATATTTCACAGTTCTCACAGATAAATGGAAAGAAGCAGAGGAAGCAAAGAACTCTGTTATTGAGCCACCAACCACAGTTATTCAACCAAACTAACCGGGAGGGCAAACCCAAGAGCCAATCTTGTTGTAGACAACATAAAAACCAAAAATCTATAGATATTTTTGCTTGTATATGTGGGAAAGCCCAGGCCAAACCCAAAGCACTGATTAGTATCAAAGAAGGGTAGACGGTTGGTTGCCACAGCTTTATGATATACTACTCTATACTATACTATACACCCAGAGCTTTAGTTGTGGTGACTGTGGTGGCGTTGGTAGTGTTGGTGTCGGTGGGAGATTCCTCTGTCTTGTTGTGTGCCCGCCAGCGTGAGCCGAGGCAGCTTCCGCTCTAACAACTTGCGGAGGAGCTAAAAACTTTTGATTAAGCTACCAGTTATGGCAGGTTTTCCACATATAGGGAGCAGCCCTAAAACCATCATCATGATGATGGAACACAGAAAACAGAACAGAACATGATTCTTTTGTTTTGCTTGCTAGCTCGTTAGTTTTGCTTTGGCTTTGGCTTTGGCTTTGCCATGTTGTTACTTTTTTGTTGTTGTTGTTGTTGTTGTTGGTGTTGTTGTATTCTGTACTCCATCGCATCATATGTGTGTGCCTCAAGCAGTGGCAACATTTTCTACTTTTTAGGTAGACACTCTGACATGCAGAAGAGCAAGAAAAAAAAATATCCGCCCAGTTGACAAATTTGCCGCATGCAAAATGTATTCGTATCTGTTGCTATTACAGTTGATATTTTTTACAGCTTTTGTTGATGTTGTTGGCCAAAACTTTTCTATGCAAGTTTTATGATTTTTGATAATACAAAAAAAATATATAGTTTTTGGGAGGAGGCAAGGGGACAGAAAATTCTGCAATTCGTTTTCAATAAGCAAAACGCAAACGATGCACTCTATCTGGTTGGGCCATAAAGTATTACTTTTCTATCAACAAGACTTGCCATTCTCTGCCCCACTCTCTGATAGTGCACTCAATACAAAACCGTTTTCCAAACTATCATCATGATTATGTTCATCATCACTTTGGTTGGTTGGCTCTGCCAAAAGCATAATAAAAATCGCTTTTCATGCCATCCTAGTTGGGTATGGAGTGTAGTTAGATGGCTAGGAAGTAGCGATGCTAGTCGATGCTTTGCCATAACAAAGCCATAAAATGTAGTTTTAATTGCATTTTCGTTGTTCCATTTTATGTAGTTGAGCGGCAAAATGCATAAAAACAACAAAAGCCCAGGCAAGCTGGCGAGGCTGACCACCACCAAAAAGAGAGACTGAGAGAGAGACTGAGTCAGAGCTTGGTTCAATAGCCCAATGGCGACGTTTCTGCCACATTCTAATTGTGAAAATCTACAAATATACACACAGACAGGGCGAGTCTCCTTTGTCCACTTACTCAAGGGTCACAAAAACTCTGGGGTCACTGAAAAGCTTGACTGGTTTTAGTCTAGCTTACGGTTCTTCCCTTAGATTATTTTACTTTCTTTTTTTTTTTAACATCCTTAAGCATCATAAACTAGCACAGTTTATGGTCTATGCAGAGTTTTTGTTTCCCATTCTCTAGCCAAAGTAGCGTCATTTTCAGTTGAACTCAGGCAAAAGCCCTTTGCATTGATTATGCCTGTTCGCGTCCGAGTCTGGAGAGTCTTTGGTCCTCAGGCCTCAGGGAGATCATGGTCGAGTTGGCTCATAAAATGGCAGGCGTTAAAATTTTGCGGTTTAACGTTTGCTTTCTTCCTTCCGCCTTTCGGTATCTGTATCTACTCAACACTTTGTCATAAGCAATTGCTGCTTTACCGGCTAATTGTGCCATCGCAAGTCAAAACACTATAGTATTTTCGGTATGCTCTGAAATTTCTGCTTTATATTTTCAGCGCCACCAAAAAGATTTAATTAACATTTTTGACTTTCAAAGAGAGAACAGAGCAATAACAACACTGAAAAGGCTTCCTTCTTCACATTCGTTTCGCGTCTCGCCCACATACTGAGCATTTTGGCTTTTGGCTACATTTAAATTTCAAATTATGTGCGCTAATTACGTAGCAGCAACAGCAACAGAAACGGGAGCAAAAGCAGCAGCTTCAAAAGTGGGGAAACCTTTTTGGGGCAATAATTAGCTCGGCTTTTGTGCAGAGAAAAAAGAAGACAGAGAGAGAGAGAGAGAAAGTCTGGCAAGAGTCCTTTTTTTATTTTTATACTTTTTTTTTTTGTTGGTAACTTGGTATGAGAGATGCCTTAAAAGCTATTGTGAACTCGGTTGCCATATTGGAAAGTGGTTCCGAGTTTCGCCAACAGACTGGCAGAGTGAAGTCAAGTAAAGGCATTCTTATGGCTGCCAAAATGATCATGGATCCAATTATATTGTGTAAAAAGCAATGATGAAAACGGCTAAAGCGATTTGAGAAAAATTGACTCAAACTGAACTACTCACAATATGGACAGAGAGCTTAAAATAACTTGGATAATTTTTTCTCTTTTTTGAAAGAGTGAAGCAAAAGCTGTGCAATTAATATATATAGAATTTATTTTGTTCTTATGAGGAAATTTTGCATTTCATTGGTCTCAAAGTGGACGAGCCAATTAATGACCAAATAACCGCCATTGACCAACTCCATGGACCTTTTGATCTCCCGTATCATGTTAATAAATTTTTGCGAGTTCATTAACCAACATTGCCCGCTCATTCAGCTATCGTGTTGGATCTGCCAAGGAGTGTATACACGCACGTACTCACTCACGCACACACGTTGCGGTAATGAATGTGGCATATCATTGGATGAAAAATTACCGAGAGCCAGTGTGCCCAGAAGCCAGGCAATTATAGACTGACTGGCTGCGTCTCGTGGTTCAACCACTTGGAATACACCATTCGATAGACTCGTCTCACAGTATCCAGTTAGTTTAGTAGAGCTTCAGTTTCAGCTCAACTCAACTCAACTCATTCCAGAGAGGGAGTCGTCTCTGTCTGGTGCACTGATTTCTCTTTATTTTTTGTGCCTCTATTTTTGTTGGTATTTTGCATGCAACTGCTGCGGGTGCTATGTAAAATAAACGTGAGCGGAGAGAGTCAGAGTGGAAGCGGAAAACATTGATAAAGCTTTCAACGGCAGCAGCAGAAGATTAAAAAAAAGTGTAGCATACATTTCAGCGCTCGCCTGCATGAGCCTTTTGTTTTCTTTTCTTTATGCCATAGACAAATGCACTCTCGGCCTTTAACATGTGCAGCGATTGCGAATCCACTGCTGCTACTTATGCGAGAGACCCGAAGAGCAGAAGCAAAAGCCGAAACATTTTCCAATTTATTACACCCAAAAGCCATAGAGACCCTTCTTCAAATCATAGACCCCAAACTGCTTGTTCCATTATTTTTCTTTTTTGTTTTCTGACTTGGCCACATCAATCATTTATCAGGCAAAATCCTAGAAAGCAGCAGACCGTTGCAACGTGCGACTAAATGAACATTTTTGGTTAAACATTGGTTTAAATTTTGCGGCATCATTGCCAGTTGCCCGTTTTCTTTCATCCCACCCCTTTGCTGTCGTTCACTGTCAACAACATGGCAAAAGCATTGCTGATGGTCTAGTGAAAATGGGAGTGGTTGTGGGTGTTCGATTCGCAGTGGGTTTGGGTTGTATGTCGTTGCCTGTCGTTCGTTGTATACAAAATCAACAAGGCTTCAGTTCATCGACCACTTAATTTATCCAGCTGAGCTTTGAGTAAAGCGCATTTATGTGTATGTGTGTGTGCGAGAGAGTCTGTCTCTCTGTTTTTCAGTCTTTGAATCCATCGTTTGGTGGGCATTAACAAAGTGAGGCGGTCACCACGCCCTAGGTGCCAACAAGCCAGCCATCCAGCCAAGCCAGCCGACCAGTCAGCCAGGCAGTTGAATCCAAACTCGTTGGCCAGTGAGTTACATGCCTTTGGTTGGCCACATAGCACAGACAGAGAAATGCACTTAATTGCCGGCTGCTGGCTGTTTAGCCAACTCACACACACACACACACACACACACACACACACACACTGAATGAGATCCGCTGCCCGTTTCTGTGGCATTACAATTAAAAAATCAGCCAGCCAAAATAAAACAGAGTCTGCATTTAGGCATGTAGTTTTTGCTCTTCTCCTCAACTCTGGAGGCGACGTGGAGCGGGATGAGCTCATTGTAAGGGTGTTGGTAGACCGGGGGCCGCATTCTACTCATTCATTATGCATTAATGTAAATACGGTAAATGTTGTCCAATCATTAACATAATTGAATTACAAACAAGCGACGAGCGGCATATTTCGTGGACCCAACCTATTCAATTCTTCGCACCACAAAGTGGGGGGCGTCGGCTGTGCGAATGCATAAATCGCAATTTTAATTACTTGCTTGACTAATGGATTGTGGGGAGTCTATGTATGTGTGTATACGAGAGAGATTTACCAAAAAAAAAAAAAAAATGGAGCGTGTTTTCAAGTATGCCAAAATCACATTTAAAATTTTCAATCTCCCCAGTCTCGCCCTTCATCAGATTTCCCATTTGTTTATAATCAAACTCATCGAGGGGCGTCGCACCAAGCACAAGCTCAACGCTTACGTAATTTGCTACTTCTGTAAAGTATAGAGCAATTGAATTTTGCAGTTAAAAGCTTCAATCATTTTCAATTGCCACAAACTAATGGCTTAATATAAAATATTCATGCGACAAGGCAGGCCAGCCGGGCCGACCCAGGCCAGGTCAGGACAGGCAAGTTCGGACAAGGCAGTCGAAACTCGATGGCCCTGGCAACCTAATGACAGACCTTTGCCACACTCACACACACACACACACACATATTCGATTCGATGATGGGCCAATCTGGGCACGAATGGTGCTGACATTTCTGCCCACTTTGCCGGGGGGTCCGAAAAAACACAGCTCATCTCAGCCCAACTCAAATGAAATGAAATACACCTGCGTGGAATGTGAAATGAAAGAAGAAAAAGCATAAAAATAATAAAAGCACACCGAAACAGAAGACCCATCAAAGTTCGTGTTCACTTGTGTGTCCCAAGCATTTTGCTTATTGATTGGTTAGAGGTTTGGATCTCTGTGGTTCTTCGACCGGTTTCAGTGACCACTTAAACCACAAAAAAAAAAAAAAAAAATTAGGAAGAAGGAAATATATTAAAATAAAAATAGTAGAAGCTGAAGTCCAAGAAGATAGGTGGATGTGGCGGCATAAAACCCTCAATTAAGTTTTATTTTAATGTATTTCATTTGACCGTCTTTTAATGGCATTTTGGCCGCAGTCAGCAGAGTACGAAAACGAGATGGAATGAAATGGAATAAAATGGAATGGGTCGAGTATTACTCATTTGGCATCCAGGTACCCACCAAACCAAAACCCAAAGTCTGACCACAGCACGTAGCTGTGTGTGTCAGCGGGAAAGAGTCGAAAGCATTGCAATCCAGTTGAATCGTGTAACATGGGTCGTCACCTGTACACACTCACACACACCCTCACGCACACACATACATACTCATATGCATAGGTATGTGAAATGATATGATGACTGTACGAATCGGTTTCGAGCTTTAATGATGCATGAAGCGGCACAGGATGTGGCTGACCAGTCGTGGGCAAAAGGCAATGAGTGAAATTGTTGAGAACGGGGCAGAGAAGAGTAGATTGAAATTAAATAAAATTTTTTTGGGCAAAAAATTGAGTTAGTGTGTATTTAAGGTACAAAAAAAAGCTTTGAAATCAAAATCATTTACATGGATTAGGGTTAAAGACTATTTAGGTTTACCTATGACTAAATTATCGGAGATTTTAGCGCAGTTTAATTAATCTACTTATGTCTATTTGTTATTCTGGTAAAGCTCAATTTCGTCATAAGGAATAGGAATTGCCAGAGTTATTAAGTTTAAATTTCATCTGCCATTTAAAAGTCTCTTAATTTTATTTTTCCTTTTTCCTTTCAGATGAACCGTACTTTACAGCTGAAGCCAGCTGAAAATGAAAGTCGCAGCGGTGAGTAATCAAATTTCATATTTTTCAATTTCTTATTTGATTATTTATTTTTTTATGTACCTCAAAAAAATAAAAATCAATTTGACCATAACGAATCTAAAAACTTTACGGGTAGTTAAAAAAAAAAAAAAAATAATACAGAAAATTACTTTTTCACGAACTGTGTGAATGCCATCCCAAAACCCTCCCGCCCAACCCAGTTTAGCTATAAGTTTTTTGTTGGCAACTCAGCAGAAACTTTTTTGTTTGCACCTTTTTGGTCAGAAAAAAAGGAGCGTATTTCTTGGTGCTCTCTCCCCCCAAGCACCCCTGCTATCATCACAATGCAGTTATTTTCAACACCTCCAGCAACACACACGTCAGCAAAAATTACGAGCGCGCTTCGATAAACTGTCAAAAGTGTCTGAAAAATTTGACATTTAGCAAAAAGGAAAAAAAAACAGAGAAGAGAAAAAATCTGAAAAAGGTACAATGAACAGAGCTGACTAAAAAAATAGAAAATAGGGAAAAGGCAAACAACAACAACAATAGCAAAGAGAAGAACAACAAAAATAGATGGCAAAACAACGTGGAACTGTCAATGGCAGAGCAACGACTCCACAACTTGGCGACTGACACAGTGCGTTGGTGTGTGTGTGTGTTTGTGCACGGCTGACTAGCTGACCAGGGCGCCATATTGTTTTTACTACACATATCACCCACGGTGACCCCATCAGAAAGTGGAGGCAGAGATATTTTTTGGCGTGTACAAAATGTTTCACGGTTGTTTGTGACAGCATTCAAGAGACCCCCTCCAGACTACATCACACACACACATACACACACATCTATGTACCCCCAAAAATTCAGAAAACATGATAAAAATATAAGAGGAAGAGAATGAGATTTGCATAATTTTGACAACCCAAATAAAAGAGAGCAAAAAAAAGAAAACAGTTTCTGCAAAGGGCACTTCAATTTTGTTGTTGCTCCTGTTGTCTTTGGGTCAGCCTGAGTAGTTTTCTTGATAAAGTTATTGACAGGCTCATTATGCAAGCAGCAGGAGGCAGGATGGTGAAGAAAGCAAAAATAATAATAATAAAAATAAAAGAAAGAGCATACGCTCTGTTTCACCATTTGAGCATTCCAACAATCTGCACTGAGCCATTTATCACACACACACACACAAACATACACTCTGCAATCAAGGCGAAAAGAGTGAGGTTATGTGTTGAAGTGAGAAGTCCACCAGCCGCAAGTCAGTGCACTTTTGGCGGCACACAATCTTTTAAGACATTTTGCAGTTGGCTTCGCTTATCACAGACACACAGAACCAGCAAACTGAAAGCAAAAAAAAAAGAGAAAATGGAAGGGAGAGAGTTCCCAAATGTCCATTGCACAAATTGCTTGTGCAAACAGACGGAGAGCAGAAGAAAAAAGAAACCCAAGTGGGATAGAGCTGAGACAGTCATTGCTCATAACAGTGGCTGCCACCATCATCAGCGCGGTTGCCACCTCACAAATGTGGCAAGAACTTGACAAAGTTGATGTGTCAAATCAGAAAGAGCAACCCAGGCAGCCGCCGACAAAGCCAAGAAGAAGACTTTTCTTCTTCTTCTTTTTTACTTTTTATTTTTTTGCTATGTCTTCTTCTCAGTCTCCCCTGAATGACCTTTAAACTTTGGCAAAGGACATGAAAGCACTAATCGTTACGTTGCTCCCTTCAGTCAGTCATTTAGTCAGAGAGTCAGACAGTTGAGAATTCCAGCCAACGGTCCGTTCGTCATTCATTCATTCATTCAATTTGTTAGGTTCGCTGTGTTGGCCTGAAGAAGCTTCGATTTTTCTTCATTTTTCTCTTTCCCTTTTGAATGTGTGTGTGTGTGTGTGTGTGTCTGTTCGGCAACAATTTAAACTTTTCTAATCCTCTAGGGATTCAAACTTCAAGCTGCAACAGCGGCAGCAGCAACGCCAATCTGTCCGCACAATTGTGGGACTGCCTTTCATTCATTCAACCAACAATGACAACAACAACAACAACAACAGGGCTAACAACGTCGCAATCAAGTCGACATTTTTGTTTGTTGCCTTGTTTATCTCTCTCTGTGTGAGTGAGTGAGTCAGTGTGTGTGTTTGAACAAATTTCTAAGAAATTAAAGCGCTCAACTTTTTGGGCAAGACTCCGCAGTTTGCTATCAGCAACGCACTTGGCAACTCAACAGCTTTCGGCCTGCTTGGCCTCAGAAAAGAAAAGGAATAAAAATAAAAGAAAATCCAAAAAAGCCAAAATGAGAAAAACCAAAGCAACTACGACTTTTGACTTTGGCTTTGTGAGGTCATCCCTTCAGTCCTGGTTTTTTTGGCCAAACCGAGGGCCTCTTTTCGTTTAGGCCAAAATGCAATTAAACGAGGACAAGTTTAATTGCTCGGTCACACACACACACATACAGAGAGAGCCTGAACAACTATCTCAGATCCTTTGGCTGCAACTTTTTTTGTCGCTGACATTTGCATTTTTGGCTCTTGAACTTTGGCCACACACTAAAAGCAAAGGCAGGGGAAAAATCCAAATGACTTGGTGAAATCTTCAAACGGTAAGCAAAATATTCAATTTGCTTATTGAATTAAAAACAGAAATTCTCGGCCTTAATTTGTGGAAAAGAAAGAGCTTTTCAGATTAAAGAAAATCTTTATTAATTTTGTTGGCCAACAAATTTAATTTCTTTGACAATTTATTCTTTAAAATGTGCAAATAAGTTGACCTCAACTAGTTTAAATTATGCCAATTTGTATGGAATTGCAGCATTTTTGTTGCTTCATTTGCCGCTCACACCCACACAGACACATTTGCTTTGTTCATTGTCACAATCTTGCACAACTTCATCAATTTTGAAGGCACACACGTGATGGTCCTGGTTTTTCCTCACAAAGGTAAAGGTAAAGGGAAAGAGAAAGGGGTGGAATGCAAGAGTGGAGTGGGCTTGATGAATCCAACCTAAAGCATAAGCATCAAATTATTGCCTTTGTCTCTCTTTTTGCTGTAGTTGCGTTTGTTGTTGCTACTGCTGTTGTTGTTGTTATTGCCTGGGCAACGTTTGCCACATTTTGCAATCTCAGTTGGTATCTTGCAAACGTCTGATGACTTTCATTTCATTTGCACATATATGGAGGAACACACACACACACACATGATTATTTATCTTGATATACTCATGTACGAGTGTGTGTGTGTGTGTGAGTCTCTGCTTTTTACACATACATACAAACAATCATGTTTCATCATTATCAAACTCATATTGTCGCTTAACCTTACTCGTTTTTTTTTTTGCTCATGCTTTTTTGTGCATTCTTCTCTCTGCTCCTCGGTTTGTGGCTCTTTCATCTGTTTGGTTTTTGTTTTTCTCTCTCACTGTGTGTGTGTGTGTGTGTGTTTTTTTACGCGTAATTTGTACTTGTCTAACACGTAATGATGTCACGTAAATTGCATACGTAGTAAGTTCGTTACGTTACGTATTTTACGTTTAAATTGCTTGCCAGCATTTCATTCTGACTGACTGGCTGACTGACTTAAAGTCGAATTAATATTACTCATACGCCGCGTTGTTTGGTGTGGAGGAACAGCTACAAGAGAAAAAAAAACACTCGCTTACAGTCAAAACAGTTTTTGGCCTGCTTGCCATGTGCTTTTGGCTGGCACACATAAATTGTTAAATCCGTGCCATTTCCTCAACGCAACACAGATTTATGTTTCTAACTACGCATTAATTTCCTTACCTTTATCCCAACGAAATGGTGTCTCTCTCGGTCTGGCATACACTGAACAAAAATTACCATCATTTCGAAATTCTGTCGAGCTTGGAAAAGTTGGGGTAAATTATTTTCTCTCAGTGCAGAAGGTTTGGTTGCCCACTGTCACACATCAGTAAATCACCAGCTGCCTTTTTTGGCCACATTCTCAGACACTCACAGCCCCCCTCTTCCCTACCCACCCTCCATCATTTCCTTTTCTACACAAACACACCACATCTCACTCATTCATCATACTTATAAATATTCATTTCCTTTTTGTTGGCATTGCCGTTGCTGCTGCTTCTGCTGCTGCAAAAATGATTGCAAAAGATTAAAAATCAACTCCATAAAATTTCACATCACCTTTGATGATAAATTACATGAAATTAACAAAGCCAAGCGTTGCGTCAAGACGAGACGAGCCCCAACATACCCCGAACCGGGCTAAGCTCATGGAGTAAGGTGGAAATATTTTGGGGAATCTTATGGGCAATCTCATGAACCGTAAACCAAAAACCATAAGCCGTGAGGGGCTTCCAGTTTTAGTCAATTCAGCCTTCAGTTTATTAAGTGTAAACACATACAAATAAATAAACCATATAGTTAGCAATATGGAATACCCACCTGAATGAGAAGGTAGTTTTTCCCATACTCTTTCAGTCAGACATCGATCAAGAGGACTGATGAGTATTTGGTCAGCTGAAATACTGCCACAATTGCTGACAGAATTCCAGAGCTGTTTACTTTCAGAAATCACAATTTAAGAATTAAGAACTCATATCAAGTTTCATGTTTCTTTTTTCCCAAGCTTTTTCTTTGGTCGGCCTCATTCGGTGTGATTAAAAGAAAAGTTGCACTGAGCCTATTCATTTGGGTGCTTACATTTTCCTTATCAGCAGAGAAACAAACTTTGAGCATTCATTTTCTGCCACTTGACTCTGTCTGCCGTTCTGTCTATCTGATTATTATAGACAAAACTCATCAAATTGAAAAGCAATGAACTATGAAACAGCTCACAGAATGCCAGCCACGCGGCGCTAATAAGCACCGAAATGAAGAAACCAACTTGCCAAGAAAATAAAAATAAAAAAAAAAATAAATAGTTTGGAAAAAAACAGAAAAAAAAATGGAAGCACAGAAAACCTAATAATAATAATACGCTGTGCCGGGTTGAAGTTGGTCTGAGTTTGTGTTTGTACGTTTTCATTTGGTTTTGCCAACTATCGCAAAACTTTTCTCATTTGGCGAAACGGCAGTTGCTTGCACATGACGCTGCTCAGTTGGCTTTGCTTTTCTTTATTTTTTCACATGATTACGCACATTTGAATTGTTCGATTCTGGCGTCATTTTGGTTGGCATTTTCATTGCCAATTTGCGAAATAGTCAATTTGTTTGCCACGGCGCAGAAGGCCTACAATGAAAGGCATACTTGAGCAAAGGTGCACCAGCACTTTGTTCTCCGACTTGGCTGATTAGAGTCGCACTTTTTGGGCATCACTTGATGGGCATAAATGTAACGATTTCTGGCTATAAAAATGCGACGAAAAGAATTCAATTGAATTTGAAATGTGCATGAATTTGAGGATTGAATATCATCAGATGAAGTCATATGAATTTGATGATGATTGGCTTCGTTTTATGTGGTCCCGTTTTTTTTTTTTTTTTTTTTGGGAGAAAATTGAAACTCTCGACTGGGCTAACACAATGCCAGAAAGAACTTGGCTATATTCTATACTTTTTATCCCAAGTAGTAGGCAACAAAGTTTTCTTTTTTTGTTGTCTCTTTCTCTTTGTAAGAAATGAAGAATTCTGTACTAAGCCGACCGACCAATAACAAAAGCTGGCAAACAGACAAAAGGCATAAATAAAGACCGAATGAACTAACCAACTGAGAGGAGAATGAAATAGAATTGAAGCCGCCACCTAAAAGCAGACATCAATTTTCTTAGGATTTTTTTCTTTTTGTTGATGCCACAGCTTTTGCTGCCGCCATTGGCAAATTCTTTAATCAGCTTAAATTCACACGTACTAAAGCGACGTACATCCATTGATTGGAAGCTTTACCAGCCAGCCAGTCAGCCAGTCGGGCTGAGGGCTGCTTGAACTCATCCCATTTCTCCATTTCACCCTCCCCCATCCCGCTCTTTAGAGCATTTCCTTTTATCACACACAACCGCACAGTTCAAAAGCAAAGGCAACCAGCGTATGTGTATTTAGGCATTTATTGTTTCTGACCTTTTTTTTTTCTTCCTCTTCGCCTGGCCAGAGTAACAGAGATTGAGGGGATTTTTTCTTCTTCTTCGTCTTCTTCTTGTTAGAGAAATATCGATTTTCTCAATACGCATACAAATGCCGCCAAATGGCATATTAACGGCGACACACAAAAACCAAAGGCAAAATAAAGCAAAGCCAAGCAAAGCAACAGCAACTGAAATAAGAATAAAAGAATAAAGCGCTAAGGCAGTAGCATCAAATAAAAGTAAATCACAACCGAAAAAAGAAAAATAATAAATAAATAAGGAAAAGTAAAATAAAAGTCCCAAATAGAAGAGCCAAAAAGGAAGTGGGTCTGGGAGGGCCAAGGCATCAGTAAGACTTGAGTTTAACGTCTGCCATTCAGCATCACAAGTTCAAATCAGCGATAATAAGTATTTATATGTATAAATATGGGCCTAAAGTATACAACACATAAGCCTGGCCAATACAGTGAGCCCTCCCTAAGAAAGACAGATCAAAAAAATTTCTCCTTTTTTTTTGTTTAGTTTCGAGATCGCTGAGGCTTTAACATAACCTCAAAGTTTTTAATAATTCCTACCAAATATTTTTCCTATATTTTCAAGAATCTACTGTATATATTTTTTGGCCCGTACATAGGCAATTTTGTCTACGCATCAAACTGCCTGTTAAATGCGTTTTGATGTTTTTCTTCTTTCTTTCACTTTTACACATTTACTTTTGCCCTGCTCTCCTCTGGTGTTTCATTCTTTTAAACTCTGGCCAACTCTGCTCTGCCTGTTGGTTCTTTCCTTGTCTACCAAGTAGGTCTTAAATATTTCAGTGTATATTTTGGGCAGGCAAAAACTGTTTTGCCTTCTGTTTTCCGCAGCTCCGTGTATCATTTTTATCTTCTTCTTCTTCTTTTTCTGTGTCAGGATCTCGGTGTGTTTATGTGTGTGTGTGTATACTTTTGATTTTTTACGAGCGAGTGAAGCCTGTCAATTGGCTGAATGCCTCGTAAAACTGTCAGGCAAAGAAGCGGCCCAAAACACAAGCCAAGCGGGCCGAGGTGAAGCAACGTAAGAGGAGACAACGAAAAAAAAAAATGAAACGATTTGTTATGTTTTTCGTCAGGCCGGAAAAGGAAACGCACAATTGTCTCTCTCCCCCGCTCCCTGGCAGAGCCTTGAGTGTATTTTGGTTTTAGTTTGTTTTTGTTTTCCTTTTTTTCGTTGGCAGGATTGTTTTTGTTATTTCTGCTGTGCTGTTAGGCCGGGCAAATGTCATCATTAGCGTTTCAATTGCCATTTTAGTCGACTCCACTCCAAAAACAGTCGACGCATTTGCATAAAATTTAAGTCAAGTTGCGTTTGTTGTTGGAACTTTGATGTTTGCCTTAAAAGTGTATTAGCCAGTATAGGCCTCAATTTTGCACCGACTTAGCGCATTTAAGGCTTTGAGGCTGTGAAACTCACTCCATGTTTTTGGATTTTGCCTTATTGAATTTTGGAGGCGAAATGCATTGAATTTGTGGCCACAATGTGGGGCTTAGTTGTGATTTACGGCCACCTCCTATTCAGGAGGTCACGTCAGGCCAGAGAAATTATATTGAATATCCACCTGGCTGCTTGTCTTCCATCTTGCCATTCAGCTCAGTGAATGCTCGGCTGAGTGGACACAAAAACACTTTGCTGATCTTATCAGTGTGGCAATTGTCTGACGCCAACCACCGAGCGCCACCTTTTTGCGGTGTGTGTCTTCATTTATGCGGTCTCTTTGTCATCAACAACATCGTCCACGAAACCGAATATGCTCCACCGCCACAAGCTGTCCTGGTTCTGTTTGCTTTGTGTTTATCGTTAGGCCGTCTGTGTTGCTCCGCCTGGGCCTGTGTATGTGTTCGAGCGATAAGCAACACGCAAAGACGACAACACGGTGGATGCCACCTTCAATAGTGTCAACTCTCACTCACTCTATGAGCTGCCTCCCTCTCTTCCTTTCTCTTCCCATACTCTGTTAAAGAGGAGCGAAGCTTACAAAATGGCAGCTCCCGTCTCGTCACACGCGGCGTATGTGTAATATAAAAGTAATTATTTCTTATGCAATATTGCGGCTCTTGCGATAAACATCAAACAGCATTTTATTGCATTATGACCAAGAGTGTAGCGAGTGTGTAAATCGTGGGGGCGGGGGCGGCAGCGCATTGTTTTAATTGTTTGTCGGGCTTTTTTCCTTTTGTTTCCTTTGGCCCATTGCAATTTAGATGGTAATCTTAATTGCATTTAGAGTGCCTTGCATTGTAGGTTAATAATCATAAATGTTATGGTAATAACTTGTGAGTCGGTACCCTTCAAAATCCTCCCGCCCCTTTTCCAACTCACCAACCATTCGGCTCTCATTTAAACTTGACTTCCTGTAGAAATTCAACTTTTTTCGTATTATTGTTATTGTTTTTTTTTTTTTGGCATAGTGGCAGCAACAATGTCTGCCCCCATATATGAGAATTTGAATTTTATTTTTATTGTTTGTGGTCTGACCTGATTAAAAGTTAATCGAGCGAAATTGCAAAAATGAAATTGCTGTGACTAAAGGTGATCCAAGTGAGTAGGGATTATCATTTAGTACAAGGCCAACGACTCTGAACCTTAGATGGAAAATAATAATACCAAAATCTCAAGATTCATGAGTTTTAGAGTCTGGTAAGATGATGATTCCTCAAAGAATTTCAGAATCAAGAATTATTTGCTTAAGTGAAAAGATTTTCATCATCAATATAAATTATGATGATTGCCAGTGGAGACAATTATCTGATTTAGTCAAGTGTATTTACAAGCTCTCTTCTTCTTCTTCTTATTTTCTAATTCTTGTTTTGCTGGATTTACTCGCATGTTCGCAGATCAACGATTTGCTATGCTTCAGGGTCCTCCGTCGCTGCAGTGTTAAAGAGATAGCGCTTTACTTGTCTGTATGTGGCCAAGGCAAAACTCAGTCAGCTCGGTTCATATACTTTACAAATCTTGATAGCTTAATAGCAAAAAAAGAAAAAAGAGAAAATAGAAGGCAAAAGAAAACATAACAAAAAAATATCAGAGGGAAGGCGGAAAGTAAAGACTTTTTCTTTTTAACAAAAAGCCAAGACGAAGGCGAGGAGGTTGGCAAGGGAAATTTAGCACATTAAAACCCAAAAAGTAAAATAATATCAAAAGTCATAAAAATGACAGCAGGGCGTTTTTTTTTTCTTTCTGCTTCTTTTTCGGAATGAAAATTCAGCGATAAGTTTGTGTTTGCCCAGCCACAAAGTGAATTGGCTTGGGTGTGTGAGTGTGTGTGTGTGTGTCTGGTTTTGTTTTGTTAATTTAGGGGAAATCAATAGAAATGACCAAACCAAAGTGCTCAACCAGCTGTTCCCTCACTCTCAGCAGTCTGGATGAGTCCCTCAGTCCTCTCTCTCTGTCTCTCTTCTTGACCAACAGAAAATTAATGAGCGTAGGTGGCAAGGCGACACCAACAACAAGAGTCTAACAACAATAGAGTCATATTTATGTTAAGTTGACTCAACCAAGCCCCAAACAAGTTGAACCAATCCACCGACTATGGTGTGGAAGAAAGAAAAAGAGAACGGGTGAAAAAAAACTATAAAAATTAACGAGGTGCAAGTAATGTGGCATACTTTTTGGCATAAAATTCGCTTTAGTGCGTTTTGAGGTTCATCTTTGTTGTTGTTGGCTGCCTTTTAACATTCTTATTATTATTTTTATTATTATTATTATAAGTATGCCTCTGTCTCTGTGTGGGTGTGTGTGTGTGTGTATGCGAGTCATTATGATTGTTATTATTGCAGTTTGAATGCATTTCTGCCGTGGCTCCTTGACAGAGACTCAACTTTTTGCCGAGTATTTTTTTTACTTTTTTCCAGTTGGACGCTGCACAGCTCATTAAACCGGTAACAAAACTAACAATAACCCACAGAAACTACACAATACGAGACAAGATTAATGATACACTCACACAGGCATATGCCCGACGAGAGAGAGAGAGAGAGAGAGAGAGAGAGAGAGAGGTGAAGAGAAAGAAGAGAGCCGTATTGTCTATTATTTTTGTATTTTCTTGTCGGTATCTTGTGTGGCTCAAAGTCGCCTCAAAGTCATGTACATGATTTTGAGCTACTGTCAGAAAGCTGTTAACTGCATTTAAAGTAGTTGCAGTTGATTTTATTTCGTTGTGCTTCTTCTGCCATTTACAACTTGGGTCAATGTTTTCTTATATATCCAAAAGAAAATGGCACACTGTCGGGTCAATCACACCAGCACACGCAAGCCTGGGGTTGGTCGGAGCTATTTTAAGGATTCTGACAATCCAATAGGATAGGACACACCCAAGACAATAACAACATCAAATATTGTTTATGGCATTTTGGTTTTGCTGAGAGAAAAAAGGGTTATTTCGGAAATGTCTTCTTTTGGCCTCTTGTCTCTCTCTCTCTCTCTCTCTTTCTGGTTGACAAGACTCGAAAGTACATAAATTTATTACCAAAAATTCAAGAGAAACGGCAACATAAAATGTGTATCGTTAAATTTGTTTCATTTTGATTTCAGAGATTTTATTGATGTGCTCTTTTTTTTTTGGTATGTCTTCCTGGGTGAATTGTAATAAAACATCTTTCGAAAATGTCAGAAATATTAAAAATTGTGAAATATTTGCGAAAGAAGAAAACTCAATTGAGGTTATCAAATTGATTGGCCGGAGTCTGATTTGATGGAAATTTGAAGTTTCATGGAGCTTCGTTGATATGAAAATGAACTTAAAGCTTTGCTTTTGATTTTGATTTTCATGACAGGCTTTCGATGGAAGAAGAGAAATGTGTCTGTTTGTTTGTTTGTTTGTATATTTGCGCCTGGCAAACGTGCTACAGAACAATAACAACAGCCACTCTGCCAAACCCATCAATTTATCTGTGGAACAAGTCTTTCAAGCTGGCCAGGCCAAGACCACCCGCCATCTATCTATACGACGACCAGGCCGGCAGGCCAGTCAGCCATCTATCCATCCATCCATCCATCCATGGTTATAACCATTCATCTATCTATGCAATCCAGCAAGTCATATACTGTTGAACTGACCCACACGATTTTGCCCTCTCTCTCAGATTCTCTCTGTCTTTCTCGCTGTCTCCTTCTGACTCATTGTCTATCCTCGAATGCATGCATTTGGCTTGGCAAACAGTATTTGTTATTATTGCTGTTGCCTGAACTGGAATAACAGATACAACAACTACAACTAACAACAATGCAGCAAGTTCAGCTGCCTGGCTTGGCTGCTTTTTGAAATTCTTTTTTTTTTTTTTTGCCACTCCCAATTGCAAACCCTTGTCCCAGGACGACTAAACAAACTAATATGCTATGCTTAAAGCGTACATATTGGACTTACGAGTTGTTGTTGTTTGTAGTTTGTTGTTATTTTTGATGTTGTTTGTATACCGAGCCAGCCAACGAACCAACCAACCAACCCACCTACCAACTAGCCAGCCAGTCAGCCAAGCTAAAACTAGAAATCGTGCTAAACAAAAGGCCTCCTCCTGTCCAACTGACAAGTCCTCAGCACTTTGTCTCCCCTTTCTAGGACCGTTAAGCTGTCATATTTCAGGCGAAGCACATCAACAGTGAATCGCCATGCCCAGCTCTACACGCCTATGACACGCCAACATTTTCCCTGTATGTGAGATTTTCTCTATGCTCCAAAAAATTTGCAAAACTTTCACAGCAGCCAAACAGACCATGGAAAACCAAACCAAATCAAACCAGCCCAGACCAAACCAGACCAGAGTCAAACCAACCAGACCAAAGACCCAGCCATGAAGCTGAGCTCAGCTCTGCTCACGTTTGTCCCACAGACCAAAGGACAACAGACAATTTGCAACGAGACGAGTCGAGTCGAGTCGAGATGAGACGAGACAGCAACGGACTCTGTCCGAGAACAACGCTTATCATATAAATTCTTTTGGCCTGGCTGTAGTTATTTTTTAGGTTCTATTGTTATAGTTGCCCTCTGCTTTGGGCTTCGTCATCAGCATTACTCTGGCCTGGGAAATGTGCACGAGGCTGCTCTCTGATCTGATCTGTTGCATTGGCAGTGACATCAGACCAAAAATAAAACTAGGTATAAAAAACTGTACATGTATGTGTGTCTTCTGTTATTGAAGGCTTAAGCGCGTGCCAGAATCTGAAACTAAAGCCCAGAGAGTCTCTCGGTTGCAAGTTGTGTTGTGCCTACAAAATAAACAATTCAAAGCGTCTACCAGAGCAACAAGAGACTGTCGGATAGACTAACTCACTTGCTATTGATGTGCAGCTGCCACTTCATTTACACTCGACTGCCGTTTCTAGTTTTCTTGCTTTTTCTTTTACTTTGTTTTTTGTGTAAGTTGCAATATGTAAATTCAAAGTTAAGTGGGTTGTTTTAGAGACGGAGCAGAGAGTAGAAGAAGACTTCAAAGATTTTTTCAAATTGCCAGTAGAAGTTAAAGAATATATCATATTGGTAGATTATTTCTTTTTAATTTCAGATTCCTCTTTTGAAAACTGAGCAATTTCTGAGCTTGTATGAGGCAGATCCTTGCTTTTTTCTGTCTCTAACCTTGCCAGCCTTGGACTCTTTCAAAATTGTCTACCTATCAAATTCTGAAATTTATCAAATCAGAAATTGTATGAAGGAAAAAGCAGTAATATAGACTCTTCATAAATTGCTAGATAAAATTTCCCCAAAAAGGTCATTAACTCTGCTTTTGATAAATGGGATAATCATGTTTCCATCCCTCACATCCATTGCCTTCTCCATAGCCAAATTCAATTAAGAAACACACAAAAAGGCCGAGTTGTTTGTCTTGTTTTTCACCTGAGAGTACAGTGAACTCGCTCCAACTGAAACCCATCCACCTGCTGAGGCAGGCCAGCCACAAAGCTTGCCAGAGGCAAAAGTTGCATGATGAATGCTTATAGTTTTATATGGTCTCTCTCTTGCTCTCGGTATAACTTTGGCTATAACTTGCAATTTGTGCCTTGCAATTATGAGATTTTCATTTTTATTTTGTACTTATTTCAGTTTTTTCTTGAGCTGGTTAGATGTAGTTCTTTTTTGTTCTTATAGCAAGCGGATTGGGTCGGGTAGTTGGCATTAAAAACAATGCCGGCCCGGGTACTCCAGCAAATGTAATGTAATATAAAAAAGGCAAAAAGCGCAAAGCATTAAAGGAAATGCTCACTTTCAAGTTGTTTGTCTCTCTCTCTTTTCCTTTTTGTACACAATTGTCGACAATGTTCTATTTGACTGTCTCTTCCCTGTCTGTCGCTCTGGTTTGGTTTCGGTCTTACTTGTTTGCCTCAAGTTGCACATTTTCTTGTTGCACTGTTTGACGTAATTATAATTGAAGTAAAGTAAAGTCATGAACGAGTTTGGCTGCCCCGGACTGTCTCGTCTTTTTTGCCCCTCTTGCCATAATGAGCATGTTAACAGGCAGACAATGGCACTCAATATGAGTGCGGTCGGTCCGCTCGGTCCTCTCAGTCTTTTGGTCTTTCAGTCTTTTTGGTCGTTCTCTTGTCTTTGGCCATAAGCTGCATCATTATGCCTGGCAGTCATAATTTTATTACGGCTAGAACATTGCATGCTTGTGCCATTTGCCCGACTACTGCTTTGAATGTCATTTGAAAGTCGAAAAAAGGCAAGAACTTTGGCACAGCTCGCTCCCATTTCCCCTTGACATGTCGTTCGGTTTGGCTGCACAGAATATCGTCTTGTAGTTTTTCAATTAAGCCAGCTCACACAATTCACAAGCAATTGGGTAAAGCTTTAAGTGCATTTCATTCTCCTACCCATTTGGCACATTTAATAACCTTTGCCAATGACAAAAGCTTGCGACCCTCCACAAAACACTTACACCATATAAAATTTCATTTTTATCGCTAAGCTGAAATTCGAAATCGTTGCTGGCTCTCAATTATTAATTACCCCAACGTGGAGTGGTAGATAGGAAATCCTGCAAAGGGAGAGTCTAGGAGACTTGGGAAAATTTATGGTCCGAAGTTTATTTTCGCATTTATTTGCACGCTTACTTTCATTTTGATTTCATTTGATGATAATGATGATCCAACGTCAAAATTTTAATTATCATAGTAAATTTTTAACTATCAGACAATGTGTCGTCTTCACATACCCCCTCGCATCCCTCCACTCATCGAATCAGTTTCTGTAATTAAAAGCATGTGCGTGATTTTTCGGCAAGAGTGGAAAACAAACCCAAAAGAGAGTTTCCATTAAGCTGATGAGTTTATAGTGTAGCCATATTGTCAGACGAGGGTAGAGAGTTTTCTGTCTGTCGCAACAGTTGTGTTTTATGAGCAAAACAAACGTTTAGCTAATTATTATCATCGGTATTTAGCCCAAGAGACAGTACAAAAGTTTTCTCATCTTTCTGCGAGACTTTATAAAATTTTACTTGCTTTTCATTTGCATGCAACCTTAATCTTTTTAAAGCTGAGCTGAATTTTATTGATGTCTTCTACCGTGGCACTCTGACCACCAAGGCTTATAAAGCATGCAACAAACTCAGACAAAAACAGACAAACGTGGACAAAATAAAACAAGCTGGCTCAGCAAAAAGTATACATTCACTTTTTTCTAAAGGTTATAGCAAAAAGTCAGATCGAAGGTTTCTAAAAACAAGAAGGTGTCTCTCTCGCTCTCTGAGTTTTTACAGGTATTCGTGGAATAAGCTGATTAGATCTCTGTCCTATGCTGATCAATTTTGATGAAATTTCGTATAGGTAATCAATAAGCTCAGAAGACTTTGCCTAACAAGATCAAAGAATGATTAGCCTACCATATAAATAAAATTTATTTTAAAGAACTCTTCCATCTCAAACAAGCGATTCTCATCTGAAAAAACTTGCGAAAAAGAGTAAATATTTTTCGTTTTTGTTTTTCACTGGGTTCGTCACTCACTGACAAATGCAGAGTCGCTGCTTTCTCCACAGCTTTTAGAGTAATTTATTTGGGTACAAACTGAAATACTCAACACAAATAAAAAAGAGAGAGAAAAAAAACTCTTGCCATTGCATTTGTGGCCGCATTTTCTTTGCTGGCAGTCCGAGAGCAAAGACAGAGGCAAAACTTATTAATTTAGACTTTTTGTTCGCAAATTTGCGTCTGGGTCGTTGCCGTTGTCCAACAACTATTCATGGGTATAGTTTTTGTGAGCTAAAAACAAAAACTGACAATTGTAGTTGTTGGACGAGACTGTCCCCTAGCCCTGTCCTCCGCTCTCTTGGTCGTCGTTGTCATTTGGTTTTGGGCTGGCAACATTTATGCAAATTAGTTTTGATTGTCTGTCAGTTGCTCTGTCAGACTGTGGAGGAGGTTTTTGGAAATTGAAAGTTAATTTGTATGCTGCTGCATAGTTTAGGGCGTCAAATTTAAATACACAATAGTCCCAAAAAAAAAAGAAAAAGATGAAGAAGTAGAAGAGAAGAGACAAGAAAAAAGAAATATATGCAGGCAAAGGCAGAAAAACGATTGGGCCAACGCCCAGGCATACATTTTCTAGGATTTCCTTCGTTACACCTACAACATTTCTCTCACTCTTTCGGTTGGTTTGGTTGGGCTCTGTTATTGTTATTATTGCATTATCTTTTGACGTAAAATATCCGTTGGATACTTTTACGAGCCGTCGCTTTATTTAATTGCACGTGCATAATTCTTTTAAAATACAATTATTATAACAACAGACCAAGACAGACTCGAGCTATGTCCAGTCGCTGGCAAACTGGCGTAACTCTTAAAAATTTATGGCAACTTTACACTTTCAGTCGTTGGTCGTTGCCCGTTGCCCGTTGGTAGGTCTCATGTATTCAATTCAAGCTCATTTCTTATGCCAAGAATGACAGCAATGAGCAGGCGACCGGCTGGAGCGGCTATGAACATGGTAGAAAATATGAACAAAGAGGGAGTGTCTCTTTGGCGCTTGCCTTTATCGTGTGTATTCATGGGATTTATAATAAGTTTTTCTTTTTTTTTCCGCCCGACTTTAAGACGATTACTTGCATATTTATTTATATGGGCTACAGGGACTGAAGGATATGGGCATGGTCGTCATGGGTTTGTATATAATTAAGAGTCTGTGGAATTCGGTCATTAAAGAAATTTGATACAGCATTAAAAATTGTGCTCAGTTGAGTTAACCCAAAATACCAACGCATCGAATGATTTATTTAAGGATTATTCTTGAATTTAATTGAAGATTTCAGCTTTCTTTTTCCTTGTCATTTAACTTGAAGATTTTTATCTTTTTCATCTTTGTCAAGCTAAAACTATTAAATGAATAATCGAATGATGGTTTTTTTATTTAAACTCCTCTCCAAAATTGCATATGAAAAAATAATTTGCCTTACCTTTTTTATTTTTCAATTTTTCATCTTTTCCTTTTTTTTTATCGGTCATTATTTTACACGGCTCCTGCTCGGGCCAAAATAAAAAAAAAAAAAAATTTCACAACTAATTGAATATTTAAAACTGCCAAACCACAATTTCAAATTTATTACCCAATGCGTTGGTCGACGGAGATGGGCAAACCGTTTGACTGGTTAGCTGGCCATACGCTCGCTTTTTGGCCATTTTATCTTTTTTGGTGCTATGCGGCGTGTATAAAATGTCACTTAATTGCAATTTAGTAAATTGTTTTCCATGTTGTATGACAACAGTGGCTACAGCCACTGCTCCAACCAGACACACACTCTTTCTGGTCAACTGCAGTCAGGCAGCAATTCCTGACTGAGTGAAAGAGGAAGAGAAAGTGAATCAAACACTTGCACATGCACTGAAGCGTAATTTTGTTGGCAACACTCACACACACACACACACACACACACACACACACACAGGCAGGCAGGCAGATACACTCACCCATTTGACCATATTAAAACCATAAATTTTGCGGTGATTTATCTTAATTTAAATGTTGCAACAAAATACTGGCAAATAGTGAGAGACTCGCAGACCGAGACTGGGCATGCGGCTGTCTGCTTGTCTCAGCTTTTGTGTGTGTTTTTCAATAACAAAGCAAAAGTATGCAAAAAATAACAAAACAAAAAAAAAAGCAACTTTTTGTTTGCTGCATTTTACTTATATTTTTTTGTATATTCATGTAATTCTGTAAGCCTTTGTTTTGGTTGCCATGGCTGAGCCACACACACGCTGTGCGCGAAAAATCAATTAAAAATTCATCAAATAATTAACAAAAGCACAGCGACGAGCTGAGCCACACACAAAATAATATAAAAAAAAAAATAAAAACCTTTTTACCGCCTTGGCTTGCCGGGCAAAGAAGGGGTTAACAATGCCAGTAAAATGCGTCCCAGTGGAGTGTTTAACTTGCCAAGCCAAAAACAACAGAGAGAGAGAAGACGAATGAGTGTATTCAGGGATAGACTCTGTGTGTGTGTGTGTGTGTGTATGTGTGTGAGTTTTTGTTTATATATGCGACGCGCAAAACAAATTAAATTCAATTTAGTTGGGTACAACAACAACAGCAACAGTAAACAACAAGAAACACAGCAGCAGGCCAGAGCTTTTGGGGGAAGGGGGTGGGCGCATACATATTTTGCAAGAAGGTGCAATTTTGATGGATTGCCATTGCC
This sequence comes from Scaptodrosophila latifasciaeformis, assembly GCA_037075145.1. Classification (NCBI taxonomy): domain Eukaryota; kingdom Metazoa; phylum Arthropoda; class Insecta; order Diptera; family Drosophilidae; genus Scaptodrosophila; species Scaptodrosophila latifasciaeformis. Next base: position 768,772 of record JBAMCM010000426.1, read on the forward strand.
TTGGCAACGAATGAGAATGAGCCTGGAACTTAACTTGAAGATGGAAGCCAAGTCAAGGCCCTAACCGTAGTCACCGGGCCTGGCTTACTTGAATTGTTTGTTGCTTAGCAGCAAAGTTTCTTTTCACTCGTCGCTTTCTCCCCAACTTGACTTACTCTGCCTGATTGCCTGACTGACTGACTGACTGATTTTGTATACGCATATGACGCTACAATTCTCTGTGTGTGTGTGTATAAATTTACATATGTGTGTGTGTGCATGAAAGGGCAGGAAGTTTTGGTGTAGGCAGAAAAAGTTACGCCCAAGTTAACACAGCTGCATTTAAACTTTGTTTCCTGTGCCAAAAAAAAGATAAAAAATTTAATTAAATAAAAAATTAAATTTAACTTTAACAAAAAAACAAAATATAATGAGACACAAATTGTACCAAAGAAAATAAAAATATAAAAATTCCAAAAGTTAAATGACAAAAAAAAAAAAAATTAAATTAATTCTAAAAATTTGAGCTTCATAAAAATAAAAAATAATCCAATCAATAAATTCTTGTAATTCTTTTTCTGTACAAAATAATTTAATAAAAAAGTCTGCAATGCCAAATCACTTGATTCATTTGCGCGTCAAAACAACCTAAATAACCCAGGAATCATAAATAAATCCAAAATGGGGGTTGCCGGCTGATGGGCGTGGCAGCCGCCACACGTCATGGCTGAAAGAAAGAAAAGCCGGCAAACATGACATGACGTGCCAAAAAATTTCTTTTCATTTCAATTTCTTTTTCATTGTTTGTGATTTGCCTTTTTGGCAACTTCATTTGAAAATGTAACTCAACCCTTTTGTATGATTTTCATGCATTTCTGTTTTTTGTTCGTTTTTTTTTATATTTTTTTTCCTGCCCGAGTTGACTTTGTAATTTATACGCCTTTAAAGGTGTCATGTCGGCAACACCTACAAATTTTTGTATAACCTCTGACAAATGTTTCCATAAGCAGTCGGCAATGGTCAAAGTTTTCTTTTTTTTTTAGTTTGATATCAGAGTGGGATTTTTGGTTTTTTGTTTAATTTGTGTCTGCCGAGCTGGGAAAGCGAAAAAAGTTGCACAGCCAAATAAATGGAAAATGGTTGAAATGACAAATGACCGTCAATCATGACAGAGCCAGTCGGGGCGGTGTGGAGGGGATAGGTCATTCCGGGTTTGCCTCTGGTCTGGCTGATAAGCCTAAGCTCAACTGCAGACAAATATTGAGAGAGCTGGGATGGTGGGGAGGGGCGTGATGGAAAGCAAAAGGTGTGGCCGTCACCTGCTGCTCAATATGACAATTTCGAGCGGTTCGAGAGTGGAAAAGGGCCAAGGGCTGGCCATTTAGTTGGTTAGTCCGGATGTCAACAAAACGAGTGTTTGGTGTTAGATAAAGTTGAATGCGGCTCATATTTTTATGGATTTCTACTGTGGCAATTTAATATATGAGCCAACACGATAGCTTTTCTCTTCTTTTCGATTTGATCCCTCCCTCTTTCAGTTTATTTCTATCTATACATTTGTCATTTTGATAAAGCATATCAGAAAACCAAGACCCCTGGTAAGTCAATACACAAAGAGGAGAAGCAAAATCAAAATCAAAATCACAATCAAAAAAAGTAAAAGCAGAACAAAATGAAACACATCAAATCAGTTCACTTTTTATTTCTTTTAAAATTAAATTTGACACTTTTCTTTGAAAAGTAAACGATGCCATCAAAAAAAAAAAAAATAATAAAACAACAACTCAAGAAAAAGGAAAAGAATGAGAAGGAGGAAAAAGAAAATGGAGAAGAGCAAAATTCAGATGATGTGAAATTTACACCAACGCGACACTACAAAGTCTGCCAGAAAAGAAACTTTGGAAAGAAATTTAATTTTGAAAACCCTATTTTTGCTCACCCCCTCTCTCTCTCTCTCACTCTATACCCATCTCTTTATTCTTATTATTCTTATACATATTTTGTCGTTGTTCTGAATGTCCAACCTGGGGGCTGAATCTTGGTATTTAAATTTTTTTTGCGTGTTCCCTGGCAAAGTTAAATGTTTTGTAGTTTTCATTTAAGTGAAAAGTTCTTCGCATTTTTTCCTTAACTTTTTTTTTTTTTTTTTTGATTCACTCCCCTATCATTCGTTCGCTTTTGTAAAGTTTGCATTATTTCACACGCAGGTATTAAATTGCTCAACAGCACAAAAGAAAATTCTGCAAAAAAAAAGAAAAATCTATTGTGAGGTGGAAATAAAAAAATTTGTATATTATTTCGGGGTAAAAAAAGAAAAAAGAAAATAATAAAAATAAAATGTTTGTGTGTGGCATTAAATACCGTCAACAGCTCAGCAGACAATTGTGGCAACTTTGTCGCCACGTTTGCATAGTGCAAAAGTTTCTTATTTTCATTTCTGTTCCCTCTTACTTTCTTGCTCTGCTTATTATATTCAATAAAATATTTTTACAGTTGCACTTACTGAAACTTTGCCAAAGCCAAAGCCAAAAAAACTGAAGACTCTCGCAAAGAGCATTTGCAATTTTAGTTTTTCGTATAAAAAGGAGAAAAAGACAAAAGCTCAAGAAAATAAACTGATAAGATTCTCGGCTTTGTTTGGGCCATAAATTTTTCAAGCAAATGATTTTGTTTACCACGAATTACGCATACGCAGTGTGGGTCAATCCCCTACAAAAATAAAGCTGGAAAAATTAAATAAATTCAACTCAATTCAGAAATGTTTCAATTTAAATTTGAATGAAAAAAAAAATATTGAAGAAAATGCTTTGAGCACTCACTTTAGACTGCTTGAAGCCTGCTGCGCGCTCTTCGCCCGTATTGAGTGGATGCCATTGATAGACTATACAATTTTTCATTTTCACAGCGGGTGCCTCCGCGCCCCCTAAAAATGTCACTATCAATAGATGCCGCTCCTCTTGTCCTTCAAGTGCAAGTGAGTGAGCTCATGTGCTTGTGTGTGTGTCTGTGTGTGTGTGTGGGTTGAGTCAACGTTTTTACGTTTGACTTGATTTGAATGCATTTGCCCATGGACTGCGTTCGGTTCCGTTGCTCTCGTATCACTCAGCCTGGCTGCTCATTCGTTCACTTATTTTGTCGCACTTGTGCGCACTTTCAATAGCCGATCTGAAAACAGTCGCTTTTCCATTTCAGCCACCACAGCACAGCTTCACGAGTGACACATTTTTTTTTTTTGAGTTTGCGTCTGATTTGGCAAAACGAGAAAGCAAACGCGAACGCGGCTTGTTTGATTGAGTGCCTTTTCCATTGGCAGCAACAAACTTAATCAATCTCGCTTGCACGCCTTTCGAACATTTCACAGTCAAACAAAGGCGCTTGAAAAAGGTAGAAAATTGCTGTGATTTCCACTTGCCGCTGCCTACTTGAAGGACTCAGAGTAGTCCGATCAAAGAAAGGGATTTCTCGTTTTTTTTTTTTTTTTCTGGTAACTTTTAAATTCCAACTTTAGTGTCGAGTCAAAGACAATTTGCTCAACTCATTCAGAACGACTTGCCGGCATGCTCACACTTTAATTGGACTGTGTTTGCTTTGGTAACCAACGCAAATGCCATAAAATAATTTTCAGACACAAACACACCCACACAGCGAAAAGGGGAGACCCGAGAAATAGACAGACTTACATATTTGCTCGACACAAACACACCCAAATGAATGTTTGTTTGTATATACATTTAATTTACGCAAATAACTATTTTGGGGCCAATCCGGCAGACACTCAGACAGATGGAAAAACCAACAGCTCGACTAAAACTCCAGTCATTCGTTTTTGGAGAGGTGAAATCCTATTTACTCCGAGACTTCCAAGCCTGGCAAAAATATTTCAAATAATTAGTGTAAAATATTTACATAGAAATTATTTGTTTACTTGCGGCCCCAGTAAATATCAGACCTTTCCACTCTCCCTCCTCTTCAGCACACAAATCAGAACTAATAAATTGATTTTCTGATTATACGAAAAACTTGAATAATTAAGATTTTCAGCTCATCTCTTTAATTTAATCTTAAAGAGGAACACAAAAATATTTGAGATAAACCAATATTTTTTATTCGGTATTCAAATGATCTCAAAGTAATTTTGTTTAATTTTATATACATTTTTGCTAAGAATTTTTTTTATTATTTTCTTTGTATTATTTCAATGTCAGTGGCAAAAGTGGGATCAATGCAATTTCAAGAATGCCAGACAAAATTTTTACTAAATCTACTGTCTGATTATTCAATAGCAAGTCCCTGGCTTGGAGTATCACTTTGAGCAAAAAACCTTTTAATTAAAAACTATTTTGCTTGCATTTTCTGTGTACCCAAAGAGCATGCAATGGCAATGAGCCTTGAGAGAGGCGTTGGAAGGATGACTTTGGGGCGTAGCCACAACCGAAAACGCCCAGAACTTGAGCAAAGGCACATGCCTCGATTCGTATGAAAATTTTAGCGTTTTAATTTTAATTCAACTTGGGCGGTGCACACGCCCACGCCCACAGCTCCATAGACACGGCGCGGACGGTCAAGCAACAGTTTTTTTCTTTTTTTTTTTTGTATTTTCTTTTGTCGGTGTATGTGGGATTTTTTGCCACTCTTTGCTTAGTTTCTTTGGCTGGTGGACACACTGCATTAAGTCAAACGTAATCCGCACACGGCTAGCCACAAAGGCAGACAAAGATAGAGACATTAGGCAAAGGCGAATGAGAGAAGTAGCTAAAAAAAATGGAGCTGGGGTAATAGAGAAAGGTACTAAAAGCGAGTGGGTAAGCCAAAGAAAGATGGAGCAGAAGAGTCAAACCGCTGGGCACTTTTTGACTTTGCCAGGGTTTGCTGTTTTGGTTGCTGTTGTTGTTGTTGTTGTTGGTGTCTTTGTTGGTTTATGGTTAGGAGGTCTGTAGACTCTTCGCAGCTAAAGCGGTCCGGTTAGACCGGCTTTGGTTTGACTAGTTTGCCTTTCATTTGGTTTGGCTGCGTTTGCTTTGAGACTGGTCGTAGCCAGATGCCAAATATCTCGAACCGTCTCCCTCTCTCTTACTGAGATCCCCGGTTTCGGCGTTTCATTAAGTTATACAATTTAACGCCCTTGCTCGTCTGCGTTGGCGTCTCTGTTTCTAACATGGTCGTCGTCTCGTTGGAGTTCTATTTACATTTGCTTTGGGTCAAATTACACAAAATTCTACGGGTGTTGTGGCGACAAAGCCATTGACAGGCGTTGCCAGATGGAGAGAGAGAGAGAGGGAGACGGAAACAGGGATAGAACGACTGAAACGGATCAACGGGTGATTGCCTTCTGTTGGCTGGCTTTGGCTTTGGCGTTGCCTTTTGCCATGGCTAAATAAATTTAATACAAAATGTTTGCACGAGGCCCAGGCATCCTTTTCTGATTCTCCCTTGCCCTGCCCTGCCTTGTCGGGCTAACGGTAATTTTAAACTTTTGCGCTCTTTTGTTTTAATACCAAAGGCAAATATTATTGAACTCTCCATGGGATTTGAGCTGGTCATTGTTGCACTTGCTTAGCTGCCTTTGACTTTGGCACTTTGTCAAAGTTTCAACTCTTTAAAGTTGCTAAAACTTGTAAAGAGCATGCGTGTATGTGTGTGCATGTGTGTGTGTGTGTCAGTTCAATGTACGGCTTCTGAGATTGACCCAATTAGTTTTTTCGTAGCTACTCGCTCACTCAATCTGACTCACTTTGGGTTATCTAAAGCTTTTTGGCTTGACTTTCAAACATGTCGTAGGCAAAAGTTTTTCAAAAACAACACACACACACACACACGCATACAACGATAGATAGATTTTGAGAGAGGTCTGACTTTCTGGTCCTGCAGCCCCTTGCCCGCCATTATAAAATTGAATTCCGCATGCAAATTGTTTGGGTCCTAAAAAGCTTTTAAGTTTTATGACACGGAAATTGGCTCTTGCGACTTTTGCTGCTTGCACTCACACACACACACAAACACACACACACAAACACACACACACAAACACACACGCACAAAGCACTTACCGGCTGTTTGGGTTTTTCTATCCTTTTTTTTATTTTGGTCGACCTCTTCGAATGACTTGAATTTTCACGGCCTTGTAAAAGGTTGCCTGGTTTCATATCCGCTAAAAAGTATGCTATGTTTTTTTTCGCCTGCCCACTAATTTCTCCGTCTGCCTCTATCGAGAATGTCACCGTCGTCTAACGCTAATTATGATGTCTTTTACGTGCCAGCAAACGTTCAAGTGACTTCCAACAGTCGGGGCCACTTAAATATTTATTTTTTACTACGCCGACAGTAGCAAACCCGGTCGAAACAGCCCAACCTGCTTGGGTTGGTTACCGGCCTGCCTGCCTGCCTGCCTGGTTGCTTGGGCTATTCAAAATTCAAGTGGGCGTGTTTGATGACATGCTGCTGCTTACCTTCAGCACGTAATACGCCAGGGGATTCACCGCTCGTATTAGCTACTCTGCCCCTTCGCACAACACAATATTAATAACTACCACCAGCCAACGCCATTACAATACATCAGCTGAGCCCAAAGCCAATGCCCGTTGCCAAACCGGCAAAGACAAACAGTTAGTCAGCCAGGCAGCCAGCCAGCCAGTCAGTCAGTTAGTCAGCTAATAGTCACTCTCTGTCTGTCTCTCGGCTGTAGACGCTTCGGCTGATGAACGCTTCATTGAAAAGTTTCAGCGTAATGGCTTTTGTTTGGCATTGGGGTTGGTTATAGCATTAAGTAATTGATTACATCTCAAGGGACTTTTAAGCAAGCCAAAGCAGCGGCAACAACACCAACAGCAACAACAACACAACAGTAACATCAACATAAACACAGCAACGATAACAGCCATTTTCTTCTGAAAAACAGCAACAACAATAACACTGGATCAAAATGAAATGGTATACGAGGCCACTATGAAGCTCATAAATTTCTATATAACTTGACTGTCATACAATATATATAAATTTAACTATATGTATACCCTACCTATTTGAGCCAGAAACCTCCACAAAAAAAAAACAACAAAGTGACTCACAAAAAGAAAAAAGGTAGCCCATGAAGCAATAACCATAATTTAGGTCCAGGTCCAATGGTTTTCATTTGTGGTCTGTAGCCAGGCAAAGCCGTATGCAAAAATTATAATAAATATGGCTTAACGGGAGAGCAGAGACCTGAACCGAAGACTCTCTGCTCGAGAAACCCAAAAATTAAACACACAAATTGAACTAGTAGTGTGAATCAAGCTAATTATATTAGTTGCGGAAGTGGATCTATGAAACTTATTAATAGACTTGTTTACAACCATTTATATTGAGCTTACCGACTTTTATATTGATTCAATATTTTGGCTCGAGCATCTTAAAAGAAGCTTGTGAATTTTGTGTGCTTTGAAGGAAGAAAATCGGTTATAACATTAGATATAGATTTGAAGAAAAGGTATCGATACCACTTGAGCATTTTAATTTATCGATTAGTTGATTGCTTTTCTCGTAAATGACAAATTACATTCGTGGACTTCCGAAAATAAATATTAATGAATTACACATTGCGGCATCAGCTTAATCTGATGAAATAAATTCCTAAACAATCGATACACCTACATATTTTTTCGATAGTCGATTAATGTTCTTTGTAGATACGACATGATTAAGTCAAAACTGAAGCCATTCTTGAAATAAATAAATTCCTTAATAATCAATAAACCTATTTTATCGATAGTCGATATGTCTTAATTTTAAATCCGATATGCTTGAGTCGAAATTAAAGCCATTCTTGAAATATATTTTCACTATCAAATATTCAATATATTCTGACATCTATAGCATCGATAGGACTAATCGATAAAATTAATCTCAAGAATTTTCTCATTCTATTTACTCAAAGTCTAAATAGAGAAATCTTTATAGTTTTCTTTATAGAGAAATTATTTTCTTAGATCCCTCAATCCCACAAATATTTATCATAAAATAGAGCCTTATATTTTGAGGGGAATTTCCGTGTAGCCTACTTCATTTGGGTCTTAAAATTAAAATTAATAATAAAACATTACGAAATATTTCCTAGACAAAAACAGAATCGCCTAGTACCTTAGTGGGGCTGCCATGCCCCAGTGAGGGGCTGACTGTTTCGCCTCCTTTTTCATTTTCTTTTTATTGTTGTTGCTGTTGTTGTTGGCAATTTTATGGTGCCTAATTGCGTAGTGGCCCAATCCACCAAACCACCGAGAATGACTCCGCTTCTCACCGACTCACTTGCCAGCGGTTGGGTCCGAATGGGGGTTTTCTTTTTTTTTTCTGAGCGCCGTTTACGTCTCAGCCGCCTCGACGGCTATAATCATAAAATTGCTTTTGTGTGGCATACAGAAAATAAAAGAACAACAAAAACACATGGCACACAACTCCATAGTTATATTGCTCCCGTGTGATAGTCGCTGCTGTTGCTTCTTCTGTCTTCTTCTTCTTCATTTTTCACAAATGAAAAATGTTGCGGTTTATTTTCATTTTGAGTTTTTCCGCTGCGGCCGAGACACTCGCACACGAACAACTTTCCGCGCTCTAAACATAATTTGTTGCATTAATGCTACCCATACACACATACACACACATACATACACACATACACATACGCACAAATAGTTTTTGTTTAATTTCAACGTAAATTACTTCTATACTATAAAAATTCCACACATACTGTGTGTGTATGTGTGAGCATAGTTGTTGGTCCTGCATTAAAAATAAGTAAAGGGGCTAACGGGGTAGGGGAGAACCTTGCTGCTAATTGCTTAGAGCCCTTGAGCTAGAAATGTTGCGCATAATTAGTGGAGAATGTGTGCATGGTAAATTGTTAGGCAGGCCTTTTCCGCTCGGGTCAACTTGCTGGCCAAGCGGCGAGGGAAACACGGGGCACCCACAAGTCGTTTTGGACAATTTCAAAATTAGTTTTCCAACCAACCAAAAAAAAAAAAAAAAGTAACAAATACATTTTTAAGTATTTTTATCATTCACCTGATGTTGGGTAACCCAGAATTTAAATTACCCACATTCAACATTTTGCAGCTTTTAAATTCGACTGGCGTTGCCAAGACCCGCAGCAACCCTCTAGCCCAATTTGCTTGTCACACCATAAACCTACATTTTCAGATTACCACTAAATGCCACATAAATTGAGGGGGGCTGGCGCAGGTTGGACATTTCCTTTGGTGGGGGGGCACATAAAAATGAAAAATAATAATGCCATTGACAAATACAAAACCATAAATTATAAATGCGAAATACTTACTTATATACGAAATCTACTTTCTTATTACAAAGTAAGCAAAAATGGAAAACATACAAAAAAAGAAAACAGAAGAGAAAGGCCAGGCAAGAGAGGTAATACTAATTCAGACAGGCCTTCAGAGCAAATTGACCAAAGCGGAGGTGGTCGGTGGGGTGAGGAAAAAACATAAACCGCAACTTGTTATAAAATTAGTACAATTTTCTCAGCCAACATTTGTAACATTAAAATGAAAAAAAGGGGGAGCTGTTCGAAGAAAAAGTTCATTTCGTCGCCCCTCGCAGCGGTCGACAAGGCAACGTTTCTTCGTGTAACTTCAAAAGCTCCATAGAACCGTAGCCAAAGAAACCAAAAAAATATATATAAAGAAGAAAATTATAAATATAAATATATAGAGAAAATCACACACACACACACAAATATACACAGAGAGAATGTACAGAAGAAAATATGAGAAGGCAGTCAGGCAGGCACATAAAGTGGCCCAAATTACTACCGCGTCCTGGGCACCGTGTAGTCGGCATTTCAGACCGACTTCTGTTGTCCCAAAAGTATTAAGAGAGCAAAGCAATTAAAATATGAAAATGTACAACTTTCATCTTTTTGAGCTCATTGCATAAATCATTTCTACCCTCACCAGGCGATGCTCGCTTTGTGGGTTTCATCTTCTTCTACTTCCTCTTTTGCTTTGTGTTCTTGTTCTCTGGTTTTCTCTACTTTCTGGAATAGGATTGGTGGTGTACACAGTACACATTTAAATTTACTGTGACGAAGCTTTTTACTAATCAGCATAAGTCCCTTTGCCTGTGTGTGCGAGCAGAATGACACAAATGTTACCAAAGCGAAATGATTTATTTATGTTGCCTCCTGTGCGTTGTACCTGAAAATTCTTAGCCACTTTAATGCCACCAACCAATTGACAATATACAAAATACAATTAAAATCATAAATGCTGCGGGAAAATCTACACATTTCTAATTACAAGACAAGACAACCTAAAGAGTAGCGGACTGAGGCGAACAGGGGCAGACAGGTTTGCCTAGAGCGGAAAATTCCCTCATTGTGGAAATTGTTGCTCTCATATTATTTTTTATTTTTAATACCCTCGAGGGCTTTCTGGCAAAGTGTATTTATAATTAGACTCACTAACTTGCTCATATCATCCCCGCCTCTTTCCCCTATTTTTCAAAATTATAATTACGAAGATACTTTGTCCCTTACTCCTTTCCTGAGTCTTTGAAATTGATAATAGTTTTTATACGAATAACTAAGGTATTATATGGAAAATATCAAAGATTAAATCTTTAAAAAATAGAAATCCCCAAATGTATTTATTAATTTGTAAAAAATACACAAGTCAACTGAAATGTTTCAATTTGTCTACACTGACTTTTAATAGATTTTTGTATGCCAAAAACTATCGAAATCAGAGCAGAGACAAACTCGCCAGCCAATTTGCATATTTTTACACCCGGAGAGCCCTGGCGAGTGTGTGCTTGTTTATTCTTTATATTTCTTTCTATGATTTTTATTGTAAATTTCAGCTTACTAAAAACTATACACAATCCAAAATGCATATCTTTATTTTTTGTATTTTTTTTTTTTTTATATATTTTTCCATCAATTGAAAAACAAAATAATTGGAATATGTAGGCAACGCAGAGCAAAGCCCAGGCAAATATAAATAAAAATACAGCATCACCAACAAACAAATATAAAATAAAATTAAAAAAAAAAGAAAGAAAGAAAAAAAATACATATAAAAATAAATACGAGTGTGAGAGTTTTTGTGGGGAGGCGCAGGCCTGGCAGGAAGCAGCGGATGGATATGGCGAGTGATGTGTATATAAACACAAGTATAACCAATCAAAAATCCAATTAAAATTGAGGAAAATTCGATTTGCATGTAAAATATTGGCAAAAAATACACACAAACATACAATTTTTTTTTGCTGCTCTTCAGAAAAAAACAAAACTGCGCGAGGGCGTCTGTATCAATAGAAAGCTGGCAAAGGAGGTGAGAACCAAGAGAGAAGGAGCGAGTTAAGTTCAGTTCAGAGTTTTATTTGGGATCCGAGCCGAGTTGAGTCGAGCAGAGTGGAGTGTATCGAGGTGTATGAAAACATAAAAAATATTTGCTATATGTGAAATTGAAAAGCCTGCAAAAAAGGGCAGCAGCAGCACCAGCATCAGCGTCAGGCGAGTCTTGCTCGGCATCACAGATTGATGTGCCAGGACTCTGCCAGCAAATAAAATGAGAAATAAAACGAAAACAAAAATATTTCCTACTCTTTTTTTTTTTGCTATAAACGTGCGCCATTTACACAGTAAATATTATTTTGGCATATGCATTTGTTTGAATGTTTTTTGGTTCTTCTGGGCCTCACCTCTTTTTGTGTTGGCCAGGTGGTCGGTGGGAGGGTTGTGGGTGTTTGTGGTGTCGGCAACACGTTGCACAAATACACACAAAATACAAAGCAAGCGTAAGACTGTGAAATTGGCAGCTGAAGGGTAAAACAGGCGAAAGGTCTTTGACAAAGGTCAAGAGAATGGAAAAGTCTTGTAGGCCCACACAAAAGTGTCAATCAAACGAACTCCACTTATGAGCTCATCCAAAATTTATCAAATTTTCTGTAATTTTTTTCACAAATTTTACTAATGAAATAAATTTTCTTTTCTTTTCATTTCAGGTAAGTTGACAATTGTGCTTCCTCCTAAGTCTGCCGTAAGTCCAACACACTCCAACAGATTCAGATTTTTTTGAAATTAGTTTATGAGATTTTGGTTGTAAGATTTTCTCTCGAAAATGTTTGTGGTATTTCAAGGTCCTTAAAATTTGAGTCGCAACAAAATATTTCAATTTTCCCATACTTGACTAGATTGAATATTTTGTTCAGCAAAAAAAAAAAATAAAAATAAATAAATTTATGAAATTTAATTTGTTCGCTTAAAAGTTTCGTTTGGTTTTGTGCTCTTGAAATTTTTCATCTAACAAAATATTTTGGAGTTTATGAAAAAAAAAAGAAAAAATACATAGAAAATGTTTGTTAATATTTTTTCGGGCCCTTCGCGTTGCCTTTTTTGAAATTTTTATAGACAAATATTTGCTGGCAGCCGTTTTTGTCGTCTGTTTGTTTTGTTGTTAACGTTGTTTTTGTTATCACAGTTGTTGTTCTTGTTGTTGTTGTTATCATTATTGCTGTTGTTGTTATTTTATGCTCATATAATTTAATTGGCAAATTATTAAGCACATTAGAGAAGCAATCAGAGACCTGCCCCTCCCGAAACTCGCAAAAAAAAAAATGGCTGAATTATGAAAATAAAAAGGTTGTACTTTCATAGAATTTACTAGTGTGTGTGTGTGTGTGCGTGTGGGTGTCCCTGTTGTTGTTTTAATTAGTTTATTATTTTGTTGTCGATGGCGCACAAAATTTTCTAATTATTATTGTTTATGCGTTGTTAATAATTTTTAGCGACAGAAACACTTTCGCCCTCCTCTCTCTCTCTCTCTCACTCTGAGTTGACTCAGGCAACCCTTGCGGTTGACAGCTGCGGGGGTGGCAGCACTTTTCGAGGCTATAATTTTAATTGCATATTTTTGTGCGCTTACAATACGGTAATTTTGATACGAGTATGCGTGTGGTTGTGTGTGTTGGTAGTATCTGCTTTTGAGTGTTAATTAATTTTACGCTCGGCAAACAATGTCAGCTGAAAATTCAGTTGCATTCAATTGACTGCTGCAGGACTTGGCGAGAATCAAAATGGTCATCACCTTTTAATTAGACTTTGCTTACTGCCACTTTCTCTCTCTCTCTCTTTCTCTCTCTCACTTACTGCCCCCACTCCTCTTGCTCGCACAATTAAATAAGCTTTTATATTAATTACATTTTCATTTTTGAAGGCAACATTCCCTCTCTCTCTCGCTATCGGTGTGTTTCGCTCTGCCTTTCATTATCTCGTTGTCTTCTCAATCTTGGCTAGCATGTAATTTGTAGAAAATTAATTAGAAATGACCGTCATGTCCGGGAACTGGCATATCAAATTCAAGAAAAACTCTGGCACACGCGAATACACAACTCAACTGAATTCGAGTCGGTTGAGCTGGCCTCAGCTCAGCTCTGGGCTCAATTCGACTTGGCTAAAACTCAAACCCGGCCAAATGAAATCAAATCAAATCAAGAGAGGACAGTCCCCGTCTGACATGCAGAGGGTTGAGCGTCAGGTAGAAAGGTAGGAAAAATAACTCAAGGTAAATAAATAATTGAATTCATTAGGCAAATGAAAAATGCTGTCAATGTAGTCTTGGCCCAGACACGAAGACAGCGCAGACGAGTCAAATGCTCCAATAAAAGACTACAGAATGAAGGGCCAGATAAAATAAGTGGAGACGCTCTCTTGGCCCGAAACATATTTCTTTGTGTGTGTGTGTGTGTGTGCGTGAGTTGGAGTATAGAAAGGATAACAATAGAGCCTGTCAAAGCTGTTAAAAACGTAAACACAAATAAAATACAATATTTACGTCACACGCACACAGACACACACACACACACACACACACCTATAGAGCTGACCACCTTCCGCCTGACAGAAACCACACTTTCACATCCGGTACGCCCTCAAAGCTGTCACGCCCTAGTCAAGTTCCCCAAGCTTTTACCATTGCTCATTAGTAAGAAAATACACACACACAAACACATACATACGCATTACAAAATCGAACAAAACACAAACAGAAAAATAAAAGAAAACCAAAAATAGAAAATAGAAAAAACTACGTGAACATGGGGAAAATGGCACACATAGGAAAGCAGCAGCAGGAGCAGCAGCAGAATTGAGGCGCTCTTAATCAAAAGCAGCGACAGCAAATGTTGATGTTGTCCACTAAGGAAAAACAACGTGGCGGTGGGGGAGGTGGCACAAGGCGGGGCAGAAACAACAATGGAGAGGCAAGAGCAACAAAAATAACAACAGCGAGATGAAGGTGACCACCAAACAAAAAAGGAATACAACAAAAAAAAATAAATAAAAATAATAATGAAGCAGACACACACACACACACATGAGTGTAGCCACATTAAAGGTGCGCTGTGGTTTTCACACAAGCACACACGCACACACACTCAGGTACACTTCGTCATACTCAGCTCGCTGGAATTTGTGTGTGCTTAGATTTTCGTTGTTTTTTTTGGTTTTTTTTTTTTGTATTTTGTGGCGCGTCATGTTAACAAAAGCAAATGCCGTAAGGTGGTTGTTTCGGCGGGGAGGAGGAGAGAAGACCGATACCACCCTAGTTGAATACTTTAGCCAAGTATTGATGCGTATCGTGAATGGGTTTCTTTTGTGCGGGGCAACGGGGCTTCAGTTGTATAAGTTTTGGAGAGCACGCTTGTGTGTGTGGGTGTGTGTGTGTGCTTTGAATTGCTGACATTCGAATGTTTTTAGCTGAAACAACAAACAAGAAGAGAACCCAAAAAGTATTGACTTTAATGAGCCTTGAAAAGGTAAATGGGCTAAATGGACAAGGTGATTCCAGCAAAGTAATGAAAAGCAGTCATGAATAGAAACAAAGATAAAAGACAAAAAAAAAAAAGGAAACTCAAATGAGAATTGTCAATCAGAAAACTAAGTTTACTAAATCATCAAATTGTTCAAGAAAAACTACCTTAAAAATAATTGAACTATTTGTGACACAAACTGTGCAAAATAATCCAAATTTTTCCTTAACTCTGAAAATATTTCAGAACTTGAACCGAAATCAGGTTCATAGGTCTGAAGCACACACAAGACTGCTCTCGAAAAACGCATTTCCCTCAGACGACTACACGCTTAATTATGCAACAAATTAGGCTACTAGACCCTCCGCCAGCCCCCTCCTCCTCTAGTCTGTATAAACTGTGGGAGCTGAGAGAACCTGAAAATGGAGTGCATTATAAAACGAAATTATGCAGTATGCATAAAATATGTGAACACGGCCACAGCCACAGCCACTCCAGACCAGCCGAGGAGTGTATGCTCCATTACACATCAAGAAGACGAAGGATGACGAAGGCGATGTTGCTGGAAAACTTTGCACACACCCATATTTGCCAAGTGCATATACATATGTATATGTATAGGTGTGTGTTAGTGGTTCTAGTTAAGCAGAGAGCAGGCCCAACTTTATTATTAAATCCCGAAACTTAAATGCCTGCCCTCGAGTGCAAAGAGAGAAAGGAGGAGACACACTCACTCGTGCACTGTGAGTTATTAACACGCTTTGCCACATTTGCTGCCAGAACGAGCCGGCTCAGACTCAACTCCGACTCCAAGCCAAGGCCAAAACCCTAGATCGAGTGAGGCCGTGTCTCTGTCATTATGCTAAACTAAACGTTGCCAGTGCTAGGATCTTTGCCAATGACTGCTCTTCTATACTCCACCACTCTTTGCATATGTGTGAGTGTGTGTCAATGCACGTGCTTGCAGGTAACATTTCTGGTGCAGCTTCCGCTGCGAGCGCTTTATAATTATTTCGCCTGCCAGGCTCGACAGCAGCGACCATCGTGGTCGGTTTCAATTCCACTACCACTGACACTGTCCCTACCGTCTGGTCCCGGCTTGTGTGCCTGTTGATTGCCAGAGCGTACGTGTTGTAAAACCCAAAGGCAAAGACACGAACAACAACATTTGCCAGAGTGTGACAGAGCCAGGCACTGGCAAGTTATAAGCTTCATTAAGTATACGTACAGTACATTGTAAGCCTCAGTCGTGCTCTCTATGCCAAACGCTCTCCTGCCTTCCCATGTCTTCTTCTTCTTCTACGTTGCATTAAGCATATTTAGCATGAGGATTTGTCATTTATGGTAAAGTACACACTCACACAAGGCCAGAGTCAGACAGAGAGCGAGAGAGAGAGAGAGATGGAGAAAGATAATTAAATGTGTTTTGGAAAGCAGAGTCGAGTCAAGCGAGTTAATGAAATTTTTAAGTGCTTCAAGGCACCAAAATTATTTTCCACAAAATTTAGCAAGCATCAAATTAAAAGCAAGTCTAACGCAAAAGAAACTATGAAAATAATTCAGCAAAGAAGTTGGTAATAATGGAAATAATTCGAAAAGAAAAAAATAAATTGAAAACTTAACTTTTTGAATGAGAATCCTTTTGACCTCATTTATGAGAGGCTGCCAATCGGGAGCTAATACCATGTGATTTCCAAAGCAAGCCAGATCCAATGTGAGTTAATTTTAAAGCCTCCTTCACCCCCTCCGAGTCGCTGAACTCCTGAACCCTTGTGTCTGGCCTGGCTGACATTTCTATTAAAGGACTTTGCCGGCTTTCAAATTGCTTTGACCTTTACACAACAGCTGGGACTACTCGAGAATCCTCGAGAACTGCTCATAATTCTTATGGACGAACCAAAAAAAAAAGAAAATCAACATTTTACACACGCACATTAAGTCACGTTTTCGCACCATTAACCCATAAAAAAGAACGAGAATGCCGCCAGAGACAAAGGGCGGGAGAGAGGGAGCCAGAGATTCACAAATATTGATCTTTTTCTTGTTGTTGCTGTTTTCCTTCATTCGTTCCTCTTTTTTTCAGGCCCTTCATTCTCTTAGTCGGCTTTTAAGTCGTAAAGCAGTCACGAGCATATTTTATAGATTTTAATATGCGCTCAACATAACAAGAGCGAAACCCACCCCCACTGCCCACCCCTTCAATATTCAACCCTCAAGCCCCTATTACTAAGAGTTTTACCTTTTTTTTTTTGTTCTCTTGCTAAAGCAGCTTCAATCCACTTGCTTTTAAATTCACACCCGAAAAAGTAGGCAATGTTTTTTTTCTTACTTACGCTCACCCTTGTCAGAGTTGCTTAGGCCGCAGAGAGCAGCGCGTTGCGTTAGTGACTTTTTTTTTTGTATTTAACATTGTGACAATGTGTCAACGTATGTGTATGCCTGTGTGTGTGTGTTCCGAGGCGTAAAAAAATCACTTGATAAGGGTTTATCAAAGCGACACAGTAACAGTAACTTTGAGATTTGCTGGCTCCAGAGTGTGTGTGTGTGTGTGGTGCGTAGGTTGTATTTCTTTTTTTTTTTTAATTTTGAAAATTGAAAAAGTGACTTTTGCTTTCTTGACTTCATTTACAGCAGCAACTGGGTTATGTGACAGGCGAATGTGTGGGATTGTGGGGGCGGCATTTTCAGGTTTGATGATAGGTCGGTCTGACACTTTTTTTTCTAAAACAGTTATCTTTCCCTCACTCTTCTTCTTACCCAATTCCTGTTTTCAAATTAAAGTCAAATTGAAATTTTGCGCATGTTCGAAAGCGCCAGGATAATACAATTTATAAGCAATATAAAGTTTCCTTTAAAATTAATTTTGATAAAAATATGTAAGGAAAGGTTTTTTTCTTTTTTGGTTTTGAGAAAACCGCAAATCCAATTTTGCTTTACAGGAAATTTTTATTCAAACTTAATTGTCACTGAGATGAGTCGAGTTAATTGCAGAATTTAAATACCAATTCGGTCTACCGACTTGCAAAAGTTGGCCAAAAAATACTTGTGGTTTATTCAAACTTACATGCACACATCGAGAGAATAGATTTGCCCAGTCCCCCTAGTCAACTAAGTTTCTTCCAAGTCTTTTTTGTGGCACCAAAAATTTTGTGCGAAAAGCGCTTTTCATCTTATAAAATCATTTTTGAGTTTTCCTAGGTCTTCATACAGACACACACACACACATGTCAATCTACACACCTGCGACTCTGCTTGACTATGTGCTGCTTAAAATAAATAACAACATGGATATACACACACGTACACACACACTCACTTGTCCTGGCAAAACCAAATAAATTGGTTTCGTAACCGCAAAAACCAAACGAATGAACGAAACGCTCAAGGAGACGGCAGAGCCACTCACATCAATTCAATTCAATCAGACATCAAGCATATAAAATTTTCACTCCAACATAAGAATTATACAATCAATAGCTGAAGAGATGAAAACCTTTCCGAGCTCACCTTTGACCCTCCACCCCCTTGGCAGCCTGCTATGGTGAGCTTTGCCATTGCCAAAAAGGAAATAAAATGCGGCAGGCACGTTGCAACACTATTACTTATTTCGACTGGCATACAGCGGACTGACAGACAGACAGACAGACAGACCGATGGCTGGGGATAAATAGAGGTAGGGGGAGGGACTGGCTGGCTCTGTCGACATTGAAGTGAAATGAACTACGTTTGTTTGGGATTTTGTGTACAAGGCAGCGCAGGTGAGACCCAGCCAAGCGGGACAGGGGGACGCGGCCCCTCAAAATGCAATAATCTTTCAACAGTCTTGATTGTTGTTGTTATTGTTATTGTCGCTGCCTCAGTTGAAGTCGACGTCGTCAGCGTTTAAACGTGACTTTTAAGCATGATGTTGTAATATTTTAACTTGACTAAGAGACCAGCCAACTTTCAACTCAGCCTCATCTCACCTAGCCACATCTCCGATTCGCCTCGGCTCGCCTCGCCTCGCCCGCTCAGTGAACTATTGTTAAGTGTGTCTGTGTAGGTCTGAAAATTGTTACAAATGCCCTCAGCGTGCATTTTATGGCCAATGCGATAAATAAAATGTTGCAACAAACAAACACACACACACACACACAGGCACACACCTATAGACCGGGAGGGGGAAGGCTAGAAAATATGTGCAAATAATATGTGCCCAGCCAGCCTGTCAGCCAGGCAGGCAGGCAGGCAGACACACACTAGAAAATTGTATAGAAACCAAGAGTCAAAGGTAGCCAGCCCTGGCTGCAGCAACAGTAGCCCTGGCTGTCGGCAGTCAGACAAACAATAACATAAATTTTGCTGCCGTATTTCTCTCGTTTCGTTTTCTATTTTTTTTTTCATTCTTTTTTTTGTGCCAAGTAATTGTGCAATATGTTTTAGATCCTAAACCATTCTGGGCCCTGTTTGCCTGACTAAGAGGAAAAATTGTTCGGGTTAGAGTAATTTCATATAAAAAACAGAGCTCTGCAGAGGACACATGAATTAGTTTCCATTGTTAGAAAGAGCCTTGAAAACATTTCTCATTAATTTTATAGGAAAAATAAAATTGACCGAATAACAAAATCAAATTTAAAATTCTTTAAAAAAAATTCATAGACAAAGATCAAAGTCTGAAGCTTTTCTCCTAGTCCTTTGCTTTCTGCCACACCTTGTAATTAATTTAATTGGCCTTGGGTTTTGAATTATTTTCGGTATAAATAAATGTTGATGGCAAAAGTCGCATAACTTCAGCTGCATATAAAATAATCTTGGCAACAAGTTTTTCTTTTTGGAATTTTTGGTGGGTTTTGTTGTTCTGGCGTAATTGTAATTACAAAGAGCCAACCAAGAAACTCCAGATCCTTGCAGTAGTCCTCTGCCTTTGTTAGATTAGACAAGTTTGCTGTTAAACCAACATAAGAACCCCAAAAACCATTTCATATACCGAATAAGGCAAAAGGCAACAAACTAACCAAGTTGTAAAGCGTGGTAGTTAGTAGTTTTGCAATTGTCTATTGTTTTCTTGTTGTTGTTGTTGTTATTGTTGTTGTGGCTGTTGTGTGGTGTTTGTCTTAGTTAAATTCCAAGAAGCGTAACGGGTAAACGAGCAGGCGAGTAACTGAAGAACCCAGTCGAATCGACTCCATATAACGACATCCACTGCTGTTGCTGTTTGTTTCTCCTCTTCTTCTTCTTCTTCTTATTGTTGTTGTTGTTGTCTGTATTGAGTGCGGCTTAAGTGTTCATCGACTCAACCACAGCAGTAGCACAGCCATAGTGCCGTTGCCCCACCGCCCCGACCCCAGCCAGAGTGAGCTTGGCAGAGCTTTCAGAGCTGTCAATAGACGACTGAGGCATGTGCTGCAAGTTCAATTAATTGCGCGCAACGAACAAACAAACAACAGAAACAACAACACCAAGCTGGCCCTACTGAGTGCTGCCAAAGCCAGCCACCCATACAAACACAACACACACACACACACACACCACACAAACTCTCAAACGTAAACCACAAAAATTAAATTAAAGTAGAGCGTTGGCATAAAATTCTTAGCCCGTGTGAGTGTGTGTGTGTGTGTGTGTGTGTGAGTAAATGAGTGATGTTGTATTGAGCTTTGAAAGGCTTTTTACTTGGGTGTGTTTGTGTGTGAGTTTAGATGAAGACGTATGGTTATTGTAATGATTCTCGTTTGTTCGCCACCATGGAAAATTAATAAGTATTGCACTCTGACACACACACACACATTCTCGCACGTAAAATATAATTTAATTAAAATGTTTTATGTAAGACATGTTTATTGAAGCATTTTCTCAACAGGCCTCCACCATCCAGCCAAGCAGGCTTTGGCCACCCCTTTTGTCTTGCACCTTTTTGATTGACAGACCGAGTGGCAGGCCTACATAGAGTTGCATAGTTTCACTTATTTCTCGAGTCTCGTATATGTTGTGTCAAGGTGTTGACTTTGGATGAGACTAAAAATGTTACACATTGATTTGCAAAATTCAATCAAGTCAATCATTTTGGGTTTTTCAATTAGAATACCGACGCCAGAGTGAAAGATGAGCCCTGATCTGAGATCATTTCTTTTTTTTCTCTCTATTTTCTAGCTATAGTAATCTATTTTTTTAGAATCTTGTTATCATTGTTGTTATTGTGGTTGCTGTTGTTGTTGTGTTTAGTAAAAATCTCTTGGCTTTCCTGTAAAACAATTTCCAAAGTCACGTATCTACCATCAGATCCTATTCTGCAAACTTGTAGTTTAAGCTCGTTTCCCCTCAATCCCCAAAAAAACAAATTCTAATATTTCAAATAAAACATTTAGCTTTATATTTATCAACTATATAAAAATCTTTAATTAATATGTAACTGCTATTTTTATATACTTAATGAATTATGCCGTGTGTTGCTGTCGTGTATTTCTATATACTGTTCCTTATATATTGTGCCAACACCACATACAATTACTATATCTATTATCTATCTATTTTTACCAAATACCAAAAAAAAAAAAAATTAAAATAATAAAACTATATCGACTACTATCAAACTTTGATGCTTTTAAAACATTAGCCATAAAATCAAATGTAACCAAAATCTGAGTTTCATTGCCATTAACAGTTTGATTTTTTTTTTTATTTTTATTTATTTACTGTATTTAAATTTTGTTAAAATTTCCGTTTGGATCTTTGAATAGTTTTGAATTCAAATCGAATAAAGTTTTTTTTTTTATCTCAGTGTTGTTGTTTTTTCGATGTTGTGAGTAAAAACGTTACCACAAAGAATATTACAAAAATATTTTCCTATTTATTAGATAAAAACTAAATAAAAAGAATACACAAAAAAAAAAAATTATTACAGAATCAATTAAGTTTTATGCTCAATGTTGTGCCAAGATATCAAATAAAATATTTAGAATAATAAAATAAAACCGAAACAATTTATTATTGTTATGTCACGTAAATATTTGTTGTGCGTAATTTTGTTGCTCATTTTCGTAGTGCAAATAAAAACAGAGAACTCAGTCGAATACATTGAAACTAAAAGTCAATTAATGTAATTAAAAGTAAGCAACAATATTTATTTTATGTTTTACCCATCAAAATAAATATGCTAAACAAAAATTCTTCCAAAACAACAAAACCAAAACCAAAGCAACAACAGAGATTAAAAAAAAAAATTTTATTTATTCTTACTTTTCTCTTTCTTTTTTCTGCTCTTCTCTTTTTTTCTGCCACCAAAAACCGACAAAAAAAAAAAAAAACAAATTCTTTTAAAATCAACAAATCAAAAAAATATAAATCAAAAAAAAAAAAAAAAATTCAAACTGTTTAGCACATGTCCACAGCGAGGATGTGGCTCTGTTGATGGCAATGCACTAAGAAGGCGAATTAATTAAAAAATGGACGACACACCTGCTACAGTCAACGAAATTACTTGGAATGTATTGTAAATACGACTCAAACTAAATAATATTCAAATCAAACTACGAATTTGTTGAACCAAACCAAAAAAAAAAAATATCAAAATCAAACCTGATAACTCAGTCAACAAATGCCGTGTCAGCCGTTCAGAGAAAACGTCCAAAACTAAAAACTAGTTCAAAATCGATTTAGTCGAATAATAATTTAAAGGCATCAAAGCTTGTTAGTTAAGTTTCCAGTAATTCTAATGCTTAAAACTTAAATACTTTCTGGACCAATAGCCAGAAGTTGATCAATTATAAACTTAAACAAAACCCAACTGTCAGTTTTAAAAAGTGTGCCTAAAAGTAGTAAGAGCTTTAGCTTTAGTCCATAACCTGATCTAGTTAAACTAAACTCTTGCAATTCTAAAAAGAACAAATTTATTGTTACAAAAAAAACAAACAGATAAACATTTTTTCCTATTGTAAATAATAAAGGCCAAAAAGTTTCAAATCATTATAAAAAATATATATAAAATTGATTAAATCTAATAGGTGATTTAAGTGGTGATTTAAGACAACAAATAAGTTAATACAGGGATAACGATAATAATTCAAATTCTATTGTAGACTCAAGTGCTAAAAATAAACTTAATCTAAGCTAAAGCAACGCGTATCAATTTCGAATCCAAACATTCCAAGTATAAATTAAATCAAAACTGACGATAAAACAGAAAACCTAATCAAATCAAAACCGTTAAATTCTAACCAGCAATTGCGCATAGAGCAGAGCGCGGTATACAAAGTTTCTAAACTCAAAGTAAGCATTTTTCTATGTGTGTATGTATGTGTGTGTGTGTGTGTATGTGCCTAAGTAAATTTATTTAATAAAGAATTAGTTTAGTTGATTTAAAGCCATTTAAGTTAGTAACTAAATGTTTATTTGACTATTTCTAAAATTTTCTTAAAAGCTTACAAAAAATTTTCATATTCCAAACTTTTCTTAAAATAATTATTGAAATTTTTGATCTAAGACTTATATAGTTATATTAAGTTAATCTAAGATTTTTTGATTTGGCTCTGTTAACTTTCCTCTTAGATGAGAGGTTTCGATAACTTCTCCCTCAGATGAACAGATTCCGATTAAGAACAGAATTTTATCAATATTATTTGCTTAAATAAAAAAAATTATAATGACTAATTTTCCCAACAACAGATTTAACAGAAAATATCTTAAATTATCTTATAAATAAGAATAAAGTGATATTTTCTGCTCGACAAATTTTTATCGATCCATTAACGATAAACTTTATGATTTATAATTTATATATTATTATTATTTTTTTTTTCTTTTTATAAAAATTATAAGTATCTTCATCTTGTGACTTTTATTTGCTCCATCTTGGCTGTGTCCACTCGCTGAGATTACTTTTCTTGAGTTATAAAAAAATGACGGTCATATAATTAGAAAACTCAATGGATACCGAAAGCAGGGCAGGCTCTACCGCTGCCAGTCTACAGCCCATAAACTTTAAATTCCACTTTATCGTTGCGGAAAGAAGCACAAAAAAATATATATGTATATATATTTATATATATAAGAGAATAAAAAAGAAACGTATATACTTAAATATACATATTGCCATATAAAAATAAAATCTGCACACACATATAAAGCTTGCTTCAGTGCAGCCACAAAGAGCCCAGCATTATTCTGTTTGGGACAGAAGAGCAAGACGAATAAGAAGTAGAAGAAGTGAGTAGGTTCAGGAGTCGGCCTGGGAGTTTGAAAGGAGCTCGGACATTTTTATGCGTTTGAAATGAAAATGCTATGTGCCATTAACATTATCCCTGACGCGTCACTACTTAAAATAAAAATTTCTATATTTTTTATAACGTCGCGCTTTAAAAAAAAAAAAAAAAAAAAACGAAGAAAGAAAGAGCGGAATGCAAGGCAAGTAAAGTATCCCCAAAGTACCTTTTGCCGTTGACTTTTATAGCCAATTTCTGGCGGTTACCAAGTGCAACCACACAGAGAGCAGCGTCAATTTCATGTCAAGTCAAACCAGCGACATCCCCAGCGACACTACCACACGCCAAACTGCAATGATAATCCCAGGTCATAAAAAAGCGAACCAAAAAGAAATTGTGTGTATGGGATTTTTGCGCTTTATATCGACTGACGGAGGTGAAAGTCCTGGGGTGGATCGGTGTCTTTGTCGGCTGGTAAAAGACAACGACAATCCAATTCCACTCACCGTTTCTAAGAGGTGCACATGAAATGTTAATGGCATGTCAAGATTGCCAGCTGCAAATTTATTTTCTTTTTTTTTTTAATATGTTCGCCTTTCGTTTGCTTTGAATGCAAATGTTTAAACAAGAAAGACATTGGCTGGTTTTGTCAAAGCGGTTGAAGCTTTTTCCTACTTCTTCATTTCTTCGAGCTGCTACCAAAGAGACCTTTTCAATTTTCATTTGGCAAAGTCGCCGCCAAAGTCAACACTCGCACTCATCGCACCGAGAAAGTCACACAAAAGTTTATCCTTTTCAATATTAATTAACACTTCAATACCACAAGGAGTAGACTGAAGCTCGCTCAAAACAAACTTTTCGTCTGTATTTCTGGTAAGCTCCTGACTTTTGTACAATTTCCGCAAAACTTTTCAAAGCCTAACGAAAAAAAAAAAAAACAAAAAACTGTACCACTATTGAAATACTTAGCCAAGCTACTCGGCCCCGCCATTACCCAGAAGTGACAGTCACTCCTTGAAGTTTTTGCATTTCACCCAGTAAATACTAATTCACACTGACACTAATTAACAATTAGGCACATTTTAGCGAATTTTCAGCGGGCCCAGGACAGGACAGGATCACCCATTCTTTCCAAACAAATCCAACGCTCTGCGGCACAGACACTTACAACCCTAATAACTAATTTACTTTCTGGCTCTCATCTCATCTCATTTCTGAGAATTCCCCTCCCAACATGTCATTTGCAGACATCCCAGACTCAAGTCCCAAGCCTATGCTCAACTTTGGGCTTATTACTGTAAATTTCAGTTGAATGCCTGACAAATAAACTGCACGCTTTAAGACTGAAAGATACCCAAAGGATTTTTCCCCCTGCCAACAATAATAACAAAGCGCAGCATCAAAGGCCACACAACTCTCGGAAACTCCCAGAACGGCAACCTTCTAAACTTCTTGCTTGGTGTCAACATCTCCGGCCTGCCAAGGAGAACCATCTCTCTGAGTTATCACTACTCATATATAAATGTCAGACAGAGAGAAAGAGAGAGCGAGAGAGAGTAAGACAGTTTTTGACAATTGCCACACAATTGGCGGCAACGCGTTTCGGGTTGTCATTTTGGACTGTTGCCGCCTCTCCCGTCATCTGGCTGTTGTGGGAGTCATAAAGGAAAAATTTTTAGCTTATTTGCTGTATAAATACTGACACCTCGCTGTCTGGATGTGCAGACTCTGTTGGCTGCCAGCCATAAAAATGGCATGACGACAATGCCAAAGACTTTTGGCCTAAGAGTTTTTCTACCCCGACTGTGTGCCTGAGTTATTGATGGTCCACAAGAATTCTTAACCCTTGAAGTTTTCCTTTAAAGTTTGAATATTACTTTTGCCTCAAAAAATATATCCATGGATTTTATGGAGAAACTCTCCATTGAAACTTGTCACATGTCAAATAAGTGTCAAAGTGTACAAATGCTGCTAATTATATATTAATTAATGCGCTTTTAATAGTCAATCACATCATCAATCAAGGCGACACATCACAGAAAAAAACCAACTCGAAAGAAAATAAATAAAATAAAGAAAATTCCACACGCGCTCTGAAAAACTCACACTCAATAAATGCGCCGAGACTTTCCAGGCACGTAGACATCCAATTAATCAAAACACATAGAAACAAACGTATTTATAATTAAATTTTCATTTCGACAACAACTAAAATAGTCGATCGTATAATATATATCTATAGTATAGGAGTTTGATAGATACAAATTGTTTGCATAGATGGATAGTGGGTAATTGGAGTTGAGATTCAAGGCTGAAATGTGTGTGTTTGCTCATTTCTCCATTTCCTGCCTAAGTAATTAAATTTTCAATAATTTATAACAGTATATATGGACAGCAGGACCAAATGCACACACTCGCTGGGAAAACAATTTAAACAGAGGCAGGGTAAATTTAAAACAAATCAGTTTGGATTTTCCGACTGCCCAAGAAATTTTTGGCCATATGAAATTATGAGATTGTCTGACTTCTCAATTAAAATTATTAAAATCATAGCTGATTTCACCGAGCTGATGTCTTGAAATATTTCCCAAAATTAATAATAATAACACACACACAAACACACACATTGCATATTTTAGAGCGGCATAATCAGATTAAACTCTTTTCACAAATGCTCGTATAAATAGAAAGGATTAAGGCCAAAATGACTTGGCCTGACTTGATGGATGAATGAATGGAAGGCTGCGAAAATAATGGAGTATTTACTTGTTTATTTTATGATTTATAAGCCAAGCAACAATGATGGCATAACAACAGAATTAGGAAATTGAAAGGGGCATTCAATTGGTTAGATTTTCTAGCTTAGCCCAATAAATAAATAGGATTTTTTCGCATTATCTTTTGATCTGGACCTCAGCTTCAAATAATTTAATTTTAAATTAAAACAAATTTTCTGATTGGTTCAAATGAGAATTAGCTAAAAAGCTTATGGATTGCTTAATTTAAAATATTCGAAAGCGCTTTTGCCTCTAATTAGACTCTTTCTTTGGGATACCCTTCAAGGCTGCCACACAAGGAAAATCAAGATAAAGGCAAAACTAATCCACAGACGCTCATTAGCAACTATTAAATGTCAATTTACATGTCAATTGGCCAAAGTGACTTGGCAAAATTAAAAAAAAAGAAAAGGAAAGAACCTTGCTCCAAAATAAAATGAAATCACATGACCCAAAGCTCAGTGACCGATTCTGAATCCAAGCAGACTTTGTTTCTTTTTTATCTTTCTATTCTATTTTTTTTCGTTTTGGTGAAGGCAGCAAAGCGCACGTTGACATGTCTCCATTTTTTGTATAATTTATAGAGACGCGACTTTTGCTTTTGGCTGGCTTTTTTCACCTTTGCCACATTTAAAATACAATTACTTGTCTGGCATATTTCGAGTTGACTGGTCTTTCTTTTTGTCTCTATGTAAGCTCCGAGTCCAACCAGGAGAGAGATAAGCCAAAACATAACATGCAACAATTAGTGGTACCAAGTTGTTGTTGCTGTTGTTGTTGCCAGTGGCGTTTTCCCCATTTTCAACGTTGACTGTCGCTATTTTCAGTTTGGCCCTGTCTTGTCTTGGCTGGCCTGGCCTGGCCCAGCCTTGCCCTGCCATGTGGTTAACTAATTTAATTTCGTGCTTTCTTTTTTTTTTTGGGTTGTGTGGCAGCATCAAAGACAACGACACGTTAATGACTTCTTCTTTCTAGCAGCAGCAGCAACAGCAACAGCAACAGCAACAAAGGCAGCCCCAGCAGTTGGGGGCATAAAATAAAATCTAAACACACATGGCCAACGGCTGGTGGAAGCAGTGGCAGCAGCACTAAAAAGAGCCACTTAGCTTGTCTATATGAGCCTAATGGCCTTTAATATTATTTCTACTGCTTTGCCTTTGCCTTTGCCTTAGCCACTTTTGCCACTTTCCACTCTGGTCGGCACCAGTCCAGGTCCAGGTCGGTGTCTACAACATCCTAAAAAAAAAGCTGAAACAAATAAAGAATCAGAGCACAACTGTGTGTGCATTTTATGCCGGTCTCTTTCGACCCCAGCCAGGCTGGGTAATTGTAGAAAATTGCTGTTGCAACAACGACTCCGTCGGCAGCCTCGACTGAACATTGTGCAAATCCTTTGCCTTTTGTGTCCAAACGATATTATTTTTTTTTTTTTACTCTTTCGCTTGGTGCTTGTTTTTTATTCTTTCACTTTTGCTTGGTTTTTTGGCACCGCAACTGTTAACAGGCAGTTGAACTATGCCATTTTCATGTGTACAACATGCTCAGCAGGCTGCACTGTTTCAACTTCTTCACCTTTCTTAGGCGGTCAGTAAAAAGAGAGAGAGAGGAAAGGGAATCGTGTTACCTTTTTGGCCCACGTGCTTTACATTTTTATTAAGCCAAAAGCAAAGTAGAATAAAAGAGTATGGAAAGGGCACGAAAAGGTTGGAAGACAACCCTTTTATGTTCTGTCGTGGCTTGAGCCTCTTGGGCTATCTCTGTGTCTGTGTGTGTATTTTTAGCATGCCACCGGCGTTGTTTGGCTTATTGCACGTGCTTAGCCCCAGTGCAAAAAGCTGGCGCTACAAAAAAGGCCAAAGAGCTTCAATGCCATTAGGCTTACTCCGACTCTTTCATTTCCTTCGTCCACACGGAAGACAATTGCCTGCAGTTATCTGTGCTGTGTTGGCTAACGTGTCGTATTAGTTATTTTCTACTTCGATTGCTTTTGCCACTTTAACGTAGCCGGAGCAGCTGGCCTTTCTTAGGTTGGTCAGATAGCCCGGGACTTTGGGGCTGGAATAAGTGGTGTGTGTGCGACAATTGTTTCTGCAGCATTTCAGTCTGGCTCAACACTCAATTTTCGATATGAACAGCTTTGTGGAAAGCTCATTGCAAATCGAATTGCCCATTTTCTCTTCTCCATTTTTTTCTTCTTCTTTTTTTATTGATGAAGGGATAATTTCATTGTTGGATTTATCCTTGAATTTTATTCTGTTTCTACTCTTCTCTCTCTCTCTCTCTCTCTTTCTTATACTGTTTAAGTATTAAATAATTTATAAGAACCTTTTAAAAGTAGTGGCTAATGATTACAATTTTATGTCTATTAAAAAATTCGTAAATAATTTTAGTAGTTCTTAAATTATGCTATATAAATGTATGTAAGTCTGTCTATCTCCTTATGAGTGTGCGTGTGTATTTTTGTTATAAAAAAATAAAAATATATTAGCTAATTATTTTCCACCAGACATTTGAAATTCCGTAAGTCGTAAGTTAAAACAAAAATAAAATTGTGCAACAATTTTACTAAAATTCACCCATTTTTATCTTCTTTTCTTTCCTTTTTATGTAACACTTGATCGTGCTCTATAATTCAAAAAAAAAAAAAAAAAAAAAAAAAAAAACTGGAAAAAATCTATAAAAACAAAAATTTCTTATAAAAAAAAAAATATTACATCAAATTGGCAAAATTGGAAATAAAATAAAATAAAACTTTTTTGATCTACTTAAACTTTGCTTTTTTATCCTCTTGATTTTTGGATTTATCTTGTGGCAATAATAAAATAATTTTTTTAACTTTTCTTTTCAATAAAAATTTTTTGTACTAATTTTGAATTGTTGTTCTCCTTTTTTTTAATTTTTAATAAATTTAATTTGTGTATTTTTGCGCTCGTTGTGCTCTTTTGAAATCGAAACCAAACAAAAATCTTAAAAATCCTCAATGTGCCTGCTGCGTTCGTTACTCGTTACAAATTGTTGCGTAATGTGTAACATTGTTACATTTACCTTTCTATATTTGTCGCATATATATCAATTTATATATATATACAAATTTTTGAAACGCTCACATGGCCTCTTTTTTTTTGTTATACTTGGAAAATATTATTTAAATTTTAATAATTTTTTTTTTATTTTGGTACTTTGAAACATGCCATACATTTTTATTTTTTATTTTTATGCTTGGTTTTTTTCTCATGTTATGGCTTTGATATAAATTTTAATTATTTTCACACACATGACATTTCCTTTTCACTGCCTTTTTGAAACAAATAAATTGAATAAAAAAAAAACGAATAATTTGGAAAATACAATCAAAAATAAAAACTACCAAATTCACATTAAACAAAAATAGAGCATTTAGATCGCAAGCTGTTCGTTGGCATGCTCAGCAAACAACAAACCGAAGACGATGTTAGACAAATTTTCCATCCCTTTGGGACAATAGAGGAGTGCACCATATTACGAGGACCGGACGGTGCCAGTAAAGGTGAGTAAAGATTTGCATTTTTCACTTTTCAATTGAAAGACAAAACTATTTATTTCATATTGTGTATTATGTAAGGTGTTCAGCTCGTTATTGTTGTTTGCCAGTTTTGATTATTATTTTCATTATGTTATCATATTTAATGCCTAGTTGAAAACTGTACTTTTTACTTAGTCGTAACAAATTTTCAGCTTCCCCAAATCTTTAGCCTAAAGATCACCCATAGTGTTAAGCTTGAAATAATTACTTTTAGAGGTTCATCATTTTCCAAAAAATATATCATACAATTAAATAATTTATCCTGCTGAATTCGAAATTTCCTCATTAGCAATTCTCTTGATATTTTTCCAAAAACTTGCTCAAAAAAAAAAAAAAAACTCTGTCCAATTTCAGTTAAATATGCACTGGCATATCTAACATATCCCCTAAATACATTGCTTAGAGCAATTTGAAAAACAAAAAGTTCAAAAAAAAAAAAATCTAAAACTCAATTCAACATCTGGAAAAATGGTGGGGAAGTTTTTGGCGAGCATCTGTGCAACGAGCCAAATAATCATCACAAACATAACCATAACAATTACAGAGAGCTGGTCTAAATGTACGAGAAGGACCTGTGCAACATGAAAATAAAATAAAATAAAATAAAAATCGGGTAAACAGTTCAATTAAAATTGTTTGCTTTTGGCAGCGCCGCGTCGTTTCACACGCTCGCCATTTGCATTTTTCCCCACTCCCAGGCTATGAGAGTTCTCTCACGTATGTATGTGTATGAGTGTGTATGAGTGTACTGTACGTATTTTTACTTGCAAATGCCAGAATACAACGGGCGCAAAATAAACAAAAGGACGAAGAGGCAAGCCAAGCCAAAAACAAAGCAAAAGCTCAACGAAAAAAAAAAAAAAGTTTCGTTTGTTTTAATATGCGAGTAACTTTTTTAACAATAACATTTCATTTTATTATGTCAAAAGTTTTGCTTTTTACACACACACAGACACACACACAGACACACACACATATATATATACAATCGGAATGTTTTGTTGTTTTCTCTTCGAATAATTTTTTCCTCTCTGTTTTTGTATTTTATACATCTACATTTTTATATGTATTTATTTTTATTTTATTTTTTTTTATTTTGCTTACATTTGCAACATGACTGCCGACGACTAGGACGATATTGTTGCTGCCATTGTTGTATGTGTATTTCCATGTTAATGTTTGTTATTGTTGTTCTTTTGTTGGCGTTTATTGTTGCCATTTTGATATGCATGAAAAGGCGTTGCCGTCGGCGCGGGTCCGGGGGCGACGAGTCTATAGACCAGTGACACTTTGCATAGAAATCCAAACCTATACTCGTTTAAGTGTATGTGCGAGTGTGTGTGTGTTTGTACAAAATATATTTTTGTTTTGTTTGGTTTTGTTTTGGGCCCCGGTTTATTTGCCATTTGGGTGGCATTAAAATAACTGTCGACCAAAAGATGAAAGCTACTGCCAGGCAAATACATAAAAGAAGGCCAGGGACTCGAACCAGCCCTCTTTGGTCTGGTCTGGTCTGTCCAGAGCAGACAGAGACAGTTTCAGTGCACTTTGGTTGCCAACTAAAGTTGTCTTTGATACCGCAAATGTTCACAAAACTCTTGGCCAACTAAGCCAATTGAGTTACCTGTAGACCGAAATTTAGATAATCACAGTGAATGTATTTTCCTTTCAGTGAAAGCAAACAAAGTTGCAGATTCTTGAAAACTTTCCCAAGAAAAAAAGAGAAGATAAAATATTGGTCATTTGTAAACAAGATCAAACCGAATTTGTGTTAGCCAAAAAGACATGCAAATGTATGTCAAAAATTCCCATCAAATTGAGTTACAAAAGACCAAAAAAAATTATGCAAAATCGACAACCAAAAATTATGACAATTGTGACCCAAAAACAGCCCAAGATGCTGACAACATAATTTTAACATTCAGTCAATATTTTCATCTCTTCTCTCCACCACAACAATAACAAAGTTGGCCGCCTCTGTGGTGGTGTGAGCCAACACCAAAGATGGCAACTTTATGTCGAATTCGACAAGCAACGGCTCAAAGTTCAAAGCCGCGAAAACTGTCAGTCGATCTCTACTAATAGTAATGGTGATGGCGGCATTGGCAGTGGAGATGCCACCGCACATCATTCTTCATTAAAATGCGCTTCAAAGTCAGAGTCCCAAAGTTGGCGGAATGACAGTTGCTAGCCTGTGTAAGTGCCAAAATCCATCAACGTCAATTTTTTTTTTTCAACTCGGCGAGAGTGTGTGTGTGTGTGTGTGTGTGGGTGAGAGAGAATTATATTAAAAGAAAATCGAGTCAAGCAGGCGAAGGCGAAGCAGAAGGCAATGGCAAATCAAATGTGTAAACGCGGGCAAAAATGTAATGATGGAGCAGGCAAAACAAGGCAAAAACCGCTCTGACTGACTCAGTGACTGACTGACTGCCTTCATGCCATCATGCCACCATGCCAACTGGCATACAATTTGAAAATGTATGCAAATGATGATGCATGTGGTGGCAAATGCGGTAAAAGGCAATGCTGGAAATGTCTAAATGGGTGGAAGAAACGAATGTCGTCGACTTGGTGGTGGTAGAAGCAAAAATCCCCAGGCCCCAAGCAGCGACAACAATAATAGCGGTGGCGATGGCAATGGCAGCGATTGGAAAGGTTCTTGGGTTGGTCTGTCTGTCAGCCAACAGGAATAAGCGCAACCATCATGTTAAATTATGCAAATTCGATTTCAGTGAGTGAATGAAACGAAACGAATGATAAAACGGGTAGGTAGCTAGGCAGAGCAAGAAAATACAATGGTTGGGCCAAAAGAAGAAACCAGACAATCGGACAGTGCCAGCTCTGACTTTGAAACTTTGGCAGCCGACACAAAACAACCATATGGATGATTATGCCAAGGGCTGGCAAACCTGGGACTCTCTGCCCATTGTCTGCATGTGGCGCAAAAAAAAAAAAAAGACTGGGAATGCTTCTGCTACTGCTGCTCCATGTGATGGTGGCTCATTTGATTAGAATATTCATGCATGCACTTCATTGTCAGCGTGGCGGCTGCTAAGTTGTTGTCGCCATCATCATCGTAGTCATCGTAGTCGTTGTACTCGCCGTCTTCATGTCATGTATGCAATCAACACAATTGTCTAACGCACCAACCTAGTCAAAAAGCTAAAGACCGACTAACTCGCTGACATATGGTGGCAATCGAAGTTCTTCTGCCACCCAGAGTCTATCAGGGCCCTGTATGAGCAACAATGGGCCAGCGGCCACATCAATGCCAACGTCATATAGCTGCGCTTTCGATTTGCATAAGTAGCAGTGTGTCCCTGTGCTGCCATGTTGCTCAGCCTGAATCTGGCAGACAGTTGGCATAAGTGACGTTGAAACGGCATTTGAATTGCATTGCAGGCTCGCCTTAAACGAGCCTAACCACTTGACTTTGTGGACTACCAAGTTGACTGCACCGCCAGCAATTCAGCTGGCTCGGCCTGTCCGGGCTGTCATTAAGTAATTGAAATGCCCGCCTGCTGCCGAAAGCCGCAAAAGTGGAGAGCGCGTCGGCACACAAACGCGTCTTGTTGGTTGAGTGAAATTGTTAATTGTGTGATATTCCATGTAAAGTGGCTGGCAGAATTCCCATTCCTAGCAATGGCTCAATTTTCAATAGTAAAAAGAAAAATTAATTGAAGCTATTTTGTTTATACAAATTAAGAGAATTCAAGACCAAGGCTAGAGCAGAGGCTTAAACAGATTCAATAAATTATCGATAATCGATATCGATAGATAGATAATTGACAGCTGAGAGCACTGCTCCAAATCTTACAAATCTGTATAAGCCTTTTTTCAAGGTTCTGAAGAGTTCTAACAAATCAATCAAATTTCAAATCTGAATACTTTCAGAACTAAATTTTTTTTTAAATCGATTCAGAGATTGTGTGTCTTGAAGAATGCTGTTCGTGTCACTTGGATATTTAGGACATGCAGCACTCACATAGATAAGCACACTTTATAATACAATAAATTCCACTAACATAAATTGAATTAAAATCTCGTTTAAATCAAAATTAATTTGAAATGTCTCGCTTTGTCAAATTAACTTTTAATTGCCACAAAACAGGGACACAGCAGCGAGAGTTTTGCATTTGACACAAAAACAACATGAAATTCAATTAATGAAACCAACACACACACACACACACACACATACAAATAGAAATACACCCAAACAGAATGCCATCAACAAGAATGACATAAACGTAACCACTCCAAGCCACAACCACAATGACAATCGTGCATAGCAACTGCAACTACAACTACAACAGCAACAAAAATAAACCAAAAGGACTGACATAAAGCAGACTTTGCTGCAATTGTGTCGTCGTCCATCATATCAAGAGCGCTGAAAACCCCCATAAATGCCAATAATTAATGTGACATTTTCGGCATAATTGAAGTAGCTATGCGAGCCACAAGCAGCCAGTGAAACTGTCACAAACACACACTCAGCCACACTAAAGAGGAAAGGGACAAAAGGACAAGACATTCCTAATTTGTATAGGTATGCATATATCTCTGTCTCTCTGTGTGTGTATCTGTGTGTGAGTTTTGGTAAAGGCATTCCAAAAGTGCATTGTCACGCAAGTGGTAAATGCTACTCGACTGCCCCAACTTGCTTCAAGTCTGGCCAACTAGCCAAGCTAATTGAATTTCCCACATAGCTCAGCATCTTTGGACGGAAATTTTTGGTGAGCCCCCTTTGAACTTCTGACAACTTGCCAGTCCAGAAATATGCTACAAATTTTCCAAAACCAACCACATCCTGCCCAGCTCAGGTGGGCAGAGACCTACCGTACAAAAAAGATTCGACTTTTCTATTTAATAAAAATTTATTGCTTGCACAAATAAGTAAACGTAATTTGAAAAGCTTCAAGAGAACAAACTTTTTTAATACCCACAACGTTTCTGTTTTCCACAAACGCTTTTGCCAACTTTCCAATGACAGTTTAAGTTGTATATTCCTCTTCCTCTCCCCGTCGAGAAACAAGAGAAAGTATTTTTCACTTCACTCAAATGCCCTTTCTTCGCTCTGGCCACTTCTTGTTTGAGTAACAATTTTTTAAGTCAGGTTGTACTGTTTTTTTTTTCTTGTATCAGACTGAGGAGGGAGGCAAAGGATTTGCTCACTTGACTTATAAAATGGATTCACATACTCACGGACCCGACTCAACTCGATTCGACTCGACTCTATGAATATCATCAAATTGTTTGCTGCTCCCGTTGTCACTGTCGTCGTTTCATTTCAATTTCAATTTATATGAGTAAAGTTTTATGAAGTGCATGTCACACCCCGCTCAGCCAGCCCTACTTTCATGCCTTTTAACCACTGAAAACTATTGCATTTATTAAATTTCAATTCATTTTCATACATAAAATCCTCGACCAAGCATGTTTGTTTTATTTTTACGGCACTCGGCATACTAAAAGTTCCAACAAGTGCTGATTGAATGCAGCCGGCAAAACTGTCCCATAAAAACAAATGGAAAAATGTTGTAAAAAAAAAAAAAGAAAACTAGATAAAAACAAACTGAATTTAATGTTCGAAAAACTCTGTGAAAAAAAAACTTAAAGGCTGATTTAAATTTCATAAGGCAAAAACAAGCTCAGTTGTTGGCTCCTTTTAGTTTTTGAATTTATTCTAAACAACTTTTTGAAAAGATACTCCGAGGTACAATAAAACTACAATGACTAATGTGTCTTAATTAATACAGACCCGAGGCAGTAGTAAACAAGTAATTTGCCAAAATTTCAATGAACTAAAAAATATAAAACCAAATTAAGACAGAGTTTGGCTTTTGCTCTATTTATTTTGCTGGTGGAAAAAGGCTTCTTAAATTAAACAAAAATAGCTGAAAGATTATTCATAATCATTCAAAGACTTTTGAAGACCTCATAAAACGTAGTTAAAGTTTTTGACAGAATTAAAAAAAAAAGATAAATATTTTCAAAACTTAACCATTACATAAAATCAGGCAGTCTTCAGATTTGCCCAGCTTGGTATTGGATTTATATATGAATGTAAGTTCTGGCATAAGCTCATAAGTGCCATTTAAGCCACTCGCATACAACTTGGCATTCCTTTAGTCTCATTTTTGTTGTTGTTGTTGGGGAATTTTTGAATGTTCGGCGGTTTAAGCCAAAAGTCGCCCTTGTCAAGTGACTTGGGCCGGCTGGAGAGAAACTGACTCCGCAAGCCTGCTGCTGCTGCTTCTGTTGAATTTAAATACACATATCAAAGGCATTGAGAACTTTTGGCATAGCCGGCAAAGTTTGCCGTCAATTCTACCACAAAAAGTCCTTTGTGCGGCATACGCAGTTTAATGCAGCTTAAATTTAATTGCAATATAGCAAAAGTTTCATATAAAAAATAAACTGCCAGGCCACAGAACAGAGCACCGGGACAGTATTCGTCGTAGCCAACACTTGGCAAGGCTAATAAATTTTTATCGCATATTTTCCGAGTGTGTGTGTGGGGAGGGTTACCAAAGCAACGAGCTGACTGTATTCCAGGGGATTTTGGATAAAAGCCAAGGGAAAGTATAGCCTTGACAACTTGGCTTACTCTCTCTGTCTCTTTCTCTTTCTGTGTCTCTCTCTATCTGGCTTTTTGCTTAACGCTAATTAACATGCAACAACGTCTGTGGGTCGTGTGTCCACAATTTCGAGAAAGGTCAAAGCAATTAAACGTATACAAGATGCTAAAATTCCAGCAAGTTGCTTGTGTGCTTTCACAGTCATAAAAGTGAGTTTGAATTGTGTCCGTTTCTAGTGAAAACTAAACCAAACTGGTGTCGATACACCGTCTCAACCTCTGGCCAAAATGGTGAAGCAACCTGCCAGCCAATTTAGTTTCATTATGACCACGTCGGCAACGCCTTAGCCAAAGTCGTCATCATTGGCACATGTGGCGGCAAGTGTGCTTTATTAACACATTTCGTGGGGTCTCTCTCCCAGCACAAGGCAGCTATATTTGACTCTGGCTATATCCTAAGTATACGATAACTTTTTTAATACCAAACCAAAAAAGCCAGGACAAGACTGACTCTCTCTCTCTCTCTCTCTCTCTGTCTCTCTGTTTCTCTGTATATGTCTCGGCTTTAGTTGTAATAGTTTAATAAAGTAGTAAAGCTGCGGAAATTAGATTTGACCGCACACGGTACACAGAACAGGCACCAGCCACACAAACAACAAAAACAAACGGCCTCTGGGACTACCGACTGACTGAGGTGGGGGACCGATGTAATGGGCAACTTATTTCCGCCGCAGACAAAGTTTTGTTCATTCCTCTAGACCCCCTACCCCGCCCCTTCCAAAAAAAAGTATGCAAGGCAAAATTAAAATCGGCCGCCCGCAAACTAAAACGTAAAACCGGTAAACCGTAACCCTGCCACAAAAACAGGAACAAGACACAAAAAAAGAACAAAATGAAGAAGAAGAAGAAGAAGCAGAAGAAAGACCCTCCTCTTATCCACTGGCAGAGGCTTGTCAATAAAAATGTCAAAAAAGTTTGTTAAGCATTAAACAAAGTTGTGAAGAAGCCGGCAGAGTAAGGCGGACTCAGTGAAAAGGGTTTTTTTTCTTGTCTTTTTTCCTTTTTTGATTCACCAAGACTGTCAGCTTTGGGCCAATAGAATTTGCCAGTGTGTTTGTGTGTGAGTGTGAGTTTGTTCTATTATTAAAGGCAACATATTGGTCCAACTCCTACATCCAATTGGGCACCTCATAAGCAAGTTCTCATAGTCTTTTCTTTTCGTTTCTTTTCTTTTTTGCCTTTTGCTATTTTATCAGTTTTTCTTTCTTTTTCTGGTAAAAGGGAAGAAATTTAATTAACTCAGTTGAGCGCGCATTTCTTTTTGGGGCTTATTAATAAAAGATTAGTCTCATCTGCTGGGTTATCAGCCATGAAGTATGCCACTTTAGATATTTGTTTAGTTGGATTATTGAAAAGAAAGAAAATACGAAAAAATATATGTAATCGAATTTGGGCCCCAACATTTGTCTTGGCCAACCGAAACCAGAATAGAGATACCAAGATAGATGGTTACCCAGATACGATCTTGAGAGGCTGCTAAGCTCAATTAAGTGAAAGTGAAATTGACAGCATTATGGTTAGGGCAAGGCATGTGGGAGTAGCGCAAAAAAAGATACTGCAATCTTGGTAGTCTTGCAACGGTTACTTTAATTGTTATTGATGTACATGAGTGAGGGTGTGTAATTTAGTAAATTGTGTTTATAAACAGCTGCTGTTGCTGCCGTTGCTGCCTCAAGGTATTCTTTAATTTTTTTTTAATAAAAACCTTTTGGGCCAACTTACGACACTTGCCCTTATTAAATGTCAGACAAAACCAACTTTCAACTACCCAAAAGCCAAGGCACCCAGGCCTCCGCTTTGCCTTGCCTTGCCCTGCCTTGTCTTGTCTTGTCTTCTGCTTTTTGCCCATCTCCCCAGCCTGCCACCTGTCAGCAGCACATATTTTGTTATTAGAAGAAACTGCCAACCAACCAGGCAGCGCGACTCTGGCATCATGGCAAGTCTGGCAAATATGGCAAACTGTATGGCTGGCTGACTGGCTGGCTGGCAGGGCCAAGTGTTATGGCCCACATACCCCACATACATTACTTGCCATACATATACATACATACATATTCCAGGGCTCATTTTCTAGCTCATTGCCAGCGTAACACACAACAAGCTGTGGCGGTGGCGGGGGCGGGGGGATGAGGCAGCAAGCGACCAAGCGAATCAACCTACAACATGGCGAAGACATGCGCTAAATTAATTTATTCCACTTTTGTTGTTAGACAATATCCTTTGCGTAACCGGATACCAAAGGCACAGAAAGGTTGCCGCTGTGGAAGCTGCTTAAGACACATCTCATATTCCCGCCTCTCCACATACGCCATTCTCCCCTCTGCCCAGATTCCCATTCTACCACGATGATCAACCGATTTAATGAAAATGAAAATGTCTGAAGGCAACTCAAAGGAAAATGCCTAAGCGCGCCTGCTGCTGCCAGTGCCACTTCTACTTTCTGTTCTTGTTGTTGTTGTTGTTGTTATCCTTTTTCAAAGCAGCCGCAACAAAACGAAATCAAATAATAGAAAACTGCCGCTAACTGGGCGACTCCAACGGTGGCTTTGACTTTGGCTTTGGCTTTGGCGTCAAGTGTCGACATGGCAGACGTTAATAAGTAAAGTATACTTAAACAGGCTGCTTTTCTCAAACAACCACAACAACAGCAAGTTTTACAGAGATTATAAAAAAATATAAAAATAAAATTTATACAGCAATATGGCAGCAAATGAACCACAAGAAAAACAAAACCGCAAAACACAACTCGAAAAGTGGCTAATAAAATTTATGAAAGATTCAAAAAAGTAAACAAGTTTGTTTTTACTTCTAAGAATTGTTTTAAAAATATATAAATATATTTTTGTGATTTAACAATTTTACCTCACCTATTAAATTTATTATCTCCTTCGAATTCGTACTGATTTCTATTTACTTTCTATCTTTCTAGGTAAGTGATCATTGTTCTTGACTCATTCTGTGGTAAGCTAAGAAAAATCTAACGATTTAAGATCCAAGAAAAAAATAATAAGAACTTTAAAAAAGAATCCAACATTCATTCAGAAAAAAAATTAGAATATTTATGAAAAGAAGGAAAAGTCTTTGATTTGACCTTACATATGTTTGGGTCTATCTGAAAGGGCGTCACCTGCAGACCCACTTCCTCTTTCTCCAAGAATGCAAATAATTTGGGCGTTTCTAAAAAAAAATTTAAATTCAAATTCCACTTTAAAGCCCCATTGACAGGCTCGAATGCATAATAAAGCGGATGACAAGGGATTCTCTCACATTTTGGCCTACAATTTTCACATTTTTTTTTTAAATCAAACCGAAAAGACGGAATTGCCTGAAAAAGTGATAAGCACACATAATTTCAAATAATAAAACTATGAAATTTTATACATGACTGAGAACTCTAGAGGATATGATTATAAAGACTACGAATGCAAAATATATTTCGGGGGTGGAAAATGAAATGGAAAATTAAACTGACCAAGCAAGCTTTTCCTTACCAACCTGCACTCACTCAATCAAAAATCACATATCCATGAGGTTATCCTGATGAGAGTCTCTCTGTGTGTATGTGTGTGTGAGTCTGTTTTTAGGTAGTCAGGAAAATACACGTAGGCACACTGGCACATGAAGCAAATGTAATTAAAATTCGATATACTTGTTTTCACAAAATGCCACAGAGACAGAGTGGATGAGGCTGAGATGAAGGGAGAGTGAGTTTTGGGAAAAGATTGGTAGTCCAGTTATATAAACACCAGACTATCAAATACCCCTACCAACAAGAGAGAAGCAGAGTGAGGCATACATCATCATCATCATCGCCATCATCATTGTTATCATCATCATCAACAAAATTTTGGCAAAATTTTAACTTCAATTTAAATTTTTGGTCAGATTTGCACGTACTCAAAGCAGGGCAAGGCAGTCAGCCAACAAAATTGAAGTCTGTTTGTTTATGCGTGTTTGTTTGCGTCTGTATATGTGTGTGTGTGTGTGTGTGTGTGTGGGCTTGGTAATAAGAGAAGGGGAATATTGAGAGACGACCGAGTTGTTTTTGTAATTATTCACATACACACACACGCACACTTCAATGCAAAAACTCCAATTTACTCTCCATGCAAATTAATGCCTCTCTGCTTTTAAGGTCTATGAAAAACGGAGATGCCAAAAAAAAAAAAAAAATTCCAGTTGGACTCGTTCCATGTTGGTTTTATTGTTGTCTCTGCTACTTTACAGCCACTCGAAAACAACAATAACAACACCAAGCAATGAAGATTTATATTGCCTGCCTCGAAACTCTCCAGGCTGCCAATTGTGCCTACCGAGCTAAGTGTGTGTGCGTGTGTGAGTTCATAGAGCTGAGTACTTGTCATAAATGTACTTCAAAGACTGTAACCTTTCACGAGGTTATAGACTTGAAATCCCTTACAATAATTCCGAAAAATTTAATTAAGTTATTTTAATTAAGGAAAATTATTTCCAATTTTAACAAGTTACAATCATACTAGGTGAACGTATTGATCAGCCGGCTGTCTCATACACGAGCCAGGGTTGCATTGATCAGCTGAAAGTACAGTTCTGCTTAGGCAGTACAGTTGAGTCTGCAAGTACAGATGGAATCAATATGTATTTCTGGAAATATAATATATTGCTTTCGGCTTATAAAAGAAAAATTGGAAGCTTGCTTGGTGCCTTCGTCAAGTCTTATGAAAAAGTAGAAATCGATTTGTTGTAAGCATTGGCATATTAAAAGTATTAAATAAGATGATGTATTGTATCAATTTAAGCCCATGAAACCCAGAGACAAGTTCAGAAAATTTAAAGAACCAAATGTTATGTCGAAATTAAGTCTAATGATCTCTGTAACCTGAAATCGGATTATTAAAAGCTTGTTCAAAAAACACATAGTTTTTTCGTTTATAGAATTGTCATAGTTTGGTATAAAATATCTACCATCCTTATTTAATCCAATCAATGATTTCATTTTATTGCACTTCAAATGAAGCCAAAAGAAAAATTTATTTACTTTTTTTTTGCAATATTTGAAAATTTAAAAACAATTCAATTGCATTGCATAAATAATTTCAAGGGATTGCATAATGTGCTCTTCAGTTTTCACGTGTGTGTATGTTCGTGTGTGTGTGTGTATGGCAAACAAAACGTGATATGATGTAAATTGTACAACAACCAATTAAAATGCATAACTCGATTTAAAGTTTACACAACATGTTGCTAAATTACAGGCTTGCCAAACCAAAATCCAAGCCACTCAAATACACGCACACAATTTCAAATTCCCATATACTCGAACATAAATATATATGTATATGTATATATCTCTATAATATATATATAGAGCTTATATAAATGGCAACTGAAAGCCCTAGCTCAGTCAGAGTGCCAGGCTGACGGACTGACTGAATAACGTTGACGACCAGCATAGCGGCACTTTCCTCTCCGCTCAGTTGCTTTCTCTGGATTCTGCCAGTTCGCTCAGCTCTCAGCTTCCAGTGGCTTACAATGCCAGTTATTTCATGTTGTTGTTGCTGTTGTTGTTATTATTTTATTTCTACTTTTACTGGCGCTTGCCGTTGCCTAGGCAATATGCAATTAAAAGCGATATTGAATTTTGTTACGCTATGCTTTCAAGTATGGATTTGTTGTTGTTGTTGTTGCAGCAACAGCACTTATTTAATTTCAGCAAAAATATTTTGTTATATGATTGGCATAAGTTATACAATACCAAATATTTGTAGGTGAAATCTTCCCATACTCTTTTCGAAGAGAAAAGCTTAGTCAGTTTGAGTTCTCAGAAAGTTGATGAGGCAAGCTGAGATTATCATTTAAAATTGATTAATACTAATCAAATTCAAAAGGAATCTATCTGTAAAGAGTATAAGTATTACCCAACTGTTATCTTTACTCTTTGTGTAAGAAATAAATTTTATAGTTTTTCTGAAAAAATATTTTGTACCTTTTTGGATTCGCATTTTAATTAAATGGAATTTTTACGTAGAAGCCTGTAATTGAGCACAAAAGTCTAACCACAAAACTATTTTGCTTAACGAAAATGTAGAAGTTTCTTACAACTTGGCCGAGCTCACAAATTGGCCAGCCAGAGGCAACAGCAAGCCGAGCCAAGAAAGGAGAACCCAAAGGAGCCCGAAAGTAGCGCTTACGCTAAATCTACCTCTTGGGTTAATTGCTGCCACTACCACGGCCAGAGTGCTTACTGCAAATTGCACCCAAAAGAGCAGAGGACCAGACAACGCGTGTGGTCGCCATTGCTACGGCTCCTCTTCAACGTCATCTCAGTGTCTACATGGCCGTTTGGGGCATTGCAAACGGCACCGAGGGTGCTGGTGGTAGTGGTGGCGCTCCTGCCACATGGCGTACCGCAAGTGGCTGCCACAACGCTAACTCATTTTAATGATGCTACCTGGCGGCGTCTTAAGTGCAACCGAAGCCCAAGGAGCAGCTGCCATTTGCCAACTGGCCGACTCACAACCGACTTTACCCAGGCAATTATGATCAACTTGTCTGTCTTTCTAGCTGGCTTTCTGGCTGCCTCAGTGCCGGCCCCTCCTGGTACCTCCATGTACTTACATGTGGCCAAATTGTTGTGGCCTGCTTGGGCTTCTTTGGGGGGCATTAAAAATGAATAATGTATGCGACTTTGGGGCTCACAATTTATGCACTGGCCGTTCAAAAAGACCTAAAGGAAAGAAGCGGCCAAAACAGGCAACGACTTGGCATTTTCTTGTTTCAGTCTTTTCCTTTCTTTTTTTTTCAATCAACTTGCCGCCAACATAAATCCGTGCAATCAAATTCCTTGGCCAAATACAATTAGCTGAGCTCGGCCAACAAATGGAGGGCTAAAACAAAAAATATGCTGCATGCTTTAGGGCGCACTTTATTAGGCTTAAAGGACACACACGCACACACACACACACACACAAATACGGTCAGAAATATCTTAGCATTCCGGCTTGTTTACCTGTATAGAATTTTAGCTGGACTCTGGTCGGTTGGCTTTGCCACGCTTTGATGTTCAACTTAAGCCA
Organism: Scaptodrosophila latifasciaeformis; assembly: GCA_037075145.1. Lineage (NCBI taxonomy): Eukaryota > Metazoa > Arthropoda > Insecta > Diptera > Drosophilidae > Scaptodrosophila > Scaptodrosophila latifasciaeformis. The sequence continues at coordinate 812,763 of JBAMCM010000426.1, forward strand.
GCTAAATTGATTTTCTTGGCAGCGGTCCAGACTTGCAGTTGTTGTTGTTGTTGTTCTTGGTATTTCTGTTGCTGTGTTGGCTCTTTGGCTTCCCCTTCAGGGCAGGCAGAGTCAGCAATAAAGTTCAAATGAAGCGACTGGGCCATTAAGTTATGCGGCTTTACTCGAGGGCTTCGCGGGCCTCGGCTAGGGCAAGTTTGTTACCTGGTTTACCTGGCTAAATAAGTGCACAAATAAATCGTCAAAAGGATCTGAAACAGCCAAAAGCAACTGCCACTTTGGAAACCAAAGCAACAGATAAATAGACACAAACTGACAAACAGAAAATTCCAATGATTTCGCTGTTTAAAGTAATCTTTTTTTTTCGATTCCCGTTTTTTTTTTTCATTCACAAAAATGTTCATTTTCTCTTTAATTTTCAATCGAATTTAGTGTGCCAGGGCAAAGGGCGGCTGAGTGGTAGAGACCGCTTGTGGTTTTAGTTGCATTTGACTTTGTGGTTTGACGTTTTGTTGCGTCACGTTTTTCCTTTTTGTTGTTGTTTCTATTTATTTTTTTTCTTTCTTCCGCCATGGAGAGCACACGCAACAGCTTTTTGTTCACACTTTCGCCTGGCAAAACAATTTTCTCTCAAACTCTCACACACTCTTTGGCTGATTTCCCGCACTCTACTCCCTGCTGAACTCGGCTGGTTCATCAACGTTGTAAAAACTTCCAACCAGGCATATGGCCGGGGCCAAAAGTGATGGTGGTTGTTGCTGTTTGTTTTTACCATTGCTGCCGTTGTTGGCCACCCCCGCATGCATTGCGGTTTCTGTTGCATAATTATTATGTTGCGGTTACCAACACCAACAACACCAACAACAACTCCAATGCCCTTGCCAGGACCAACTCGTAGTCTCCCACTGGCAGAGGAATCAGAGTCGCCCCCAAAACAACCTTGTTGGAATCGCGTGTTGTTGATGTGTGTGCCTGATTGTGTTTGTATGTGTGTGTGTGTGAGTGTAGCAAAAATTACCTTGTCTGAGAGGGTGTGAGCCGAGGATTTTAAATCTTTGTTCCCAACTTATTCACTAGGTTAAATACTTTGGTTTCTCTGCATTCATAATTTTTTTTTTTGGGGTTATGAAAAAATCATTAAGTCCATGAGAGAATAATTTCATATTAAAATGAATTCAAATTCATAACACATTTTAATTGAAAATAAAATTTAAGGAAACTTAACATATTCCCAGAAATTTGTGCTTTGAATAATAATTTTTCTAGGTAAATTCAAAAAATAAATGCATTTGCATTTAAGGCATAAAATCAAATTTAAATTTTAAAATAAAATTTAGAAAATAAATAGAAATATTCATTTTTTTTATAAAATTAAATCAACTTACCATATTAAGTTCATTATTAGAATTTGAATAAATCAAATTGAACTTATCTGAAAAAAAAAAATATTCATATCAAAATAAATTGGGTTTTTATATTCCAAAATTAACATAAAAAGAATTAAATAAAATTAATTCTAAGAAATTTAAGAAAAATAAGATAATTTAATATGGAAGCTTCTAAGTTCGAAAAAGCTCTTAAAAGTATTCCAAATCTGCTCGAAATGTAACCCTTCTAGTCAAAACTTTTCCCCATATATCTTGGCCATAAAATTCCTTTAAAAGGCCACTGACATTCACGACAGCAACTCTAATGAAGTTGATCAATATCTGAAAAAAAAAGAAGAGACCAAATTTTATCAACTGAATCAGGCAACAAACAATGAACCTTTTTCACCCTCTCTCTCTCACTCACTGGTTTGTTTGTTTCTGCCCAAAAATAATCATAAGGAATAAAAAAGAAAGAAGAAATATAAAGTTGAATTTACTCAACATGAGCCTTAACACTTTGCATGCTAATCAAAGAGCCAAAGAAAAACACAAGTCCGGAGCCCTCCGACCTCCACTCACGTATTGGAATATATGCAATGGGACCATTATTCTTGATTTGCCACAAACTTTTACAGACTTTTATTTATGTTTTTTTGTCTTTGGTCTTTTTTTTGCCTACCTTTTTAGTTCAGTTCTTTTTTTTTTTGGAATAGAGTTGATAAACAAAAAAGTTTTACTTGAGCTCGGCCTATAAGTTGGCGCAGTTGGCTTAGCAGGGAAAAGTTGAAATTTATTTACATCCATAAATGGTCAAGCTTTTGGTTCTTTGGAATTCATCTTCAACCACTTCATATAATTTGATTGCTGGCTGGACAGACAGAATTGAGCTGAAACGGGTTCAGAGAGCCGAGGAGATGGGAAAGCCGAGATATTTTGGTTAGTCGAGATTTTATGCAAAATTGACGAAGCCTTCGTCCTGTAATATGATACAATTCTGTAGCCCGGTTGCATATTTTACTCGACCACATGGCCACAGGCGAAATTAAATAAAAATCAGTGCACAAACAAACTGAATTACTAACTGACTAACTGACAAACTGAGAGACTGAGGGACTGGGGGACCGAGGGACTGACCAATACAGACAGAGAGCTCAAATTGCCATTTCATAAGCAATTTGCTGGTCATACAGACTAGAAACTTTTTATATTTCTATATTCTTTTATTTTGACTGACTACAAACAAATTTGCCCCCAAGCAATGTGGAAGAGAAAACAAAAAAAAAAAAGTGGTTCGATCCTGGATTTTTGTCATTGGATTTGCTTAGTGGCAAGTGGGGTTTGGCCAGGGCCAAATGCTGCCCAATTCAAGCCGGCTGCGCCGCAGGGCTTCACAGGACTCAAAGCGTCACTCAAACAGCCGGGAAAAAGGACAGTGGAAAAGAATAAAGCAACAACAAAAAATTACATTTCAACAACAGATCAAAAATATATCTTCTCTTTTTAATCAAGAACAGCTTGATTAGGCTAGCAAAAAAAAAAATAATGAAAAACAAAAGAAAAATCAGAATCTCAATTTTCTTTTAACAAAAAAAAAAAAAAAGTATCTCAAGTGTGTCCAACTCCGTTTCGAACATTTATAAATGTATTGTGTGCATTTTGTTTTGTGTTCTTTTGTTAATTCTCAACAATTTAACACATGGCCGGCCGCTGACATTTTTATTTAAGTCGAGTGAGTTTAGAAATGGTTTCCTTCAAGTGCCGAGTGCAATGAATGGGATATGGAATGCCTTTTGTATGCTAAGGCAAAAGTGTTTTATGTGTGCGCCTGACATACAATAAACACCAATTAAGAAAATAATATTTTGTGTATACAAAACACGCACAATCACACTCACACACCCAGACAGACATGGGAAACGCACAAAGCTCACATGCTCACACACACACACAAATATAAAAACAAAAATAAATAAACAAACAAACAAACAAATGTGTCTCTTGCCAGAGCAAGGCAAATTGAAAAGCCAAAGCCAAGTGACTTTCCGTCTGCTGTAGTTTTCTACAAGTGCTCTGCAAATAATGCACAAAAGTATGCTACAAAATCCAAACAAACAAACAAATAAACAAACCACCCAACCCACCCAAACCCAAAAACTACTAACTAAGATTGGTGTGGGGAGAACCTATAACAAAAGCTAAAATATTATTGCTTTTGCGTTTGGCTTTTTTAAGTCTCACACCCGGGCCACTTTACAGGCACCCTAACCCAAACCCAAAGCCAAAGCCTCGCCATCCGGTCAATGCCCACTGCAGACACCAGAGCCGGCTTGTTATAAGGCATGTTGACAAGCCTCTTTAACAAATGACACCAACAGAACAGCCGAGTTGGGATCCCAACTCCATCGACTTGGCTAGAAAAAGGACAAAAGTCAGCCAATGGACGGACTTTTCAAACAGCTTCTTCTTCTTCCTCTTCTTCTACTGGCCCAGCCAGCCAGCCAAATACTTGTAGAATTGTCCCACTTGGCCCGTCCAGAATGAACTGTTTGCCCAGCTCTGTGTAACATTTGTTAAGCGCAGCCGAAAATTTGTAGCTCTATTCTAGTTTTTGTATTTGTTTTTTTGTTGTTTTGTATCTGTAACTTTTGTTGTCGATTTTGGCTGGTGTCTTGGTTTTGTTTTCCTGTGTCGAGCCTTGGGCTCAAATCTCTGAAAGACTTTTCAAGAACCCCGCATAAATTGTCTAAGCTTTCTTGAATCAAACTGAAAGTGTAATTGATTATTGAAATTATGAAATAATCAAAAATGGATGGGTCAGATACTTAATAATATTCTCTCTGACTACATCTTTGTGGTCTTAGGAAAAAATATTCCTCAGATTTAAGCCAACAATTATGCAGCTTGCAAAAATAAAAGATACTCAAAAAACCCTGACAATTTTAAACCGATTATCCATTCCCTTTACGAAAATCACTTTACTTGACCAAATGTCCTTCCCCAACTCTAAAAAAAAAAGAAAACAGAACCTAATTTTTGTTACGAATTATCCAAGCAAAAGTGCTATCTTCGTTGTGGTTACCGGACCACAGAGATATGAAAAATTCGTTATGCCCCAAAGAGGGGGCAAAAAAAAAAAAAAAACAATTTATTTACCATTAGCTAGAAAAATATGAAACACACTGATTTTTACTCAAAACTCAATTCGTGTCAACTCAACTCGACTCGACACGATTCGACTGACTGTTAAGGACATCAGTTCCACTTCAAATAACTTGCCACACACACACACACACAAAATATGAGAAAGATGATAGGAAAGTGGATCAAAAAAAAAAAAAAAACAGAAATATTATTTACCTATCGAACGTATGCTTTACTGAGTTTATTTGATTTTTGTTATGTTTTCTCTCTGTGTGGGTGTGTGTGTGGGTGTGTATGTGGGTGTATGTGAGTGGACGTTTTGGAGTGGCCAAAACATTTTGCAACAATTTCCATTTATGGCCAAAAGCATGCAAACGCAAAATGCATTCAACTGTGAGTGTCATGCCACAAATGCAATTTGCAGCAATGCAGCGCACCAAAAGTTGAAGTTGACTGGGTGAGTGCAGAGTTTATGTATGTGTGTGTCCGTGTGTGTTTTTGTGTGGGCTGGTGTGTGGTGGCAGTAACATGTACCTTGATATGGATTCTGAAAGTATGAAAGTGTATGTTTGCGTAGAGGTGGGCGTGCCACATGCATCAAACAAATTCGATAGTCTTGATGTTGTTGCTGGTGCTGCTGCTGCTGCCACAACTCGGCATAATAAGCGTAAACGTTGGCTAACAAGATTCATGCTACGCTTTTGCGCCCAAGAGGCAAACATGCAATGGCCATCAACAAGGCACACCCCCTCTACACTCCCACTCATCCACACCCACACACGGAATGACATGAAGAAATGTGAGGAACAGAGATGAGGCAAGAGTGGGCCTGGCCTGCCTGGCTGCCACAAGGTATATGACCAGGCTTACGGTGATGGGGCAATGGCGCTGACGACGTTGGCAATGGCTATGGCTATAGCTATGGCGTCTGTCGCTTAATGCAACTTTGTTGCTCGGCCCGGTCATGCTGGTGCTGTTGTTGTTGTTGTTGTTATTGTTGTCAACATCAGTAACAGCAACAGCGATTGAAAAATCCCACTAGGGCGTTTTTAATTGGATTTTAAAATACTTGTCCCAGCCAGTCACACACACACACACACACGCACGCAGGCAGACAAGCCAAAGGCCCAACCAGTCGACCAAGCGACCAACGGTCCAACGGTAAAACTGAGGACTGAGAGCTCCGGTCTCGCAACACGCTCGTTATCCTTGTTTCCTGCTGCTGTTATTATGCTGCCGCTGTCCCAAGCCAACATGTTTTCAGGAACCCAGTTCAGTGCACAATTTGGTTACGTGTTTGACCGCTGGCTATTTTTCATATATGCCATGTGAATGTGGCAATTTCTTCAACTCACTTGAAATTCAGTCAGCCTCGTTTTAATGGGATTGCAATTTTTGCTCTATTTTTATATACACTTTTTTTTTGAGAGAGAGAGAGAGAGAGAAATGCCTTGAAAGACTTTGGCATTTTGTATACTTTTAATGACAGCTAAGACTAAAAAACTTTTGCATTATCATTAGCATATTTGATTAAAAATTGTCATTAGAGGCTCAGGCTGTTCAGTCTTGTTCGGTGTTGTTGGTGCAACATTCTTCACTTGCATTTCATGCCTCAGCAGCTTTCAGAGTTTATCTCTCTCAGCATCTTTACCTGAACTTTCTACTCAAGATGATGCTGATGATAAAGGAGCTGAGGTGGAGCAGCTGTGCATGTATAAGTAAAAGACAAACTGGCATTAAAAAGTTGCACTTGCCTCACATTTTAATTTCAACTAATTGCCAACAACCCAAACGCTCGACGCTTAAGTAATTAAAGCGAGCACTTCGTTAGCTTAAAGAGCCAACGCCAACAACACCAACAACACCAACAACAGCAACAACAATAATAATGATAATAAAAAGTACAACTAGAAAAAGAAAAGGCACAAGAAGAGGAAGAACAAGAAGAAGCTACTCTTTCCCGAGAATAGAATTCCATTTCCGTAATGTTTCAACTTGAGTTGACTCTCTGCCCAGTTAATTATAATGTGGCAGTTGCTGGCCATTGGCTGTTTGGCTAAAACAAATGCCAGCCCTGTCTTGGACTTGGCCAGCTCAGTGTGCTCCTCTTGATTTGTATGTAAATTGAATTCCATCTCTCCTCGACATCAAAGCAAAACTTGACTAACTCACTGGGCCGACTCACTCACTCACTCACTTAATTCTTTTTTGCTAGTTAGCAACTCAACTCTTTTGCTTTTTCATTTTCATTTTCAGCCCAAAACTGCTTAATTTACTTTTAATTAATATAATGACTTCAAGTTCGACAAATTAACAGTATCGTCAAATTCCTTGTCATTTCGCCTTGGCCAAACCATTCGAGTTTGTCCAAGAAATTGTCGCTGCCTCTTCATTCCCAAGGTAAACACAGTTGGAATGTCTATGAAAAGTCAAACAAGTTGAATTATCATCGTATTTAATGCATATAAATTAGTTGGCGACCAGTGTGTTTGTCTAGCTGCCAATCAATGTGAAAAGTTTCCCTCAACTTTTCCACATAATGACACAGATCAGTAAGGATAAAGAAAGAGCAAACTTTTTCAAGGGTCCCCACCAAAGGGGATAGTTAAGAGGAATATTGTAATGAGAAATTTAAGGGAAATTATTCAGGGATTATTTCTTTCATAAGAACAATTTTGAGGTCTCCAATCCGGTTCATTCGATTTTCACAAATTCCCAAAAACTAAAATATCTTTTTTTAGTTTTCAGAAATACATAAAAAATTTTTAAAATCTCAAATCCTAGAAATTATATAAATTTTTTATGTAACCTGATAAAAATATTGGATTTCTCTTTTTTTCTGGAATGAAATAAAATTTTTTAAAATCTCAAAGTTATCTTGATCCATCCTAGAAAGGATATACATATATCAATTTTTTCTCTACCCTTCGGCTTCAATGTTTTCTCTTCAAATGAATAAAGAATTAATTACTTAAAGTAAAACAAATTCTGAAAGGTTAAAAAAACATAAATTCCAAAACAAAAGTCACAGCGAAGAAGAAGAAAAAGAAAAAACAAAATGGTCATTTCAAAAGCAAACAAACCAAATCAACTTTGATTTAAGTTTACAAAAATGCTTAACAATTGCTTTTGTTTTTGTTTAGCTTAATTTTTTCCTTCTTTCTTTTTTTTTTTTAGTGTTTTGTTTAGGGTTTTTTGTACTTGTTTTTGTTTCATTTGAATGGCTTTTTTGTTTTTGTCCTTTGCTGGGTGGATTAACAGGCAACAAGAATTTCTTTTTTTTATTGTTTAGTCTGAAACAAACAGAGAGACGCTGATTTGCTCATCTGTGTGTATATGTGCAGGATTTTGTTGTCACTTCAACACAAAAACATAAAACAACAACAAGAACAACATTAAAAGAGAGCCTTGTTTTGCCCGACTGAAAACAAAAATCCACTTGAATTTTTTACACTTTATTTTTTGTAAATTTTCAACAGGACAAAATATTCCCCCGCCACCACATTTCCAGATGCTCTTTCACTCACTCCTCGGGCCAACATTTTGGGCCTCGTTTGCGTTTCGTTTCGTTTTGTTACATTCTGCGTTGTTTGCACGCGAAATTTGCGCTTGTCTGCCTTTCGGCTTGTCAGCTCGCATGTTGCATGGTTTTAGGCAGGATTTGTTTCTACATAGCGCCATGTCCTTTTTACTAGCGCAGATAGAAATAGAGAGTAGAGGAAGCCAAAAAGAACATAAACTACAAAGCCAGTGACGGCAACAACAACAACAACAACAACAACCGAAAGCAGAGGGTGCAATTTAAACTCAAGCGAGGCTGGGAGTTTCCCCATTTTTCCTTTTTTTTTTTTTTTTGCTCTTGCTGGAGGGTCTTAATTTTCATTGTTTTTGTGCTCTTCTTGTTGTTGCTTTTGTGGTGCAAATAAAAAAAAAACAAGCCAGCTGACAGCTGGAGGTTAAGCGGCAGTCCAAAATGTAAGGCCTTAATTAATTCTCCTCGACGTTTTCTTTTTTTTTTTTTTTTTGCTTTCCTGAGAGGGTACGAATTGGAGCAGAAGAGAATCAAAACAAAAGTCACTCTACCCTCTCCTATAGAAAAACTGAATCATTTTTTAATTCATAAAATCAGACAAATTTAAATTTTGGTAATTATGATTTTTTTTTTTTTTTTTTTTGAAATTCTAAAAAAAGAAAAATTCAAAACAATTAACAATTTTTAGTTTGTAAACTACAATTAATTTTCTATGACTGAATATTTATGTTATGTCCTTGTTTTTGTGGCTTTCGACTCTGTATATCAAATTAGCATAAATGATTTTTAATAATTATGCAATTGAAGCAGTTTCACAGCTCCACCACACAAATTACAAAATAATGAGCGCCAAGTGCTGAGCGCAATTTTTGGTTGGCTGAAATATTTTACACCGACCCATTGAATCAAACCAAATCCTCTACCCAACTTGCTTTTATATATTTTTCCTTTCCTCCTCGTTTCTCTTTTTTTTTTTTTTTTTTTTTGAAAAAATAATGAAAGTTGATGGGCTGCGCTGGTTGATTTTCGTGGCAGCAGCGAAGCTCATCGAGCAATTCTTTTACGCTGGCGAAAATGATTTTTAATTGCACTTAAAATTTTATTTAAATGCCTTGCACACATGTCGACCACACACACACAGATACACACACAGACATATACCACAAACAGCTTACAGTAGAGCAGCTTACCAGGGCCAATGATATTTCAATAGACTTTAATGCATTATTGGTCCATGGGCCGGAATGTTTAATGATTTTTCAGGGCAATGACCAAACCAATAAATTTACACAAATTTATATGCACAGTTTTTTTTCGAGTGGCTATTAAAAAAATATTATTTTTACTCTATCATAAAAGGTAGTACAATTTTTATTGAATAAATTCAAAAATTTAAATTATAACTATTTTCTTTTTTTTAATTTTTTTTACAGGCTGCGCTTTCGTTAAATTTGGTTCGCAACAGGAGGCTCAATCAGCAATAACCAATTTACACGGAAGTCAAACTATGCCGGTAAGTCGAAATCAATTTTAAAACTCGACCGATTTAATCGTAAAATCTTCTTAAAGTTTTCCTACTCAAAAATGCCTTCATGCCTGCCTGGGTTCTTTCTCAGGCTTATACAAAAAATAATAATTTGCAAAATCCATTAAAAAGTTCTTTGGCGCGGAGATGATTGAAAAGTATTTTCAAAAAAAAAACCTTGTATTATTTGTATCAATTTGAAAAGCTATTGTGTTTTGATATTTTTAGGAGATTTTCCCACGCAGCTTTTCACATTTGTTGTGGAAATTTAACAAATATCTTTGCCTATTTTTTATGCCAACCCGGGAAGTTGGGTCTTCAGCCTACATTTTCTTTCTATCAAGCACAGCTCGGCACTTGTGTGCAAATAATACGAAAATAATGAAATTTTGAAAAAGAGAAAAAATAAAAATCCAACCTGAAGTGCGCCGAGGCTACCCTCCTTGGTGGTGTAGGGGGGACTTCGTGGGTTTTGGAAGTACTTATGGGTATTTTTCTGAAGTCGTTGCCATCACTTTTGTTGTGTTGTTGTTCTTCTTCATTGTTGTTGTTGTTGTTGTTAAAAAGTACTTAACAAACTTCATTTAAGCTACAAGTGCTGTGAGCCCTGAAAACTTTTGGTTATGTTTTTTATTTTATTTTCATGATTCCTCTTCTTTTTTTTTTTTTGAAATAAATTAGAATTAAATTAAATACCGAGCAACAAGAGCTGGCAAAAAAGAAAAAATAAAGAAATATTCCTTGGCAACCTGTCAACTGTACTTCAATAGAAAATCAAGGCAGCGTGTCTCTAATTTTCTAAAAAAAAATAAAAAAATAAAAAAAAACATAAGAAATTCGCCCTCCAAGAAAAAGAATTCTGCAAAAATTCTTTAGGTATGTAATAATAAAATAAAAATAATAATAAAGAGAAAGAAGCAAAAAAAAATGGAAGAAAAAATACCTAAGAAAAAATGATTTGTCGGTTTTTTTTTTATTTTTTGGGCAGCGATTGTGCCGCTGACTGACTTCATTATGACAATTTGTAAAGAAAAATTCACACACACACACACACACATAACCAGAAAGAGACAGTTGTAGAAAGAGTGAGTTGGCAACAGGAAGAGAAAGAGAAAACAAGAAAACTCTATGAAGTTCTTTGCTCGAGAGCAAGCGAATTTTTTCTTTCCTTTCCGCGTTTTATTATTATCTTTTGCTCTCTCTCCGTGTATGCGTGTGTTTGAGTGTGTGTGTGTGTGTGTGTGTTTTTTCCTCTTTTCTTTCTTGTGAAAAATAAATGAAATTTGCATGACACTTGAGTTATTTTGCACGTAAATTGCTTCTTTTGACAAACAAACAGGCAAATACACAAACCAACCAACCAACCAAGCAACCAACCAGCCAGCGGACTCACAAAAAGACCTCGACCGTAGGGGGGAGGACTCCAAAGAAGAAGAAGACTTTTCGCGGTACGAAGGCAAAAAAAAAAAAAGGAAAGCTGAAATGGCTGCCATTGTTGTATTTTCGGTGTTTACGCCACTGCAATCCGCCATGAACCAACAACAGCGACAACAACAACAAAAACAACAAATAAAAAACGAATTTTACATTTTCGGTTTTTCAGAGCGTTCCACTGCTTCTTCTTCTTCTTCTACTTTTGCTTTATTTCCTTCGCTCTGGTTTCACTCCTCAGCCTTTTCCCTAGCTTTGCCCGTTGTTGACACTCTATCTATCTCTCTCGCTCTCACTTGCCTGGTGACTTTTGCAACTCGTTGCCGCCACATCGCATTTAAATTCAAATTCAAATATTGTTGATGAAATTTGTTGCTTAATTTGCAATTTAGATGCGTTTTTAAACAAACGCCGTAGAAATCATGTGTTTACTTAGGCGGAAGTTGATGATGATGACAACAACAACAACAACAGTAACAACTACTGCTGCCACGACTACGACAATCTGGCGCCCTCTAGAAAGTATGCCACACTCACACACATTCAGCCGGAAGAAAGATAACTCAATGTGGTGGCTCGGGGGAGAGAGGGGAGGTCCGCCCAAGCTTTGGGTTCCATCGTAATTACAGCAACATGCGACTTTGTGAGGCAAGCTGTTTTTTTGCTGCTGCCACTCTCTCTCTGCCAAATCAATGCCACTTGCCGCAGGGCTACAAATTTCCAACAGTTACATTTTGTCTCTCTCAGCTGGAGGTGGCAATTGGAGGTTTTCGAGTAAACTGTAAACACATCGACTGCTTAGCCGACCTAATAGAATAGAACGAAATACTTAAAAGCAAAACTGGCCAGCTACCACCAACAAAGTCCTCAAGTGTCTTGCAAAGGAGGTGAGTTCGTTTCGATAAAACTTCAAAAACATTGCCGCAAGTAAGATGCCATTACAAATAAACAAGCCGAACCAAATCAAACCAAAGAAGAAACTGTTTGCACGCCGCCGCCCTCGCCCCCCGCCCCGCAGCTTAAGTCAATTTCAAAATTTTCAAGTTTCCATAAGCCAAGCCAAGCGAGCGACCAATCGACAGACCAACCGCCAACATTTTACAGCTGATTGCAGCCAATACAAAGCAATTTAAACCGAGAGACCAAATCAAAGCTTGCCCCCAGGCAACGACAAAAAGGGGTGAGAAGGGCTGACGAGATCTGCGGGACTGGGAATAGAGTAAATAAGAATTCATATCATTCTGTGCATGTGTGTGTGTTTGTGTGATTTTCTTTGTGGTTCGTTCTATTTTCAACCACAAAAAAAAAAAAAAATATTCTCTCATTTTTTTCTCAGAAATCCTTCAACTTTGATAAACTCTTATTTATAAGTTTCTTAATCAAAATGAAGGACATTTTAAATTTTCTTATTTTCTTAGGGTTTTCAAACAAATAAGTAATGAAGGGAGATAAACCAAAAATATACAAAACCTCAAAGATTTACAAATTTCTCAATTAAAATGAAGGACATTTTGTTTTATTTTTCTTGTCCAAACAAATTTGGATAAATTTAAAGCCAAGGAAAATAAAAAAAATTGTAAAAAAAAAGCCTCAGCAACCTTGATAAATATTAAGAGCTTAAATGCTTTTGCACTTCTTTAATAAAATATAGAAACTCTCAAGCTTTCACTTAGTATCGAGTGGATTGGCTTGGAAAGTGAATGCAACTCTGCTTTGAGTTCTTGGCGTTATCGATACTTCAAAGCTCTCTCTCTCTCTCTCTCTTCAAAGTATCGATCAGTGTATATCAAACAAACATATTAATCAATTTTAATTTTTTTTTTTTTTGTTCATATAATCAGAATCATATAGATCTTCCTTCTCGCTTGTAATTCTTTGCCTTTTCGATTACGAAATATCGAGTGCCGAGGGGATTGGCTTGGGAAATCAATGCCACTCTCCTTTGAGTTCTTTGCTTTATCGATACTTCAAATCTCTCCCATGGTATCGATCAACTCATTTCAAGCAAATGCATTATTCTATTTAAATTTTATTTGTTCAGATAATCAGAATCACAAAGCCCTCCCTTCTCGCTTTTAATTCTTTGCCTTTTCGATTACAAAATATCGATACCTCTAAGTTCTCACAAAGTATTAATCAATTCGTAGCCGTAAAAAAAACAGTTTCTCCATTTTTTTTTTTTTTTTTTTTTTTTTGTTCAGAGAATTAGAATGAGCATCCCTCCCAAATTGTATCTCCTTCTCCTTTGTAATTGTTTAAGCTTGTTGTCCATTGGCCCCGCAGCCTACAAGCAGAATACTTCGGGCACTTTAATTCAAATTATGGACTAGGAGTGCCTCCGGGCGTTACCCACCCAACACTACGCTCTGCCCTACAGACTAATACAAAATCCCGGTGACCCCGAGCTCTTTTCATACATAGCACACTCTCCCATTAAAAGGAAGCGAAAGGAAAGTTTTGCCCTGTTTTCATCTCCAACAACTACGAGGACCAACAACGACAGCTGCAATTTTTCACCTGGCCAATTTTTAAGATGAGCAGCATCAAGTAACATGAACGTAACGCCCCTCAAAAAAAAAAAAAGTACCCCGAATAGACTGCAGCAAATTGCTAACTAGCGGAGAATAAAGGTGAAAAAAATGAATTTGAAAGTGTGTGGGTTTCTCTCTCTGTGTGTGTGTGTGTGTGTGTGTGTGTGTGAGGGTGGGCTTTTTTTCTGTCTTCGTCATTCCTTGGTCTTTTACTTGCTCTGCCGTTATGTGCTTTTTTAATTTTAGGAGCAGGTAATTTTTTTTTTTTTTTTTGCTCCCATCCAGGACTCGCTCCACTTTGTCAAGGCGGGGGCATTAACCATTTTAACGTCAGTCATGAGTCTTGCCAAAGGGTGAGAGCGAAGGCCTGGCCAAAGTTGTAATTGCAATTTGGAGTAACTGCAACTAGCCAGGTAATTAGCGCGAAACGACAGCTGCTGCTCACTTATTTCTCCCGCCTTGGTGGATTTTACTTTTTCCTTAGATTTGTGTGTGCTTTTTTATTTCAGTTCTGTTTGTGTTGGTCTGCCCAGCAGTGCGTAAAAGTCTCTCTTGCACTTTACTGAATCAGGGCTGGAATATTAATAAAAATTTAAGCCATTACTTAAGCTTTCTTATAATAATTATAAATACGTGTAAGCAAAAGTTGATTGATGGCCCAAAACCAAAGTGTGAGGGTCGAAGTTAATTTCCAACAGTTTGGCAAAAGTTTTGGCCACCCAACAGAAAACTCAAACAAATTTTTTAGCCCACCCCCCCCCCAAGATTTCTTGTACCATTGATGGCTTTTATGTATTTTGTATTCACAAAAAGCTAAAAAAAAAATTATAAACCTAAAGCAATAACAAAAGCAGAAAGCAAAAAAAAAAAAAGAAAAGCTTTTAAAAAAATTTTGATTACGCAAACCTTAAGCAGCTTATGGATGCTGACTGAATGGACAGGCAAAAACCAACACACACACACACACACATCACACTCGCACCCACACACACACATTTACACGTAAATTCTCTGTGAAAGTGGCCAGAGTCCGGCCACGCCCTATTGTGATCCTGCCTTCGCCTACCCGGCTTTGGTCACTGCTCATTAAAAAGGAATTTACAGCCTTGGGAGTTTGGGACACCCTCCCGAGTGTTACTTCATCTTTTTGTGTAGTCGTCCTTGTTGTTTTATATTTTTTTCTTCTCTCTCTCTTCATTTTTTTTTTTGTATTCCTTGCCGCACGTTGTTGTTAATCTCTTGGCACTCAACATGTTATAAGTCGCTTTTAGTGCGGTTTGCGTAAATTGCGACCAACCAATGCATGCCCACTTTCCTGGCTTTGCCTAAAACTTCTCACCCCGGCACACACCGCTCTTAAGCCAACTTGGCCAACGTTTGCTCATGTTGGTCACTGGAATTCCTAAATAAAACCACACCGACACACTCGTCCCTGCTCAGACAACTGTAAAAAAAAGTTTACAGTTGTAAACAATAATTTCGTATTCACTCAACACAACATTCGTTTTTTCCACACATTTGCATAAGCCGCTGACGCGATTTTTTCCATCGCACTTTTCACTCTCTGCCAAGCTGACTCTGTCTGTATCTGGCTGGCGAGGTGTCTGTCCAGCTAGCGTGTTTGTATTTATAAGCGGCGGGGCATAAATTGTGGGTGGTGTAAATGCGGCTTAGAAGCATAGCAAAGCTCAGTGGAAAACTGCAAAACATTTCAGCCATTTGAAACATTTCTGCTTGTTAATGAAAGAGCGCGCATGCATTAAAGCTGCCTCTAAATGCTTTTGATTGGCGAAGCGCAAAAGCGCCATTGCGCCATGGCAAAAATGGCCAGACCAATGGACAGTAAGCCAGGCGGACAGATAAAGCCAAAAAAAAAAAAAAACACAACCTCAAATAAACCAATAAAAAGCGTCAAAAACTAAACAAATTTGCCAGTGAAAAAAAAAACATAAAAAGTTTTCGGTTAAACAAAATAAAATTTCGAATTACTCGAAATTCAACTTTGTGGGATCAGGCGATTATAATAATCCTGGAAATTTTCTTTTAATTTTTGCTTTATCTTGAATCAAGTAAATCATTTCCCCAGAATTTAGCTATATTTCCCAATTTAATTCGAGAAAATCTTGTTTAGCCTTTAATCTGCCGTATTTTTACAACATTTAAGAGCCTCATTAAAGAACTGCAAACAACTTTCTTACAAACGATTTAAAAACTGCTTAAATGCTCACCTAAGTATACTTTAGAGGCTGCTTTATTTAGCCGAGTGTGCATAGGTGTGTGTGTGGGTGTATAGCACAATACAATGCCGAGGTTCATACAACTAACACCTAAGCAGCAGGAGAGCAGCGATATAAAAATAAAGAAAAAAAAGAATTCACGAAACATGAGCCAACGAATGAACGCACAGCAGCAGCAACAACAAAGCAACACCTACAACATGAACAATAACAACAACAACAACATAAATACAATCAAACTACAACACACCAGCAAACCAAGCCAGGCCAAGTCGAGCCAAGCCAACTGGCAGCATCAAATTGAGTTTGGGGCGAAGGCGAGGGCGAGGGCGGAGGCCAAGAAGAGCTTTTCCTACGAAGTCGCCTATTGTTCGCAGCTGTTGTACATTAGAAATTCAACTTGTACTTTTTAGGCGTTGTTCTGAGCCAACAGCAACAGCTACACAAACAACAACAACAACATGGAAAAAAATGCTCGCACACGGTACGCCAAACAATGGCGTGTGAATTAAAATAGAAAGCAGCCAACAATCTTCCACATTCACGGTTCTTTCCACCAACATCTTGACTTGATGTGCCAGTCAAGGTGTATGAGTATCTGTGTGTGTGTTAGTGTATGTGTATATGTGTGTGACTGCTCAAGCGAAAAGCCAGGCACCCCGGCCACTCTCGCCGTACGCTTCTTGTTTTTCTGTTCATTCATACCACGCAACATTTGCGCCATATTGGACGCCATTTTTGTCAAGTAACATTAAACGCGTCTTGTTGGCTGACGAAAATTGACGTTTCCACAGCCACTTCCACCCACTCCCTCTTGCTCCCCCCCACCACCAACCATCAGTATGACCAAGAAGAAGAGTGGCAAAAATTGTTATATAAATAAAAGCATAATTGATGCCAAGTACGAGCAGACCAAAGGAACCAAAAAAAAACTCACACACAGACTCGCTGAAACGAAAAGAAAAACAGAAAAGCACACCAAAGAGAAAGAGAACAAAAAAAACTGTAGCATTTTTGGTGGCATATGTTGTGCCAATTCAACCACACACACACACAAACAAACAAAAATTACTTTTCTTTCTCTTTCTTTCTCGTCCTGGTTGGTCCTTTTCTTCCTTTGCATATTTATAATACAAAAGAAAAGCGACTGCGAAGACAGGTTGAAGTTCCCATTGCTGCCCAATTTGAGTCCACAGCGCATATCATTTGTGAATTGTTTACTTGAAGCGTTTCACCCCAACCCTCCGCCACTCTCACCTCCCCCTTCCCACTCATTCAATAATTTTATCATACCCCTACAGAGACTAGAGAAGACAAGGTTCTCGGTATTTGTATTATTTGACTGACAGTTTGGCAAATTTGCGTTTTTTTCTTGGCTTCTCAGGAAACCCGAATGTGGTAGAAAAAAAATTAATTTGAAATTTAAATGCTCACAGCTAGCAGAGTTTCATTGATGATTCGCATTGTATTTGTACATTTTGGTTTTTGGGCAAACAAAGAATTCTTTTTTTTTTTTCTTTTGAAATTGTCAAGGGAGAATTCAAATGAATGTGTCCCTTTTCTATTGGAAAATAATTTGTGTCAAATTAATTTAGTTGATTATAGGAAGCCAAGGAAATATTCTCTATATAATTGAGAAAAAAACAAATTTTAAAATATAATTTTTGTGTTAAATTTCCAGGGCTGTCACAATCCATAAAATTGATTTCTCAATTATTATTTTTTTTGCTGAAAAATCATCAATTTCCACTTCAATTTGTTTTGATTTTCAACACCTTTTACCCTGGCCTGGCATATGTTCATATATTTGTGGCACTTGCCTTGCCACTGACATTGCCGCCCCATCAAATCTCTGATGTTTAGCATATTAGACAACCAAGCAGGACAACCGAAACAGCCGAAAATCAATGGCAGCCAGCACTCAAATATGGTCCCCCTCCCCATTGCCAGCAAATGCAAACCCACGCAGATACTGAGAAAGTATTGATTTGCTGACTGTATTTACACACTCCACTCAGCCTTTGGGTTGGTGGAGAGTCCAGCATTCGGCAATGCCAGCGGTGTACAACCATCAATTTCAATTTCGCTTTAGCGCCAAATCCAAACAGTAACTGCCACAAACACTTTTTTTTCGCCCTTTTGCTTACCTTTGGGCGCTCTGGATTTTTATTTCGTTTTTTTTTTCTTTTTTGGGCGCGTTTTTGGGTAAACTAATTTTCTTTCTGCTGTGAATATCTTGACAGGGAAATTGGCAAAATGGTAATGTTTGAGGTGGTGGGCCAGGCGAAAGAGAGGGTAATCAAAGACACACACTGGCAGTGTTATTGGCTTGTGTGGGTAAATAAATAAGCTGACTCTTTAGGTGCTATTTCTAGTGTTACCTTTTGGGTACTCCCCGCCCACATGCAGTTTCTCGGCTCTATCTGTCTTTGGGTTAGCCCAGCTGTTTGTTATTGGCATCACGTTTCGTTTAAGGCGGCTCATTCCACCACAACCTTACCCTCATTCTTATTGCTTTCTTCACTCCTTCTGGATCCCTTTCCTCATTTCTGGGATTCATTGCATACCTTGGGGCGCCATACCAAGCCAGGCCTCCTCTGCAAATGTGTGTTTTGTCTGTGTGTGTATGTGTGTGTGGCCATATATAAAAATGAACATAAATTTGTGTTAGCCGGAAATTTAAACCGAGACTTAATGGCCTCCGCCTGCATGACAAACTATGCAAGGGCCATCGTATCCTCCGACATTTGTAGTCCTTCTTTTCATCTTCATTTTTGTACTTATTAAAAAACTACAAGACATGAACTAAAATCTTACATTTCCCCAACACATAAAACAATACAAACCCCACACCCACTCTACCCCAGTCAAAAGTGGTTTGCGTGTCTTTGGCGCTTGGCATGATCATAAAAAAGTCATGGCAGCTAAAAGTGCAAAACTTCCGGCTTTTTTGTCCAATGTTTCTTGCCAGTTTCTCTTACCCCTACAGCTCCTCCTCATTCTCTGCTGCTGCATCATTAAAATGACAAGACTGCCTTGTGCGCCAAAAAGTACGCAACATAAAACCAACCGACAAAGGCAAAATAAAAAAAAAGATCCCAGAAAAATCATTGCAGCTGCGCTATCGGCCACAGAGTGACTGGAACAACTACAATTTTGACTGGCTGGTGCGTGTTATAAACAATTTTAATAGACTTGCTTAAGGGCGTGCATATACCAAAACCAAAAAACCAACTTAGTCAGAGCCCCAGAACAAGAACAAAGTCACCAAACTCACCTTGCCCACTTTGTAGTTGCAACGAGGTTGACTTGGAATGTTTTCAGAAAGCTTACAGAGAGATTCTTGAGGTTTTAGTTTCTAATACTGAAGATAGTACCTCTTGTGATTTGGTTCGAGTTCTTGAGATTCTATATTCAATAGACAAGTCCATGTTTCAAGTCTAAGCACAGATCAAGTCTACGATCTTAGGAGTCTCCTCTGAGTAGAGACTGCCTTTCAGATTCTTCGAAAGGGTTTAGCAGATATTTTACTTTTAAATCTTCTCTGAGTAATCCTTAAGATCCAATTTCTTCAGGTCGGGTCTGCGGTCTTTGGGGTCTCCATCGTAGATTCCAAAGACAGTTTTGTCCTCCAAAGGTCAAACCCTCCTTTGAAACAATTTTACCTTCACATCTTCTCAGAATAATCAGTTTTCTTTTATTAAAAATGTTGACGTTTTTCATGGAAACACTTTTGATATTCCTTGCTGAGAGATTCTTAAATTTCCCTCGGCATGAATACACTTGCTCCTTCCTCTCACAACAATGTCGAAAAGTGTTTAAACAGTTGGCAGACTGCAACAGAATTTGCAGCTGGCGTACATTTCCATTTACCATTTTACCGTCTTTTGCATTTTCGGCCGCGAAGGCTACGTGTCCTGCACACTTGAGTCTGGAGCAGTCTGCCTGGCCAGCAGCTACTTAATTCAATGTGGTACTCTCCAATTTCTCCCCCTTCTCTGCTCACTGTTATGGATATTTTTGTTTTTCTTGTTCTTTTTTTCTGCTCTCTGCTTGCATAAACCGTCAGCGAATCAAACTCAAACCGAAAGAAAACTTATTGAATGGCACACGTTGCTGCACTCCAACTTGAAACAATAACAACAAAAGCAAGATTGGCATTCGCAGCCTGTCCCGGCCTGGGCTAGCCTGGCCTGGCCTGGCCAGGGCATCATCAATGTATGAGCACGTTCGCGACGCAGCCAAATGATGAGCAAACTTCAAGTTGCAAAATGAAGGCGCATCGAAAAGCGCAGCTCCGAAGCCAGCATAGAATGTTGATGCGCTGACAATCAGAGACAAGGATGAGGAGGAAATTGGTTGACGTTTGGTCATAAACTTTAATGAGCCACACGAACTTGCCAAGAGAAATTGAATGCTGACGTGATTTCTCTGAACTGTTTGCATAAAGCACACCGAGAATAGCACGTGTTTCTTTTCCTTTATTTTTTTTTTTCTGTTTTCCTTTTCAGGGGGCGGGGTGGCTGGGAGCAGAGAAAGGAAAACAAAAACTAAAGTCAGCTGACGATTGAGCAGGTCAGTAGCCTGTAAATATGGCCAACTTGACTGTCTATCTGTGTTTCCTCCTCCCCCCCTCTCTCTCTCTCTCTCTACTCTTTTATGCTGGCGGCAGAAGAAAACAACACGAAAAAAATAAAAGAAGAAGAAGTAAAACACAAGCAAAAAAAAGAAAAGAAATGTTGTCAATTTCTCTAAAAGTTTGTGCAAGTTGATGTTGCTGTTTTTGTTATTGTTGGTTGCATACCTTGAGGCAAGGCGTTGTGTGGCAGCAGCAACAACAACAACAACAACAACAGCGAAGGAAGCAGCACTCCTTGGAGACTTATTTCTGGCTTTTGTGGCATTGCTTTTAGCTTGATGGGGCAACAACAGAAGCGACAACGATGCCACCAACCACAGCCGCCAAAAACTCTTCAATGCTTCTTCTTGCCATTCAATGGCATTTTGTATTTGGCCTGACATTTTAACGTAATAGTGTAGCATATTTTGTGGCGCACATGCCAAATGAAAAGCTACGACTCCCTCAGGTATACAAAAACGAATAGAAGCAAAAAAAAAAACAACCCGAAATGTTTCCTTTCAACTTTTAACATTTCTTGGAAAAATTCCACTCCTTTTTTTTTTGACCAAAAAAAATTGTTTTTTCTTTTTTTTTATTTTCATTTCTTTAAAGCCCCAAAAAGAAAACCCCTTTTTTTACTTACTTTATTTTGTTTTGGTTTGCTGGCTGCTTTAGATCTTTATCACAAGATACTTCAACCTTTAAAAAAAAAATGGGGGAGCTGCCCCACCTCTTTCCTGTCGTGCCGCTGCCTGTCGACATTTTTACGTGCCATTGATGACAATTGCTTTTCTTTTTCCTAGGCAGCCGCGACTACTTTGATATTTATTTTTCTTTTTTTTCTGCTTCTGCTGCCACCGCTTGTCTACAATTTCAATAAAATTTTATTAACGAATTCCGACGCGTTGGTCTTCAACGCCGCTGGAACTGGAATTGGAACCATAGCCACCGCTCACAAATGATGACAAGGCAAAGGCAAAGGCAAAAGCCCGTAGAATTTTTATACCTCCAAGAAGCGTCGATGTCGTTTCAGAATCGATATTATTATTACAATAACAACACAAGTGAGAAAACACACACACACAAACCAGCCAAAGACATTTCGATGAAGAGGCGCCGGAAGAGCTGATCAGTTCGAGGGTGTCAATGGCGACGACGCTGAGTGCGACGACTCTGGCGTCGTCTGTGGCTTCGTGGGCAACTGTAGCAATTGCCTGTCAGCATTGTACTTGTCGATTTTGCAGCTTACTTTCCTGCCATTGCATACTTTTAAGGCGCTTTGACAATTCTTTTTATCTACAACAACAATAGCAACACTACCAACAGACCAAGAACAGAGACGTCGTTGGCTCTTGGACGAGGCCATTCCCTTGTTTGTTTGTCATTTACGCCGCAGCTCACGCTCTCCTCGTCGCCTCCTCTCCTCCTCTACTCTCCTATTCACCACTCTCTCCACGGCCTGTCACCCTGCCAAAGTTAAATTCCCAATGGCGCAGCAGTTTTTCTTTTTCTTCTAATGGCTGCGTTTCCGCTACGGTTTTGAAGTTTATTCTCTGCCACCTCTCTCCCTCCCACCATCCTCCCGCGCAGTCTTATTTTTTATCCCTGCATTGACATCAATTTTTGTTCAATTTTATTATTCTCATCTTCATTTTCAGGGCAGCGTACTTGCTTTCTGTCTCAAATCTATAATTGTGTTTATGTCAACTTTTTTTTCCGCCCATACTTTTAAATAGATGATGTACTTAGTAGCTTTTCGATAGGTTTTCGCCCGCCCACCCACCTCCCTTGGCATTATAATAATAATGACTTTTTGCTTTTGTGTTAACGACCTAAGGAAATATTTTGGCCATGTCATTAGCAATCCAAAGATATTTGTCTTACCAGAAATATTCAGACAAAAAAAGAAAAAAATTAGACGAAAATAATAAAAATAAAATAAAGAAATTATTAATATTAAAATGAAATTTATAGGGCGCCAGGCCAAGTATGCAGAACAGTCGCCAAAAAATTTATGTGGAAAGTTTAAATGCGAAAAGCACACAAAAATGCAATATAAATTAAATGCTCCGACTCCAAAGACACTTGAAAGACCAAAGAATCAGTGCATGAGTAATGCAAATTAAAAAGAAACGAGAAACGGAAATTATGCCAGAAATTTGGAGCAAGGAAATAAAAAAAAATTCGAAAGCCAAAAAAGTTTTTCTAGAAAATTTCTAAATCAAAGGAGAGGAAATACGAACAGGAAAAAAGTATTCAAAAATATTTCAAAAAAATAATTACCAAAAATTAGTTGGATCAAATTAATCCCGGAATTTTTTAAGACAATTTAAATACTCGTTGGGAATTGTTATTATTTTATTGATACAAATGAAGACCTTATTGAATTTTCCTATAGAAAATGTTGATTTATTGCCTTTTAATCTCTAGAAATTTTCCAATCCTATCTTTAGTTTTTGGAATACCTCAGGCAGTTTTCTGGCACATGTGTCAACTGTACCTACCAAACTTGTTGTTGTGACTTTTAAACTTAGTTTCTCCACTCCGAAACAGGCTTCAAACTATCAACTGTAATCAAGTTGCCCTGACCTTAACAAGGCCCATCAACCAAAACACACACACACATACGCACACTAAAAGTAAAAGGCAAAAAATAAATAAAAAGAAGAAGCCGAAAACTAACTAAAAAGGCAAAAGCTGTTAAAAAGCATTAAGGCGATGCGCCTCAAGCAGCAACAAAAAGTATACCAAAAAAAAAAAAAAAAGAAAGTAAAACTATATAGGCGGAAGTTGGCAGACATTAGTGCCAAAAGTGCGTCACAAACAATATTTCCGTATCAGCAACAGCAACAACACCAACAACAACAATAGCAATAAACGACAGAGCCGAGCATAGAGAATAGTGCCCCGGCACTTTTTAAGAGATTAAATTTTTGGGCTGTCTTTTTGGCCCAAACCCTACTCCGCCTCCTCCTCCACTTAAGTCCTCCAAACGAAACATTTACCGTATGCAGACAGATAGAAATAGAGAGAGCATGTGTGTGTGTGTGTGTGAGCTGGCAAACTTTTGCCAAACAACAATGCACCCCTTAGACAAATCCACCGCTCCGCTCAACAACCCTTTGACTCACTCTCCCTCTCTCGCTCTCTGTCTATGACTCCCTGGTGCCTCCCCATGTCTATAGACATTTTCTGTAAGCCGTGCAACTAAAATAGCCAAGAGCATTTTTGCGTTTGCGTTGTTTAAACATGCGAAAAGTTCAGCACAGTTCAGCCGAGAGTGGGGAGGGGGGCGGCATGAGTTGAGTAGAAGATTTGAACTTTTATCAAACACATCCCTTTCCAAAGCCAACCTCTTGCTATCTGGCCAAAAGCACACACTGTTTTCAAGGGGCGGGAGCCAGAGCTCTTCTTCACGCGACTCCAAAAAACTATACATGAGCAGCTACAACAACAACAACAATTACTATTCATATGCATGCACGAATGTGCGAGTGTGTGTGTGTGTAGTCGAGGACAGCAGCAGTTTTTGGGTCTGCTTTGGCAGAACTATCAGAGCCTCGGGCGGACCGTGTTAAACCATCTACGGCTCAGCTTGTTATTTTTGGCCGAGCCAAACTAAGGATACCCGAACTGAGCTGGTTTGCTTTCTGTTGGCTGACGGGCTCACATCCGATTCCATTTTTTTTTTTTTTTTTTTTTTTGTGTCTCCTTTTGGATAGATAGGAACTCTTGGCTGCTGCTACGCTTAGCCAAAGGACATTAAGGAAATTACCGAAAATTAGGATTTCGTTTGACTCTAGCTATCTCTAAAAATTTTTCTCTTCACATACAAAAAAAACTGAAAGACCGACTATTCTAAGCTCTGCACAGACTTTCACAAACTCAGATTTTTTATTATTTTTGTCAGACTCCAAAGTGAATTGAGTCATTAATTATATAAAATTCACAATAAATTTAAAGAGTACAGCTAAGTATCTCCCTTTAGATTAAATAAAAAATCCAGAAAATTTGAGGATCTCCCAGTATTTCTAGCTAAGTATCTCCCTCTAGATTATATAAAAATCCAGACAATTTCAAGATCTCCCAGTATTCCCAAAGAAAGGATTCCAAACACTTCTCTTTCACGCAATCCCAATAAGACCTTTTTCAATGGGTTTCAGTGTATTCGAAAAATAAAAATAAAGTATAAATTACAAAGAGCATCTTGGAATAACCCCAGGCGATAAGGCCATTAAATGCCTAAAGTTACTTTGGCTCTGGATATTACTGTTTTTATAATTATATAATATCAGTTAGGAGTCTAGTTACTTTTACTCACACATGAAACAAAAAAAAAAAAAAAAAAACAGTATAAAATTTAAATTTTTACTTGAGCATTTTGCATGGCATAAATATTTCATGAGACGAACCGCTTGGCTCCGCCAACAGACCGCAAAACAACTGACAGCTGTCAAAATTGTTGAACAGAAAGCGAGAGAGAAAGAGAGGAAGGGAGGAGAAGGACTCGCCTGTTTTAAAATTTACATTGCATACCATTTTGGGCATTCAATTTTCATTTTCCCCTGCCTTTTTCACTCCATTAAAAAGGGGGGAAAAAACTATGCGTTCCGTGGGCACGCGAAAAAAAAGAAACAACTTTATTTGACGTGGACTGTCAAAAGTGTGTTTTGCGAAAATTAATTCCCTCAAGTTCTCTCCAACCTCTTCTCTGGTCAAAACTTTCAAGTTGCTGAGGAAAGAGGCAAGCGAGGGTAAGGAGTAACTTGAACTGAAAGGCTGGGAAGAAGTTACCAAAGCAGCCTAAAGCGATTAGCAATGCACTGCACAGAATAAACAAACAGTAAAAACAACAACAAGGAAAGCAGGAGCGAAACAAAAGTAAACGCTACAAATAACAAAATTTTTGCGAAAATCTTTTAATCCCAATGAACTGTGGCTGTTGTTTTGCTAGACCCTCCTCCATCTCCGGCCTGGTATAGATCAGCTCGGTACGCTTCCGTGTCCAAAAAACACAAACGTCGCAGGCATTTACTTAATCGACAAGGGATTAGTTGCAACCAGAACAGTAGAGCATCAAAAGCTCTCTCGAGCAGCAGCAGCCCACGTACAAGCAAAGCTAACAAACAAACCCACCCATCCACCCATTCCGAACCCAACACCATCTGCACTCTGGCTGAGTACTCTGAATCGGGCTTTACTTGTTGTCTTCTCTATATACTCTTTCTAAGGAAACTAGAAGGATCATTTGAAAATTCCCAAAACTTTCTCAAGTCAGTCTGATATTTGATCAAGATTGGATTATTTATTGACTCCAGATAATTTAGGATCAAATTACTATATCATAAAACCAGAATATGAATTCTTAATTTGATACAATTCGATATTTTAAAATTATGCTTGATCCTGATCGGATCTCCGTATCCTACCCAACCACAGATTTAAAATAATTAAAGTTTAATCATATAGACAGATAGCCAAAAAGAGTATTGGTTTTATATCATTTTGAAAAGTGTTTCTTTTGTTTTGGTTGCGTCCGTCGTTATTAATGTTTTCATTTGTCCTGCCTTCGGCCAGCCCGTTTTAAATTGAGAATTATTGTCGCAAACAACTGCCTGAACCACCTAACCATCCCAGCAAACCAGTGACCCAGCCAGCCAGCCAGCCAGCAGGCAAAAGACCAACCAAACACCGACCGAACAACCGACCAGCCAGCTGTGATAAGGATATATTGTGTCTCACGCAGTTGGACAGCTTTAATCTTGGCCTGGGCTCTACTCTTCTTACTTGGCTCTCTCCTGGTGTTGGTGTTGCTGTTGCTGTTGAGCTGACCCACCAAACGTACGTGCTTAATTTTGTTTGCACTTTTAAGCCAGCGCCCACCATCCTGGCGTGGTCGCCTGCAGTTAGGCTACAAAAATCACGCACCAACGCAGACACTGACGGCTTCGGGCTGGCGGGGAAGGCTTCTTGCGCTTGCCAAGGATTAGCGCTGATTGAAATTGCAAATGAAAATTTATTTTTACTGCGGCGGCTCTAACGGTCGACCTCGCTCCCACTCTCCCGCTTACCCTCTCTTCTCTACTGGCCAAGAGTCAGGCTGTGCCCCCAATCAATTGTGTTTTTGTTAGTTTTAGCTTAGCCTCTTTTGTCCCGTCCATGGCCAGCGACCTCAAACCAATTGGGTCAGAACACATTGTATTAAAATTTAATTGAGTTACTCTGACATTTTATTTTTGTATAATTAAATTAAGCCCTGGCTTAGTATTTGATTTTAATTTGCTCGACATTCCCTCGTATGGAAAAACATGAACATTGAAAACTAAACAACGAGAGTGGCTTAGTGAATAACTAAAAATAAACTCAAGAAATCACTTATAAGACGAGTTTTTCATATGTTTAAAAAAGAGAAATAATAAATGAAGAAAACCAAATTGTTTTAACACAAATTAATTTGATGTAGCTGTGACATCATCTAATCTATTTAAATAATCTGACAAGCCAACCTCGTTAGTCATCAATGAAGCATTTGCGACCAATTGACCGCATGCGGTGAGATTGAGGGTGCAGGGATTTTCCTGTTAACCCCGTCAATATTTTTCTATAAAATTTCTATGATAAATATTAATGGCCACGGCTTAGTTTGAAAATTATGTTAATTTGTGTTTTTTATGTTTTGTTTGCGGAATGAGTGTTTTCGTGCTTGTAAGCCGGTTCTGTTCGTATGGGATCACAATTAATGGTTGACTGCTATTTGCACAGCTGTGTTCGCTGGGGCTTATAAAAGCATTGATGGCCAGTTGAGTAATATGAAAATTAATGTGAACAGCTCCTTCTCCAGATCTACAGACTACTTGCTGGCACTTTATTAAAACATTTGGCAAATGGCGAGAATGAGTGAGTGAGAAATGTGTAGAGAAATATGCATATCCTTGTTAAACTAATATTGTAGAAAGTACACTGGGAGTGTAAGTAAGCCGTTGTGTTTTCAGTCTTGTACCACTTTTTTAATAATAAAAATTTCATTATTTTTACAAAACAGAAGGGCGCTGCCCAGCGTCGCCCAAAGCCATAAGCACATAGAACGCTTTTAATTAAAAATCCTTTGGTCAAGCAATTACGAGCCACATTAAAATAAACACACAGAGAGAGACAGAGAAAAAGAGAGAGAGAGAGACCGTGTGCCCAAAGTAAGCCAAGCCAAAGAACCCAAGCCAGTCTCAGCTCTCACTACCAGTCGCAGACCCAGTCTCAGTTGTAAGACCCTAAGCCCCTCAGTTTAACATGACCCTTGGTTGTTGGCACATTATTAAAGCAAAAATGTATAACAACACGAGCTAAGCTTTCATCTTTTTTTGGTGCTCTGCTGACCTAAGTAAATATTAATAATATATTAATAACGTGCAACAAAAGCTTTGGCAGTTTGTTTGAGCATAGAGGAGAAGGGACCGGCCGGCCAACCTTTTTGGTTGCTGAGTTCTTGGCGCCCCTACAGGCTATTTACCAGTAATTCCTCAGATGTATAATTATTATATAAAAACTTATATACACAGATCCCAAACACACACTCTATACACTCAGGGAAAAGAAGGAAACTTTTGAAAATTTGAAATCAAATAAAAAATTATTTTTCAAAAATAATGTAAACAAAATTTCAAACAATTTCTCTTCCGATTTGGTTTTATAATTTCCAAACTTAACTACTTTTAAAGGTTTCTAGTTTTTTCTTCAAAAATTTTGTTTCTTTTTCGGTGAGTGTATGTACAAATATGAATAAATTATTTGGGGGCTTTTAGAGTTGGAGCGAAATCTTGGCGCTGGATTATTAGCATATTAAGTAATTACAAATATTTGAACAGAGTTATTATAATGGCAATATTGCAACTCTGAGCAGGAGGGAGTATGAGAGCTAACTTCTCCCTATCTAAAGCCATTTAATCTCTAAAGTGACTGAGCAGCAATTGAGTGGAGTTGGAATATTTTATCCAAAACCGACGAAAGAAGGAGAGCAGAACGCAAAAATGTATCATGTGTTTGTCTTTCTATCTTGAGGGAGGTCATTATTCAACCGTTGACACATACCCACAGACACTGCAGACACACCTTTAAATGCCGTTTGCATCGAAATTTATTACCCACTTTTAGGCCTTCATTACAATTAAGCTTTTTGCTGGGTTGTGCCTGCCACCGAAAGAGCTTACTTAAAAATTACATAAATTCTGCTTTATGTATGCTAAACAAAAAGACCAGTTACACCTGTCCTGCCAGGATTCTGTCTTTAAAAGAAAATCGGAGGGAAAAAGAAAAAAAGCCCATACATAAAGTATGCAATTAAATTTTCACTTAAACGATTATCACATAAATCCCAAGTCTGCCCCTTCCTCGGCTGGGTTAGAGTTTGGTGACCGAGGCAAACAGAATCGTCTCTGCCTGTTTGCATTTAAATTAAAAGAGCCATTTTTCTTTGAAAAGGGCAAAAGCATACAGAGTGTAAAACAATTCCGTTTTGTGGCCGGAAGGGGGTACGTTTTTATTAGAAGCTTTTGTCTAAAAATAGCAAAATGACTGAGCTGCTTTCCGGATCCACCCAAAGAATAACGCTTATATGACCGCCGCCCACCGCCTACCGCCCACCTTATGATAACGCCATTACACCTCGAACCTAACCTCAAATTGTGCTCGACTTTATCGGCCCTGCTCACACACACACACACGGTCGTACGTGAGAAAACCATTGCAGTTATCTTGTGAACCACAAACGCCTAGCCGCCTAGTGGCACGTATTATGGGTCTAACGTATACAGTAGGACAACCCGAACCAGTTGGCAACTCTCTTGTATATATTTGCTTATGTTAATTGCCGTTGAATCCATTTCCATTAAGATGCAAGTCCTGCCACTGACGATAATTCCACACACACACACACACATACGCAAGCTCACAAATAAAGTCAAAGGAGCTGGGAGTGTGGAGAAGCGGCATAATTGCTTACAGCGAAACGTTGAAACAGAGACACACTCGGAAAGAGAAAACACACATGAAAGTATGCCTTGACCAGTATGCCAGGGACCCAATAAAACCAATGGATCCGAGCCCTAAGCTTACAGATTCCCACATCCTCCACATACCGCCTGCTGTTGTTGCTTTTCAATATGCACAGCAATATCCTTTGGTAAACAGAAGCTGAACTGGCACCAAATTTAAGGCAAACTATGCTCGACTCCACTCGGACCCAGCCAGACCATTTTATTATACAATAACAGCAAGAAGAAGAAGAAGAAGAAGTAGAAAAAACCCAAGAAAAGCCTTGGCATACCAAGTGGAGGAGCGCTAATGCCTGCTGCCTTCTACGGAGCTCTTTTTCTGTTTGTTGGTTTTATGGGCATCTCCAACGAAACGTGCCTTTACATATTAGTAAACTTCATAATTTTTAATTGATACATTAAATTCTAGACAAATATTGGCATAAAGGCCGAGGCCGAGCAGACTCAGCCAGAAAGCTTCGTTTATTATGCAGCACAAGGTTTGCTGGTTTTCGCTCAAAAACTCCTAAGAGTCTGGCCATATTCAATTTTATTGAACAAAAATAGTGAATATATTTGGCAGTTCGGAACGTTTTTCAGGTATAAAGGAAAATGCAAAAAATTATAATCAATTTGATTTTGAATTCAGTCAAGGGTCTTGTATTGCTTAAAAGTTTTGGCGCTTACTTCAGCACTCTTAGTCTAAAGGTAACAAGAAGCTGGCTAGCTCACTTGAAACCAATTTCTATAGAGACCAAAATGAGTATAAATACTCATCTTAAATACTCTTCTCAAAGAGTTCCAAATAAATAGAAGAAGGCTGGTTTGGTTCAGGAGTATCTGGACTAATACAGAATCCTGAATCTTTTCCAAAACTATATCAAATTAGTTAAGTTGGAAATGTCTTTTTTCCTCAAAAAGAGCATGTGATCTTTCCCGCTTTGAAGATGATCCAGCACCCTGGTTTTTGTTGCACTCTATCAACGTTCGCCACTCAACCGCAAATGCATTTCAACGTAAAGTTTTTAAACAAATATTTGCCCAACTTTTCAGTACAGAATTCTTCTCTCCCAACAGCGGCGGCAGCGGCTTTCATTTTTCTTGATTTTTTTTTTTTTTTTTTGCTTTTGCTTGGGCATTCAAACAATGCGCAGCCAGGCAAATGGACCCAGACCAAAAGTAAAAGAGCCGAGAGTTGGGCCATCCAGCCATAAAATGAGCAACGGTGTGTCATGGAGTATGCAACAGTTTTTTTTTTTTTGTGCCGCTTTCTCTGCCTTTCATATTTCACTTGGAATTCAAAAAAAAAATAAAAGAAGAAAAGGTAGAAAAGCATGGCCAGGCAAACAAATGGCAAGCAAAAATGTATTTGCAACTGTTGCGGGCAGACAGTGGAAGAAGCAACAAACCCACAACAACAACAACAACAACTTCAGCCAACTCTATAAATGAATGTCCTTTTGATTTTGTTCAACGAGCCTAGCGAGTGACTCAATTCAGTTTCAGACTCGACTCGCTTTTGTTTTGGCTTGCATTCTTCTTCTGCTGTTTTTACCAACCGAACAGTGTATGTGTGTGTGTGAGTGTGTGGCATTGCAAGCGCGCGCCAACAACTTCCTGGCCGAGCCGGGCTGGGCCAGGCCAAAACTGCTGCCACAGAGTCGTGAGGCCCGTCGTCTTGCTGGTTGCCGCAGAAGGCGCCGTCTTTTGTATTTGTGTGGAATATGTATTTCCTGGCGACTGCCAAATACCGCCGTGTCTTTTTGCGAGCGCCCTTTTAGGAATGTTTTAATTTGTTTCTTTCCCTCCTATTTTCCAGGACGCAAGCCTTTGGGGCTCTTTTTATTGTCTGTCCCCTGTTGCCTGTACCCTTGGCCCGGTCGAGGCACTGTTTGATTGTTTGTCTTGCCACTTGTTTATATGCCGCTCACATGCGTCCGTTTCTGTTTGCATTCATGACACACGATATGGCCGAACAGAAACGGGCCCGGAATAGCGTACTCGGTCTACCATAAAATATATTTTTATTGTTTGTGATGATGATTAATTGAAGTCATAATATTTTGTCGGCTACAAGAAGCAAGAATTTAATTTTCATGTCGACGTCACTTCAAGTGGCTGAGGAAATCATTTCTTTGTCTTTAAATTGCTTTGATCGAAATTCTTTCATTTATTACTTGTATACATTTTTTTTTCTTTGATACTCTTGCAATTCTTTGCCATATTTAATTAATTTCTTAATTTTCTTTGTTTCTCTTTTCAGGTAAGTGATTGTGTGTCTTTGAACCGAGTCATCTGAAACTCTGACCCGAGTAAGCTTATTTATCTAGTTTAATGACCATTCTATTTTCACTATTTCCACCATTTAATATGATGTCTTAATAGACGCTTAAGCCACTTGCCCGGCTAGCCAGTTCCAGTTTAGTTACCGCACGTTTTTGTATTTAATTACAAAGCAACTATCTTTCAATTATTTACACCTGCCGTCAATTTTGCCAAAGCGGAAAAAAGATAAAAAAATACAAAAAAAAAAAAGGAAACCCACAAACCGCCCAGCCCAGAGTCCAGAGAGTTCAGAATCCAGAGCCGCAGCTGTTGGCCCTGTATGTCTGGCTTCAATTGCAATGCAATTCTCTGCACGGCTGTCCACCAATGGCGCGGCAAACAAAATATATATCCGCTCTTTACATCGATTACCCAGACGGCGCAGACTGACTGCCTAGCTGGCTGTCTGGTAGTCACTTACTTACTTTGCCCACTTGACGACCGCGCCCACTTTCGATAATTAATTGCAGACATCAGTTGCACAAAAACTAAACTGGGTTGGGTTGAGTTGGCTTGGATTGAGGCAACTGCGAGGTTCTTCTGGCAGCAATGAAGCATGCCATCAATTTGTCTCGCTGCCATCGCATACTTTTAGGTGTTCATTCAAAAACAAAAACACTACAAATAAAACAACGCACACAACAAACCAAAACAAAGCAGAATCGAGTGCAATTGTTTCGCCGGCCGCCCCAACCCATCCCACACCAACCAGGAAGACCAGAAGACAGCAAGACCAACAAATAGACAGAGACAGTTAAGGCAAGAAGACAGACAAATCGAGGCAACAGACCCGCCGGGGGCAGACAGAAACTAAAGTGCAATTACAAATGCAACTCAAGTAGCAAAACAACTGAAGAGTGTTAGTCACGGTAGAATCGGCAACTCACTCACCTGGCCAACTACGACACCACCCACGAAATGTGGCCAAGAATATTTCGGGAATTTCTTCTTTGCCAGCTCCTCGAAGTCTTTTTCCACCACAAGAAAATGTCACCAAATAAAGTGAAATTTTTTGTCTAAACATTTTAAAGTGAAGCTGAATAAAATGCTTAATTCATTTAAATGAAAAGTTGATGGACAGACAGACAGATCCTGAATATTAAAGGATAATATGAAAACTTGAGGAACTCTTATGGAAGATTTTCTTTTTCTTTCTTCGATTATATCAGACTTGAAAAATATGAAAAGGACTTTGAAGTGAAAAAGATTTCATTAGGAACCTGGGCACTATCTTATTAGCTTCAAAATTCTAAAGATCCCATTGATCCTTTAATTATTTATAGCAATGATCCTTGTTTTAAGTTGGAAAAGCTTTGACTTCATTGATCATATAATAATTTCATCCCTGTGATCCTTTAAAAAGCTGCGACTCCTTTGAGTAAATAAATTTTCAGACCAACCACAAAAAATGCCAAAATAAAAGTTAATTTCGAATAGAACAAAAAATCAAGACAAACAAATAAATATCAATTAAAATTTTAGTCTTGTTCGGTGTGACCCCTCTGGCTCCTCTCCGCACTTCTCTCTCGCTCAGGCAGGCACTTTCGCTCTTTAACCGTCTTCTTGTTCTGGCCCATACCATAGCCAAGTTTTTAACGCTATTTAGCGTGGTTTTAAAAGCTTAAACGTGTTGGGATCTACTGCAGACTGTCAGAAAGGCAGCCAGGCAGACAGACAGACAGACGGACAGACTTAACCAAATGCATTTGTATGTTTTTGTTGTTGTCGTTGTTGCCTTTGCTCTACCTTGAAATTAAGTTGGAATTTGAAATTACCCACACCAGGGCAGAGTGAGCTTTTGCAACTGTGCAAGCTTGTCTGGAATTTAATTAAAAGAATTTTAAATGCTGCAAAAAAAAATAGAAAGAAAGAAGAAGCAACTAAAGGTAGACGACTTCAGTGAGCTGCAGCAGTTTTGTTCGAGGTTTGTGGTAATTAAAATACTTGCCATTTGAGAAACAAAGGTTTCCACGAAAGAGACGGGGCAATAGGTAGCTCATAATATGCAGTGACTAATGTAATTGCATTTTATTAATATTGCATTTATTTAGTCTGACAGGGCTAGGAAATAAATGGCCAAAGAAGGTTGCTAAGTGGTCGAGCAATCGGTTAAGTGATAAGTCTATTTTGATTGGCCAGTTGGCTGGATCAAGCTAATTCACAAAGGCACCAAGCGGCAAGCAGCAAGTGGCAAGCGGCAAGTAGAAGGTCTAAAAAGTTTGCAACTCTCAGGTGTGTCATATGACTTGGCTTAAGCTGACTTGACTTGTGGTTCGGTTGGTTCGGCTGCTCGGTCCCCTATGCATTAGGTTAATGAAATTGTGCGGGTTTGAGAATTCTCTGACAACCCTTTTCCAATAAATGCCAAATTAATTAAAAAATACAGGAGCAAGGCAAACATGCTCTCCGCCAAGAAGAAAAATATATAAAAAGCAAGAAAGCCTTTCAAGCGAGAACCCAAAACTTGAGACACACACACACACACACACATATAAAATGAGCTTTCTTCTTTTTTTTTTTTTTTGTTATTATTTCGCCCTTTGCCTGAGCCAACTTAAAAGTGTTAATTAAAAATTGTTTCACAGTTTAGCTGCGAAAATGAAAATTGAAAAAGGCCAAGGCACGCGATTCAAGGTCCTGGGATGTCCAGGCCAACCAGTTCATTTCATCTTTCCTCTACAGTTTTATATCTATTCTATTTCATTATTCTTTGTATATATTTTTTTTTTTTGTCCTTTCCTTTTCTGTATTTTTTGTTATTTTGTTTTTTTTTTTTGCTGTTTTCATTAGCTGCTTCAATTTAAGCCAGAAACCCAAGTGTATTTATCTTAGCCCCAAACTTGTAGTTGTAATTGTAACGGCAGCTCAACATGGCTCCGGAAACTTGGCCATATCACGGCACAGTCAAGACTCAAGTTGAGGTTGCGTCTTTGTCTGACTCTGCTTCTTCCTTAAAGTGCCCCGGCCCCACCTCCAACAACTCGTCTCCAAACTGGTTCAGAGTTCATTCTGTTTTTATATAAATTGAAATGAAAAAAATATATATAAAAAAAAAGTAGAAGCAGACCCGGAAGTGCTTCTGCCTTGTGGTTAAGTGGGTAACCGTTGAGAGCAAGCAAACCAAGAAATGTACTTTGTATCTATAGTTTTGTATCTGTATCTACATCTGTGGTAATTGCATACACACACTGACCTGAAAGCCAAGTAATTGTTAACTGTATTTTTTTTTCTTATCCTCGATATCTTTAAATCTTAAGTATTTCGAAATTGCCCGAAAAGGTTAACCAGAACACCAAATCAAGATTTGTTGAGATTATTAAAATCATTTAATTAACTTTTCAATTACTTTGAAGTTGAAAGAGAACTTTAATTTTATTTATTTTTTGATTTTACTATATTTGAAGACCATTTGTCAGAGTAAACAAAACTTTCTCTCGGTTTGTATAAGAATATCTCGGCGTCTTCAGCAATTCCTTTGGAAGAAAAATATAGAAGCCGGCCCAACATATTCCAGGGAGCCCAAACCCGCAATAACACACAAGTTTCTATTTGAGTTTTTTATTAAATGCCAAAGCATTTGACTGAGTAGAGAGAAAGCTCGACTCGACTCCTTTTGGGTTTTTCATTTGCCTTCTCTGTTTTATTTTTTTTTCCGTGTTTGCTTTCACTGCGTGTTTTTAATTTTGCGCGTTTCGCTTGCTTTCTAATTGAAAGCCGCGTTGTATGCCTTACGACTCCGTCCCGGACTTGGCTTGGCTTGGCTTGGCTTGAGTTGGTTTGCCTGCTTGCTGGTTTCTTCTGTTTGTCTTAACATTTGTACGCCAGTCAGTCTGCCATCCACTTACTCTACTTTCGAGACAATCTTCCCCCTCGCTGCCTTCGTCCTGTTGCCTGTCTGAGAGTCTTTGGCGCTTTTGTACATAGATAAATAATTTACTTTTTGCGCACTAAAGCACAAACAAACATGCCGTAAGACAACAGCAACAACAACAACAATAAGAGAAACAACAAATTCTACAACACAAAAAGTAATAAGAAAATGTATGGCAACTACCACGATGGCGTCAATTTCGTAGGATATCTTTTACAAACACTCACTCATATTCACTCACACACACACTCACACACATTCATAAATATTTATACTTGAGTGTGTTTGTTTATAATGTAATGTACACACACACATACACACATCTACACACACAAAAAAAAGAGGCACTTCCTGTTTTTTTTTTTTTTTTTTTTTTAAGTGAAAACAATTTTTGTTTCTGTTGATTTTAGGCAAACAAACTTTTCATTCCACATTCTTTTTTTTTGTATATAGAAAATGTAATCCTTTTTATACACCCTCTATAAAGAGTTGAAGGTTCCCTTTCGGTTATAATTTTTTTTTTTCTGTCGAAAGTCCTTTTTGCCGGGAGGGCGCAAAGCATTTGTTTTCTTTGCTTTTACTTTTTATATTGTTTTAATTTTTGTTCAACATTTTTATTTACATTTTTTTTTGTTTTCATTTGCTTCTTACTTTTTACTTCCTTTCATTGTTTTTAATTTAAAGAAAGCTCTCATTCTTTTTTTTCTAACCCTTGGCCTCGGGCTGCCAACCAAGGTCAAAAATTGTTGCCCCCTCTTCCCATGTGAATGTGTGTGTGTGTGTGTGTGTGTGTTGCACTTAAATCATGTTATCGCCAAAACTATGTGCTGCCAAGTATGCAAATATTTCAGTGGACCAAAAAGAAAAAAATTCTAGCATAATTTATGACTTCAACTTGCCCATGGAAATAGTTTTTGTCTACACTTTTTTTTTTTTTAGACAATTTGCCTCGTGTAAAATTGTGTGATTTGTCTTGGTTTTTCACAATGCGCGTTGAACTTTTGAAAAAAAAAGTGACAGGGGCAGGGGGTAGAAAGAGACACAAACTCACCATGTTGTGTGTCGGTTTTTGCCTCAGTGGCAAATGTCAACAACAGTTGAAACACTCACACACACACACTCACTCATTCGCCCCGGCCAAAGCGACTGTCGCAGTTTTGACGAAATAGACAAATTTGCGTTTTGCTGCAACAAAATACCAAGCCGAGCCGAGCCGAGACCAGCAGAAAACCCAACCCAGGCCCAAACAGACCAGACTGAAAAAGACTGACAAAACTGCCAGCTAACCAAGCCGGCTAACCCCCCTCCACTTGCCCCAACCTCCAACCCAACCGATGCATACGCCTTATGCATTTGCATGCAATAAATCATATGCAGAGACAGCAACAATAACAACCAACAAATGACGACGTCAAACAACAACAACAACAACAATCATGACCAGAAGAACTAAAAAAAAAGAACAAAAACAATGTTGCGGCAAAAAGTTTGTTGTTTCTGTCTTCTTTTTAGACTCTTTTCGAAGAAAAAGGAGTCTATTCACTTTGCTCTGATGTTTGTAACGCACAGAACCAAACATCGTAGACCCACAAAAGTTACATCTAGAATACTTAGAATCACTAGAGGAGTCGATATAGCCATGTCCGTCTGTCCGTCTGTCCGTCTGTCCGTCTGTCCGTCTGTACATATCAGATTTACTCCGTCAGTTTAAAAGCTATTTTGCTGAAACTTGGTATATAGCCTTCTTTTTTACCTAGGTAGTACACTAGTTTGAATCGGTCGGATCGGACCACTATATCATATAGCTGTCATACGAACCTAAATCGGTTTAGGCAATAACTTCCACATTTATTATCCGATTCTTTTCAAATTTGGCATACGTGTTTTTTATATAACGATAGATAATTGTGCCAAATTTCGCCTGGATCGGATCACTATATCATATAGCTGTCATACGAACCTAAATCGGTTTAGCGAATAACTCACACATTTATTATCCGATCCTGTTGAAATTTAATATGCATATGTTTTTTATAGCAATTAATATATGTACCAAATTTTGTAAGGATCGGACGACTATATCATATAGCTGCCATACGAACCTAAATCGGTTTAGGGAATAACTCGCACATTTATTACCTGATCCTGTTCAAATTTAGCACACATATGTTTTTTATAACAATTAATACAAATACCAAATTTCGTAAGGATCGAACTACTATATCATATAGCTGCCATACGAACCTAAATCGGTTTAGGGAATAACTCGCACATTTATTGACTGATCTTTTCAAAACTCGGCTAACACGTTTTCTACATAAATATACGCGTTTGTGCTAAATTTTATTAAAATCGGACTACTATATCATATAGCTGTCATACAAATC
Source organism: Scaptodrosophila latifasciaeformis (assembly GCA_037075145.1). NCBI lineage: Eukaryota > Metazoa > Arthropoda > Insecta > Diptera > Drosophilidae > Scaptodrosophila > Scaptodrosophila latifasciaeformis. Next base: position 850,757 of record JBAMCM010000426.1, read on the forward strand.
GAAATCGGCCCTATTAACTGACCAACCCCGTTCATGTGATTTTCGGCAGAAACAACTTCGAAAAGAGTCTGTAATCTTCGGCACCCCGAAGATAACGTTGGGATTTTTTTTTTATTGCCACATGGCTGTCTCCTCCTTCGGTATTCACCATTTGTTTCATCTGGGCAGAAGGGCAAGGCAATGTGACAAATACATAAATTTGCCAAAAATGTCGCCGCCTTTCAAAAAATTTGAGCTGGCAATTTGAATTTCAACTCACACCTTTCGAAAGTGTTTGCTTTTTCCCTTTTCGTTGCTTTCTTCTATTCTGTGTGTATTTTGGTCTTTGTTTTTCTTTTTTTCGGGCAAAGGGGAGCAAATAGCGTTTAAAGTAAAAAGGCGTGCAACTGGCCTGACGAAGCATTCAACTCATAAATCACCTGGTTTTTGCCTTGACGACTCTAGCTCCTCCTCCTCCTCCTCTGAAAAAAAAATAAAAGACTCAATTTGTTTGGGGGGACGAGCAAAAAAAAATTGAAATTTTGGGCGCATCAATTTTTAAGCCTTTCATTTGAGTGGAAAAATTTAAAGTTGAAATTAAGTAAGAATAAATTTGATGATGTCGTTTGTCTTTCTGCATAATAAGAAAAATATGTGCAAAATGCGAAGGGAAAAGTAAGAAATGAAAATACACAATTCTGATACATAATTCACATGCCAAAACAGCTCGAAATTTTTTATATAGCACCGAGACGGTAAAGCTGTGGGCGCTAGTAAAAAATAAAAAAGAAACAGAAGAAGAAGAGGAAGCAATAGAGAATGTCTGGAAAAGAAATAAGGGAAGATGCCGCCGATGACGACGAAAAAGTGGAAGCCATTAAATTTCATGCATGCAACTAGTACAAAAAGAAAGGAAAGCGTAACATAACTGCCACGCCCACACAACAACGCCCAAATGCTTGCATGTTGTTTTGCTGACGTAAAAATGCAAGCTGAGAGAGTGAAAAAAAAAAACAGAAAAGAAGGCTGCTCGTTGGGTAAAATGAGTTTGCACTTTTGTTATGCAAAAAAGAATCCAAAAAAAGAAAAGAAAGGAAAAAGGAGACGGGTTGGAAAGCTAGCTGAAATGCCCCGTTGTTAATGCCACCGTGGCTGTTATTGCAATGTTGCACCTTGAAGAATTTGCCTGGACGAGGAGAAGATGTAAGCAAAAAACAGGCAAGAAAACAGACAACGGCTCAGACAGGCGCTACGCAGACAACAAAAACACCGAGAAATTCTGTCGCTGTCGAGCGTTTTTTGCATACCTGAACAGACAAGGCATGCTGGTCCCGAACCCGAGCCGGAGCCCGATCCCGGTGCTAGCCTGGTCCATGGTAAAAGTTTAGCTTGTTTTCATATTTGCTGTCTTGGAAGACAGAAGGAAAATGAAAGATCCCGGCAGGTTTTGCCTCATACATCACCCACCGGTAGAGGCTAGCCCTCCAGTCTGGCTAGCAAAGGGTTAAGGGCTTAAGATGCGTGCAAATTATTTGGGTTGGCAGTGTGTGGCAGGTATCCTCGTATTCCCGGTAAAATATTTCCAACTTGGCTATGCGTTATTCCTTCTTATTTATGGCTTTGCCTAAAGGGAGAAAAAGTCTTTCGCCGTATGTGTGTGTGCCAGTGTGTGTGTGTGTGTGTGTGTGTGTCAGGTGTCAGTGCCGGAAGTTATGAAAATACTTTGTAAACATTTCCTATTTCTATTAGCGTAGCTCAGTTAACCCAAAACTCGCCTGCCAACTGATATGCAATGGAATGGAATGGCCTTCAGAAAGTCACTTGCATTTTGCCCTCAACAAAAAAAAAAACAAATAAGAAAAAAAAACAAAACTATGCAACAATGTTTGTCAGATGGCAGGAAAAACTTTTGGTCATAAGTGTTTTGCCAACACACTTCAAGACTATGAAAATCCAACTGTCTTGGTGTGTGTTGCAAGTTTTAAGAACTCTCTGGCCCCGTATCTTTTTACCTTTTAGATTTTCAGTGTTTTCCTTTTTTTTTTTTTTTGTGTGTAGCTTATCGATGTGTCACGCCCACGGCCAAAGGGAGGGCCATAAATTATATTTTTTGAAGTTTGTACAATGTCGGCGCGCCAAAACAAAAAACTTTCTGGCAGTTATTACCAAGTGTTTTGTCGTCTGCCGCAACGCGCATATCAGTTAACATTTTTGCAACTTTTAAGCAGGGCTTCTCTCATTTTTTGGGCGCACCTGAAACTTTCCATTCAACCTCGATCTTTGGGTGTGCTTATTTTGCCAGAAAGACAAGAATAGCACAAGGATAGCAAATTGAGGTCCTTGCTGAATCTTTCTTTCCTACAATTTTAATTTGCTCTAAAAATTATGCAGACTACTCTTGTTTCTGTTCACTGCAGAAATGATTGAATGACAAGTTAACAAAATAGTTGAACTAGCCTCAAAGCTGCTTTAATTGTTTTGTGATAAATGATGATATACCATTTTATTTAACAAAATAGTGCAAAACTCCTCCAAAATAAAGAGGGGTGGCTTAGCCCAAAAAAAAACACATCATTAACACCTGCCAAGCAGTACAAGACTTACAACCTAAGCTGCCACTCCGAATCGAAATCAACCAAACATGAAAATATTAGTAAATGCTCTCTGAAAGAGCAGCTGACAATGACAAGCCCCGAAGGAGCAACAGCCGTGGCCAGAATATCACCAGAAATCAGCAAACAAAACAAAATAAAACAAAGACAAGTTGATGACCCAAACACTCCAAGACAATAGACAAATTTTCTATGAATTTACTTAAAAGCTAAAACACTTTTAAACTAGATTGAGAGAGAGGGGTGAGGGGTGGGAACTTGGGAAATTGTGTACTCAACTCGGGCCAATTCCAGGCCTGTCCGGCTTTGGGCCAGTTGCCAGACGCCTACCACCTTCTTCGATGATTGATGATGCCCTGTGACACTAATGGTGATTGTTGCTATTTTATCATATAATAAACACACACCAAGCAGCACACCTGAGTGGGTGTGTGTGTGTGTGTGTGTGTGTGTGTCAGGTCTTGTGACCATCTTAAGCCACTTGAACAAATTTTTAAAACAAGCCTCTCCTTCTCTAGTTGTACTTGGAGCTGGCCTCCTTTGTCTTTGGGTTTAATTTTACATTTTAATGGGGTTTTATGCGCGCGCCTCAAAACTATCCAGCATGATTTATGATTTGTCCTGACATAACCCTGGACACTGGTGTAACAATTACTCAAATTTCATATTTTTGCTTGGCTCATTTTTTATTTAATTTCTTCGGTGCACATCGTAAGGCTAAATAAACAATAAGTTTAGGAGAGCTTTTTCGCAAGGCTTAAAAGCAGAAAAGGTATGACAGGACTTGAAGTATTGCTGGAACTGTGTGCCTCTGCCAGATTAAATTTATTTGCTAGCTGAATCTTCTGGGCAGTGATTAATGTTTGTTATAGGCCAAACAAAGAGCCAGTGCTTTTTTCTCTCTATTATGCAATTTAATATGGGAATCAATATAATAAAAAAAAAGGGAAAAATAAAGACAAAGAAAAAATGCCTCATATCCCGTTTATGCTAATTAACTGGCTTTGGTCAACATCATTGCCGACTCAGTGAGCATCTAAAATACACATTTGAAATGCTCAGACAAGCGGAAATAATCAGTCCAAAACAACAACAACAACAACAATAACAACTACAATAAAATTAATGTAATTTGGCATTTATTTATGCATTTTCATTAAAACAAATGAAATATAATATAAATGCGTAAATTGCACTGCATTCATTCAATTTCTATAAAAATTCAAATATTATACGCAACTCACATCAATAAGCAAATACCAGAGAGCATTCACCAGTACAAAAATTGATGAGGTGCCATTTGTGCTAAAATGCATTTTAATCACATTCAAAATACAATTTTACATGCCTATTTCACACACACACACACAAAATGCATTTTGATTTCCAAATTGTACAAGTTCATATTTATGGCTACTTATTTTGCATTTTATAATTGCCTATTGACACACACAGACACACTCTTTACTCAGATATCCTTGTGCAGGTGTGTGTGAAAAATTAAAAGAGATTTTTTTGTTTCCAAATTAGATTTCGATTCAAAAGAAAAGATTTACTGGCATTGAAAAGATTACATATCATTTTGACAAAAAAAAGAAGAACTATACAAATAATCCAATAAGAATCTTTACTAATTTCAATAATTAAAAATTAAATCAGCTTTCAACTTGGAACAAAATAGAAAAGTAACATTTTGATAATCTTCTTTTTGAAAGAAATTTTCTTGTTTTTGAAATTGAAAGCAATCTCAGAGAGAATGAGAATTGCCGATTTGATGGATTTTATAAATTCTCGGGTTTTAATTATCTAACAATAGTTCAATTTTCTATGTTCCCTATAATTATTTTTGTGGTTGACAAATGCATCACACTTCAAATTTGCTGAAAAAAAATATTGTGGACAACAGAAACAAAAAAAAAAAAAAAAAAAACAATCATATATTGACAAATGGAAAATGGAAATATTTCAAAAAGGAAAAGAGAGTGTGGGGGGAGGGAGGGGGACAGTTTTATTTGCCAAGTGCTTTTAGTTTTTAATGGATTTGAGATCTCTTTGGCCGGCAGCTATTCAAACATTGGTGCACATTAATTAAAAATCAAAAATAATTAGCTATTTGTTTAATTACATGAAAATTATTTACGCTCGCCCGTGCCATTAATATTTATTTGAAATCTACAAATGTATTGTGGAATATATATACATATATCCATTCATTTAAATACATTTCAAACATGTGTCAACAACGCTGCAGGCCAGAAGTATAAAATGCAAATAAATGAGAGCCGACATATCTGGACAGACATTTAATACACTACACATACTCGCTCAACAAAATATAATATATTTATGATATTTTTATTTGTATAAAACCAATCCGAAATACAAAAAAATATATATTGAAAATTGCAAATAGTAGATAGGGCACATAAATTTTATATTTTCGGACCTCAAATATAAATGCATATTTAATTACAAAATTAATTAACATGAAAAATAGCTAAAGCGCAAATAATATTATAAAAAAAAGAAGCAAAATAAATTTGATGGGTGCAAAAAGCAATATAAAGAATTAAAGTTAAATACATGGTAATATTTGTTGACAGCTGAAATTATAAAAAAAAAAAAATAATAATTTTTTTATGAATAGCATAAAAAACAAGAAAAAACAAACTTCAATTTAATTATTAGATGAAAATGCCATTGGACATTGAAAAAATCGTATTAAATAAATAAGCCCAAAAAAGTATGCTATGATTTTTTATCGCAAATATTTATTTATTATAGATTAGTTTGCATTAAATAATTGCCATCTAGCTGTAATAGATTTTACGAAATTATATTCTCAAATTAATTTTATGACTGTTTTAAGTGGAAGTACTTGATATTTTTGTGGGCAACTTTATTTATGCATGATGTGGCCAGAAAGCAACTCCTTTCTCTTGCCGCCATGAAAGTTGTGTATGCCTTGAGCAAATATACGTATCACTTACTTAGATTTCAGTTGTTGCTAATAACTTTTTGCAACTCCCGTCCGTCACCCCCAAGCGCCTGCTGTTAATGACACGGCCGCAAACAAACTGCGCTCCCAGCTCAAAAGCACTCGCTTCAGCTAGCCAGCCTTCTCGCTTGCTCTACGTACGTGCGCTTGTGTGAGTGTGTTTGTAATGACAAAGCTCATTAGCTTTGGAGGCAAACAACCTTTAAAGCATGCATTTAGTAGGCGCATGGTGTGGTTTGACAGTACACACAGCACAGAGCACACAATCACTCGTATGAATAGGCCTGTGGCAAAGACTGCCAACAGTTGGTGTTGTTGTGTTGACACAACAATTAAAAGCATTTAAAATAAAGCATAGCAATGGAAGAACTTGACTGCCCCACCCACCAAAATTCACTCTCTCTCTCTTTCTCTGTTGGCTCGGCTCGGTGCTCTGTCAGTCTTCCTTTCACGTTTGCGGTTTGTGCAATGCATAAATTCTATGTCCCGCAAGTGTGTGATACCACACACAAATACACAGACATAAATATGTTTGTGCGTGTTTGACTCTAATTACCATGTCTTTAGCCTTTGGATGGCTTATGGCGAACACGCATTTACACATACACACACGCACACACGCACACGCACATGTAAATGTTTGTAGTTTTGTCTGCTCTGTCTTTGGCAATGGTGGAGTGGAATAGAGCTGCCGGCAATGCCACGAAAACTGTTTAACCATAATTATGTCTATTCCAAAAGGAACTTAAAGTGTATGCCAAACAAAGCAACTTTATTCCAAGTCTATAGAGTAATCTTAAATTTCACTGAGAAAGCAAAACAACAAATTTCACTTCAAACAAAAGACAAATTGCTACGAGCTAAGAATTTTATTTTCCGAGTTGCCTTTTACTTTTATCAAATGCCGACAATCTAGCTAGCGACGTGTACTTAACTCAACGTCAAGTGTTTACCAGGCGACGCCAGACAAAGTTCCCCAAGTTCCCAAGTTCTTCGAGTCGAGTTTGTTTGCTAAATTGCAAACACATGCTGCAAGGGGGCCGGAGGGGGTGTATGGGGCCAACCGAGCTGCTGGCCACGGCCAAGTTAATTCAGGCGTGAAATCAAGCAGGTGTTTCAATTTTTACCAAATTGACTTGACTTCACTGGTCGGGTCCTTCTGACTTGTCTTACCTGACGCTATCGGCCAAACAAATCGTTCAATTGATAAATCATTGGAACGCCCAGTTAACCATGTTGCCAGCTGACCTGCTTGACAAGGTCTCATTAAAATATATTTCACTATTCATTTTTTTGATAATCTCTTTTCGAAAAAACAAAAAAAAAAAAAATTCCGACTTAAGCTGACACTTTTATACCAATCAAATAAATTATATGTACATATTGATAAAGATAATAACTTTTATGTCGAATATATAATTTTTCATATTTAACATTTGACAATGAGGCAGCATACAGAATATGAAATAAAAAGAAACGAGTTGAATAAAAAAAAAAACAAAAAAAATTAATTATATAAAAATAAGCAGCTCGAATAATAATTTTAATCCAGTCATGCATGTTGGGCATACACACTGATTTCCACAGCGAAAGGTTAATTATAGTAAAAAACAAAAAACCGTTGTATTTAAAAATCAGAAACTTACAGACCAGGTCACAAAAATAATCCCAAAATATCCTGACAAAGAAAATCCAACAAACCCAAGAAGAGAGTCGTGGCTCGATCGGAAAAAAACTAACTTTTGTCCCGATCCTGAGATAATCTCAGGAATATTAAAAAAAAAATAAACCAAAAAGATGCTGACAAAGTAAAGTCAAAGAAAGTCCAACAAACCCAAGAAATGTTTTGGAGCTTTATTGAAAAAAAAACTAGCATTGGAATCGATCCTGAGATAATCTCAGAAATATTAAAAAAACAACTCTATAATAAGAATAAATTATTCTGTAACTATTTGAACACCCCGCAATGTCTGTCATATTCAAGCAGATAGATATGCCTTTATATGTCTCTACCTGCCTGTCGATCTGCTCTTTGGCCAGTTTCGTATTTTCATATATCTTTTCAAGCATAAATTAGCATTGCAACTGGATTTGCATGTTAATTAAAATGAGTAAAAAAAAAAACAGTAAAACAGAAAATCATATAAAGTGTAGTCAGGAATGCAAAAATAAAGCAGATAGTCGATTAAAGCTGTGTTGTAAGGCTTTTGGTATTCACTGTTGTGTGATGCTGCCAAAACAAAAAATAATAAATAAAATAAAGAAAGCTTTACAATGGGTAAGGCGTTCTTTTTGTTGTTGTTGCTTCTGTTGTTCGTTTTTTTTTATCAACATGAAGCAGATCGATGTCAGCCAACCCAAAATGCACTTGGGTCACAGCATTTCATTTCAACTTTATTTGCTTAAGTATGTTGGTGCGTGTGTGTCTGTGTGTGTGTGTTTGGGTGAGGCTTTCCCAAGGAGCTGCAACGACAACAACAACAATAAGAAATCAAGCCAAGCCAACTTCAACGCGTTTCAACTTAACTGAACTCAACGGAGCTCAACTCAACTCAACTCAACTCTACTCGACTCAGCTCGAATCGAGCCACGACCAACGACCCTACACTTGACATAACCAGCATTGTCGATAGCAGTCGCGCCCAAGTGCCACCAGATCCTCTTACTCCAGAATTTTGCTCTTCGTCTTCTTCTATACCCATAAAAAGTGCACACCGACGCCTACTCTGAAAGACTTTAATGATGATTCCTTCAGCGCTTAAGTCGTTTAAACACATCAACCCCAGACAAGGAGTGACTACGGGCTGACGAGTGCCTTTTTGTGTCTGCCCGATTTTCCTTTTTATCTAAACAAGAATTTTAAGCTCATCTCATGATGAATCTTTCTAATTTCTCAAAGTTTTTTGTTTGCTCAGTCAAAAGCAAATGAATTTTAAATGAATCCGAAAAGCACAAAACTTTTAAGCTCGGACTATCAATTAAAATCTGCCAAAACTCAATTCAAAATGAATTTATTAAAGCCACAAAGTCCATAATTGGGCAAAAATTTAAACATCACTTTTAATAAGTGAATTGCAACATCATAATCATTGGATATTTCAAGTAATTTATTATTATGGTAATAATCCATACAAAGAATCTGTCTGTGTGTATGTGTTGAGTGGTTAGCAAAAGAATGTCATTGATTTTAAAACATAGCAGAGGAGAAATTAGCCAGAGTCAAAAAACATTTATCAACTAATGAATAAATATTTGTTGCATTTTCTGGCAATCGTAGCTGGCTGTTAGTTTAATTTATGTTGCACAACAATTTATAATTTATTATTAAAATTCAGGCCCCGACATCAACGTGTTAGCTGCCGTTCGGTCTGCATCGCAACACTGCACCGCCCCCCTTCTTTCGTGTTTAAGCCTGCCCGAGAGCCACACTTTTAATTGACATATTTAAAATATTAAATTGCATCCGAGTTTGCAAAACTGCCGACCATCAGATAGGAAAAAGAGTAATTTTTTTTTTCTCTAAAATATTTTTTTTTTTAATATTTTTATTTTACTGTCGTTATTAATTTTTAATCAAGTAAATAACTCGGCGTAACACAAGCACACAAAAGTATATAAACAACAATATCCACAGACATGTCAACAGCACAAACCGCAATGTGCGTGATTTCCGCTTTGGTCAACAAAAGCCAAAAATGAAGCCGGGCAAATAAAATTTAGTATAACCGAAAATTATTCGGTCAGTAAGAAGTTTAAATTACCTCAGCCAGTAATTAAAAACTTAAACTAAAAATATAGAAAATTTCGGAAATTTTAATCAACAAAAGAGTTAAGTATTGAAGGCATCAAAGAGGCCTTCGTCTGAAAAAAATAAATAAAAAAATAAAATAGTTTTATAAAATTATTAATAATCTGATAAAATCCGTAAGCGATCGGCTCTGTTCCTCTTTCACTCAAGGCAGGCCAGTGTTCACACATATATATATATTTTTTTTTTTTCAAATACAACTCTGACCTGATCAGTGTGACCACATCACTTGATCCTGCTACAGAATTTTGTTTCGTATATTTCATTGTGAAATTCTTAAAAGTTTTTGAATTGCAAAATGCCCTTCATATTTTGTTGGGGTGTCCTTTAAATTATTTACAAATTCTAAAACAAAATATTCATTATATATTATCGAGGCACTTTGTGTTATTAATTACCGCATCAGTAAAATAATGTGGTAACCAAAACTATGAATAAACATAAATTTAGATGAGTGGCAAAGTCAGTTTTTCGCATTTTCTCTAAAATTTTATTATCATTGACAAGCAGATGAATGAACACACTCACACACACTCACACACACACATTCATACAGAAAGAGGGACTATTGAACAATTTCGATGGAAATATTGCAAAATTTTATTTCCAGTTTATTTTCATTTGTTTCTGTAAATTAGTTGGAATTTTCATTTTTTTTCCGTTTGAGCTAAAAACATTTGAGTTACTCTGACAAAACCGCATTTTGTGAATTTTGACAAAATTAGTTGCCATGTTTGTGTTTAGAGCTTTTGGTTATTTGTTCATGCATAAAATGTGCTGATTTCTATATGAGTTTGCACAAAAAAAAAAAATTCAGTCCATATGAAATTTACATCAATTTAAAGTTTAGATAATTTTTCATTTCGATTTTGTGAAATGTTTAAAAATTTCTAAAGGAATGCCTTAAATCCTAGGGAATTGAAAAGTTGGATGACCGCGTACCAGCAATTATCGTATGCTTCATTGGCTGACGAAAGGTACATAAAATACGTGTTGTATGTGTCTGCGCGAATCCCCCCCCCCCACCCCCTCCCCATTCCTTTCCATTTGCTTTTAGAATCAAACTTGTACTCTCCCTCTTTTTTTTTGTATTTGGCTCGGTGGGCCCTCTTCCAGGTCGACAAGTTTGCCCTTCCCCTGCTTTCTTCTCTTGATATATAAACGCTTGCTTTGCCATTCGTTCCGAGTCATTTCATTTTCACTTTTTTGTTGCTATTGGTGTTGTTGTGGCAGCCAGCATGCCTTGACTTTGCCATTTGCTTGCCTTTTGCTCATAGTTCCACCTCACTAGTTATCCAAGGCACTGCCTTAAAATGACAAACAACATTGGACCAACACCCTCAGCCAACGACAAACGGCGAACGGCCCCAATCTGCTTGCCCATTCTCAATTCGAATAACTAAGTAAAGGCAAGCGAAAAATACTTTTCCAGAACAGATACAACCAGACACACACACACACACATACACAGAGCAGAGCAGAGCTCGGCACCGGGTACGCTTTACGCGCACATGCCATTGCACAATCATTGGATTCCGAAACATTTCTAGAATATTTAATAAGAAAACTGAAAATCGTTGAAATGCCAGCAACACTCATAATATTCCTCTACAGGCAATGAGACTTCTCCCCTCTTGTTTTAGTTGTTCTCGTCATTCTCATTGCTCTTCTTCTTGTTCTTGTTGTTGTTGTTGTTGTTAGCTGTCGTCCTGTTTTAGCAATGGAATATCCCAGTCAAAGTCTAGGTCGTTTGTCTGCCTGTTTTAGATGAGTGTGTGTGAGTGTGTTTGGCTGTCTTACCCGCCCTAACAATTCCAACAATGCCATTTCTGATAAAAGGCTAAGGTCAAAGACAATATTGAAATGCCAATTGAACTTTAGCCATTATTAAAATTTACTTCTTCTTCAATGCAATAGAACAAATGCCGCTCAACGTTTGTCAAAATAAAAAAACTATAATAAATTTTTTTTTTTTTTTTTGAAGAAGAAAATTTTAAAGAAACAGAAGTAAATGAAAGGAAAATAGAAACTTTTCTAAAGAAAATCCAAATCGTAAAACTTTATTCAAATATTTCTTGATTGGAATTCTCATAATTGAAAATAGAAAATAATATTTCAAATATCATAAAAATCAAATAAAGAAATATAGAAATAAATCAATCAAAACATTTGGAGCCCAGACAAATACCCAATCGAGTCTTTTTCATTTTCCTTATGAAATAAATAAAATATAATAATTTCTTCTTATCATTTTCTATAAAAAAATTCTTTTGATAAATTATAAGAATCAAACTGAAGGTCTTTCTCAGACTAGTCGGAAGTATCTCGATTCTCTGCTGAAATATACAAGTCTCTTACTCCTTAAACTTCACTTTAATCTTACCCAACTAATTTTCTTTCCATTTCTTTCTCTTTCCAGGTATGTAAAAAAAAAAAACAGAAAATTCAATCAGAGTCAAATTAGAAGCCATCGTTTTGAGTGAGTGCATAAAAAATTAACGCCCAACTAAAAAGATAAATCAAGTTCCTAACCCTTATGACACGTAACAAAGCAAATTGAAAAAGACAAGAGAAAAAAATGTTGTATAGCTTATTATTAATATTATTACAAGACCAAGAGAAGGGAAATCTTGCCAAGCATTTAAGAAGCATACTCAAACTCAAAGACGGCTTGGGAGAACGAACAAAAAAAAAAAGTATAAGTAAAAGGAAAAAATGGAAACGACATTGACAGTGATTACAAGTTAAAAGTATGAAAAATAGCAAAAACTACTTAAGCACAAAAAATAACAAAGGCCAGGGCAGGACCAAAAGACAAAGTAGACAAATTTTTAACATAAACACTGAGGAGATGGACAAAGTCGCAGAAATGTTGTAAAGCCAAACCAAATCGATGATGCTCGAAAGAGATTCCAACTCAAAGCTGATAGAAAAAGGAAAATATACTAAAGAGAAGAAGAAGATGAAGAAAAAAACCAATACCAGAAGATGGGCTAGGAATTTCCGCAATTTTTTTTTTTTTTCCTTTTCTCCATTTTTTTTTTTTTATTCGTTTATAGAAAAATGTGAGTGAGTGTTTTTTTCAATAAGTGCGGCCTGATGGCAAACGACCAAAGGGACAAGTATAATAATTTCGGGGCGCGCCGTTTAAGAAACAACAAAAGTGGTAAGGAAAGGCGGATGGGATCAGATAGTCTGGGCTGGTCATGGTTGGCTAAAAAGACAGTGGCCCAGACCAGTGGCAACAGCAGGAAGCATATAAGTAGAACCGGCTCAAAATGCAAAGTAGACGACATCCGCTTTGAGATTGGATGCCGCCGTTGCTGGCGTTGTTGGCTCTACGGTGTCTACGTCTACGCTGTGAAGTATTAAAAGCAAATAAGTAATAAAAATAATAATGGAGCATTTTTACCATTTTTTGTCCACCTCCTCCTTTTCCTCCTTCTACTCGAAAGAAAAAGAAAGGATAAGCATCTTAGCGCAATTTCTTGCTACCCTCTCAATATAACAAAAGATTCTGGTGCTCGGGCCAATGTGCCAAAAAAAAAAAAAAATAGTATAAGAAGAAGAAAGAGAAAAGGACCACTGGACTTGGGCAAAAGTACGCGAAGGCTCTTCTATGCTCTTGACAACTGACTTGAGCTGACTGGCTGGTTCGGTCTCCGGTCGCTGGTCTCTGGTCTAGCTTGAGGATACAGAAGAAGTGAGAAGGCGGTGGACCCACCGCCCACTTATATTTTGTCCTTTATTTCAAAATTTTTTCCTTTGGCTTGTGGATTCTATGCCGCTCATATTTCTGGCCCTTTTTTCTCTATGTGTGTGTGTGTGTGTGTGTGTTTCGGCGTCCCTGAAGGACGGCAACATAAATGCAGGAAATTTGAATGGACGAGCGCAGTGAATGAAATTTGCAAATATTTCTCAAAAATTGAACTTTTCTGGCAATTTCATTTTTTTTTTTCTTCCTCTGCTTTTCCTATATTATTCCTTCGTCTGCTTGGTTAGCTTTGGCATGACTTTTTGTATGTATATGTGTGTGTGTGTGTGGGTTTATGAAAATAAGTGAAGAAAATTGATTTGAAGTATTTTGAAGTGCAAAAACGCGTAGACGAATCAGAGAAGAATGCTTTACCATATTATTTGGAATATTTTCACCTCTCTCTCTTACTCTTCTTTCTGTTGGACTTGGTAGTAGTAACTTTTGTTATGATAAGCAAGTCAAGCAGAAGGCCTCATGTTTATAACCCAAATACACTAAAAACGAAATGCAAAATTCAAGTGCATTTGTGAACAAAAAAAAAAATAGAATGTGAAACTACTTTAAGGATGAGGGAGTAAAAAGCTAAAGATTTTTCATTTCCGCCAGCAATTTGAAGTGGCTGAAATATAGAAAAATTGCCAAAATATATACCGGCTTTGTGCCTGTTTGGTTGGCCAAGGTAAATCCACTCACCCAAGCCCGACGACAGTCATTTATCAAAACTTTATAGAGAAAGAAAATTCTAACTGAATTCAAGACTCAAGTGAAACGTTCCCACCAAAATGGACTGCCAACCCAGGCAGCTGAATCACTTCCTTTTCTTTTTTTTTCATTTTTGGGTGGGAGCAAATATATTCATTGCAAGATTTGTTGTCAGCCAACTCCACACACACACACATACAGAGAGAGAATGGAAGACAGCCTGAAACATTTTTGCATATGGAAGCTTGCTGGCAGAAGGATATGCATTTCGGTCTGTCTGTTTGGGGCCGCAAGAGACTTATGCTTGAATTGCAAATAGTTAGAAAAGATTTGCCATGATTTTGCTTTTACTTAAGGTCTTATTTTCATCCTGTGCCCCCGAAAATAGAAAAAGAAAAAAGGGAAGCAATTCCAGCGATTTGTTAACCCGTCACCGCAGTTTAGTGGATGGAATTTAAAATGATTAAATTGCTTACTGCCTTAGACACATTTTGATCGTGGTGGATTGGCTTGTCTTTAGTGGATTCTGTTTGCATTTAGCAGCTGTCGGTTATTTAAACGTTTACCATTGGCATTTTAAATGGCATTTCATTTTTCCAACCGAATTAAAAGAACAAAATAACTGAAAAATAAAATCGGTGGAGAAAGAAGAAGCAAAAGCGACATCAAATGAAATGTGAAACAATCAGAAATCAACGCACATGTACCAAATAAAAATATATAAGGAAGCAAAAATAAAATTGTTTGCCATTGGCAATTTGCTCTTTCTCTCTATCTGAACGCATGTGTTCGAGTGTATATGTATGTGTGTGTGTGTGTGTGTGTGCAATTTGGCCAAATGTCGCCAGCAATACAAATAGAAGAAGCGAGCCACCAAAAAACCCCCAGACTGGCTAGTGTCCTCGTCCTGGGCAACAACTTTCACAATATTTCCGCAAAACAAATTGCGCGTAAAAATGGCAATGCAATTTTTGGTCGTTTGTTGCGCCGCCGTTGCCACTGCCACTGCCACAACACTGACGCACGTTGCACAATCGAGAAGGAGGCTTCTATGTGTGTGTGTATGTGTGTATTTTGGTTGGGCTGCGTGCAACGTGTAAACAGTTGGCCAGGCAACACATGGCCATATTTTGTAATGTTTGCCCAATTGAATTTAATAATATTTTCATTTTGGTTTTAGTTTTTATTTTGGGCAAATGTAGCAACCACCAACATACTACATATAGAAATTTATGAAATGATTTCTATTTCCTTTGCTATCTCTTCAAAAAATTTCTCTACACTTTTGACGAAAATTGCCATAAGCTTTTTATTAACATTTTCATTACAATCAACTCGACAATTCCGAAAAATACAATTTTATAAAAACTAGCAAAAAATGTAAAATCAAAAAAATTTGGCTTTTCATTTGGTCGCGGCATCTTGGACGGATCCTCACAACAGAGATTTTCGCATTCTGATTCACAATTATTTGGATTTTCCGGAAAAGAAGAAATCATAACGCAACCCAAGTGTGTAGACCACAAACAACAGAACTCGGCTACATGCAAATTCTCTGAAGTAAATAAAAACAAACAAGAAATGAAGCCGAAAATTAAACTCGGGCGTAGCCGGGCTTGGGATACCTTGTACCTAGTAGAAGGAACTCAAAAACTAAAGGTAGCAGGCCTGGCCTGATAGTAACCACGATTGGTTAAAATAAAATTCTAAGGCTACTTAAAAAAAAACACTACGCAAGCACGCCATCTATCGGACTAATAATTCACCCGTTTGCCACTTGGGCTAGGGGAATTTAAATATGGATTCTGAAATTTTGAACATGAATATATGATTCACATAGCCTACCAAAGTCCTTATAGTCTTTCCTCTTATAGTCTCCAAGATCGGACTCAGCTTCCGATATCTCTATGGACCCTGAACAACTCTGGAAACCTCTGGGAACTCCTTCTATATTTTACAGACTTATCTTTGAGGTACAGGGTATAAAAAGTGTATCCTTCTGGTTTACATACCCGTTGACAGATTGTCGGGTATACAGTCTTTGGTTTTATCTGTAATATTTTTAGCGATTGAATGTTCATAATATTTGAATTCCCCTGAAGGATAGCATAGGTATCCGTAATTAGTTATTGTACAGTTCCTATTTACTTTTGCACAATTATCACATTTTAAGTCGGCTTGAGATCTTGTGTAGGCCAATAAAGTTACGAACAAACATAAAAAACTTAAATTTTGAAACATTTGAAAAAAGTCGGAATTTTTTTTTCGAAAAATTTCCAAAATGAAAAGTATCACAACGAAAGATACAAAAGCCAGCGAAAAAATCTAAAGAAAAAGCATTTTAAATTTCCATATCAAATGGGTTGTTCTTAAATCTTTTAGAGGTTTGAAGGAAATATAATTTTGCCAAATAAAGATTTGAAAAATTCAACCAACTTTTCTAGCTTTTCTCATTTTGGGGAGTTTGGGGGGTGGGCAAAACTTTTGTCAGTTCTGCATTAAATTTATGAAATTGCGAACTTCCTAGTATTTTCTGTTTTTTTTTCTTTCACCCTCTCTTCTTGTTGGTCATGCTCAAAACTCAATCATGCTTGCTTGTAATATCCTGAATCTAACAGAGCGTAACACAGAGAATAACAGATGATAGTGTGTTGAGCCAGCTATCCACAACGCACTCCGGGCGACATTTATACCCAAAGCAGAAAAATAAGAACAAAATACCAAGTTCATGGCGTATGCTTAAGTCACAGTTGGAGTTCCCTGAAGTATGCAGGACAAGTGCAACAAGGCATAAGGTTGGAGAGGCCAGGTCCGGCCGAAGCCAGGCCAGTTCTTGAGTGCCTTATTCTTTGGTATTTGGCATTTCTGGGCGAGTCCTTTCTTTGAGTGCACATCTTTGTCATTCCTTTAAAGTTGTGAATTGTCTTTGACTTGGGTCTTTGGGCGAATCGCATTGTTGGCATTTCTTTGTGCTGAGCAATTTCAAGCCTGTTGATTGCTTATTAGGCCAACTTAAAGTATGCAGCCACATTTCAAATGCGGATAATTGAATTAAATGGCTGGCAAAAAGCAAAGTAAATTAAATAAGTTTTCCATTTTGGCCACGACCAAGTTACATTTTCCGCTAAAGCTCCCAACTGCCCCGAGTCCTTCTCATTGTTGTCTACACTTTTCTCTCTTCTTTTTTCGCGCTTGGCCTGCGGCACCTTAACCTTTCTACTACCCCCCTTCCCCTCCACCTACCCCGCCCAACCGAATGCAATGAGCCAAAAGTTGTTTAATGTATGCACTGCCAGACTGGCTCCTTGTTTGGGCCAGCCCAGCGTTGCGGTTAACAGTGTCGCCAACTTTTGCCTCTCAAGTAACTTTTCGCATAGTACGTAAATTTTTTCACTTTTTTATTAAGCTGGTCCTTGCCTTTCATCTCCTTTTTTTTTTGGTAGGTAGTGGCTTAGTGGCATTTTACACTAATTTGGCTGGAGTAATTTTTTATTTGAACTTTCATTTTTGTATACGATGGTGTGATTTATTTGGCGGAAAAGATTACTTACTCGGCTTGTGGCTTTCTATTTTTTTTATATTTTATTTTTATTTTTGTCGGTTGGATTGTGGTTGGAAAAGTCTGTGTGGCTGGCCATTCATTTTGACATTGCTGTCTAGCCTTGGCTGGCTGGCTGGCTGGCTGGCCGGATGGCTGGCTGACTGGCCAGGCCTTTGAGTGTCGTTGACAGGGAAATTAAAATCTCAAAATGAATTTGTAATTAGTTTTACTACTACTTTTTCCACAACTATTTTTTTTTTCATCCTTGTCGAGTATTGCAAATGAGAATTAATTGAAAACAAAAAAAAATCTCTTTGGTTCTGGTTGGTTGTCTTTGGCATTTTCATGGAATACTTGGTCTGGCTTAAAGCAAATAAGTAAATAAATATTCATGAAAATAATGAAAAGTCCTTGAACTCTTTATTTATTGTAGAAAATTGACCTTCCAAATGTTTAAATCAAATTTTAACTTTTTCGAGTGTCAAGTTTTCCTCTTGGAACTACCAAAAACAGAGCTCGCCCAGTTCAATTAATAACTTGTTCAAATTTGAAGAGAACATGAAATTATTATAAAGAATTTAAGCACTTCATAAGTCCGCACTTTAAGACTCAATCAAATAAAACTAAATTATGCCACACTTGCCTGTCCAACTGTCAGCCAGTTATTCAGTCAGTCCGTTAGTCATTCAATAAGTGAGTTTATTTGATATATGTATATGTATATGTGTGTGTGGGGGGGAGGGGGATGGAAGCTATCATGTGCGGTTTTTTGGGGCGGGCACTTCCGTTTCCGTTTGGTGTTTTAGTTGGCAACTTATGCCAAGGCTTCCAAGGACTGAAGACAGCCTCGAGCTCTAACGGTCTGGCCTAGCCCGGCCGGGCCTGTCCTGGCCTGGCTCGGTCTGGAGTGACTCCGGGCTGGCAAGTGTTGCCAAACACGAAATTCCCATTCAAGTGAATTGCTGCGCCAAATGAAATGAAAAATTCAACACGACACACGACGAGCAGCAGGCACAAAGAAGAAGAAGAAGAAGAAGAAGGATCGGCAATGCAACAGGCAACAGAAGGCAGAAGCCAGCCGTCTGCCTGGCCAACTAACAAGCCAACTAACAAGAGGCCGAAACTCTGTCTGAAACAGAAAGAGAGAGAGTGTGTGTGTGTGTGTGTGTGCTTTATGTTGGGCTGTGTGCCAGGCAGCACTTTTGGCAGCAATCGCATGTTGCATGCCACTTTGGCGGCACACTTACAAACGTGACGCTATTAGTTCGGCCGCTTTGCCTTCCCCAATGGTAGCTCTCCTGCTATTCGCTCTTTTTGGCACTCGGCAAATATATTTTTTTTATTGTTTTTTAATGCGCGTCGCTCAACTTTTTCTCTGGCTAGTTTTTTGGCAAAGTTTCAAGCAGTGACGGCACGCCAGAATTGGCCCTGAAATACTACTTGTTGTGGTTGTTCCAATTGAAGGCTTACAGTGCATTTAAAAAGTAATTTGTCTGCACCCAAATCCGCGCACGTATTTATTTAAATGCAAATTTTGAACCCAACCAACAAAAAACAGAAGTAAAGGGTGAGACCGCAGCCACATGATAAACCTGTTGGCTTGTGTACGCTTTAACCCCAGACAGCTTGGATGGGTGTGGAAAGGGGAGAGGGGTGCGGAAGAGTAGTGCAAATGCGGCATCGGCAGACATTGAACATGCCCTCCAGCCAACCATCCAACCAGCCAGGCAGCCAAGACCAGACAGAAGCGACAGCCACTGTGATTACCCCAACCGTGTTCGCTAATGGCGCTACAAGCCGCAAGCATAAACGTGGCCCAGGTCCCCATCAGCCCAAAGCCATGGAGAGACCCACAACAAGGGTGTTGAAATGCAGCAACCATCCAACCTGGCAGTCGGGGTGGCTGGCAAAGAGCACACTCTTATACACACATAATAAACTCTCATGGATCCTCATGGCCCAGGCAAGTGCATGCAACATGGCCTTCATCGGCTTGAGTGTATGTGTGTGTGTGTGTGTGTGTGTGTGTGTGTGTGTGTGTGTGTGTGGTACGTGTCTGGGGACATGTTAACATGGCAGTCGTCGTGCCAAAATTATTATTCGTATATGTCCTCCAACATCGTCGGCACCTTCTCCCACAGCGGTGGTGGCAGTGGTTTTCCTTTCTTTATTTTCCGGCGCATTCTTTTTTTTTTATCTTGTTGCATACTTTTAGGTGTTGCCTGCGTAAGCGTAGACCATAATTTAAAATATACTACCACACACACTCAACACACACCCATATACTGGATTTCCATGTGCATCTGCATGTGTTGGTGGCTGCCGCAATTTATACTATTCTGTGCTCACAGCGATTTGTCAGACTCTTTTGTTGCTTGTCAATAAAAAATATTACAAATGGCTTGGTCCGTTTCGTTGGTCAAATTGAGAAAAATGGCTTCCCAGCAACAACAACAAATACAATAAGAAAAATAAGTTGTGGCTGCTGAACAAATGAATTGGATTTGCTTTTGCAGTGAGCCTCGAATATGAAGAACTTTAATATAAAAAAATATTTAATTTTTTATAAAGCTTTTTCATATGAAATTAAAAAAAAAATAAATAAAGATTTAATGAGTTGAGGAGAAAATTTCTTGGGAGTTCTTACAAAATAAAAAGCGACTTGAAGAGAGCCCAAATTAAACTCATAAAAAATTGAATAAAAAAATAAATAAATTATTTTTTAGCATCTCGAAATTTTCTTAGTTTAAAATTATTATAAAAAAAGGGAATGAAAGAAAAATATATTGGAATTTCTAAGGAAAAAATTAACTCTGATTTTGAAATTTTAAATATTATTTTGAGCCAAGTTAATAAAAATAAAAGCAGTATCAAACAGAAAATTATTTTTTAATTATGGAATTATTTATTTTTTTATCTTATTCTCTATTTATTTATTTTTTTTTAGAGTCAAAAAAAATGAATCCCGTCTCAAAAACTTTTAATTTTTGTTGAGGGAATTTTGAAATGTTTAAAAATGGTTGACTTCAAAAAAATTCAGTCCGGCTTTCTTGTTTATATTGAATTTGAAAATTTTATGATTTTATTTAATAGTTGAGATATTTTTTTTTAGAAGCATGTAACCAATTTTTTAACTGTTGCGGCGGCAGCTTGTTTTAATTGCCAAATAAATTGGTCTATTGCTTTTGTTATTTTTGTAATTTTATTTTCCATCAAGCTGTGCTTTTATTTAATGTTTAACAATTTTTTTCTTTCTTTCTTTTTGTTTTATAAATCAATTGTTATGAAAATACCTTTTCTGCATTTATTTATTTTTTTTTTTATTGGCCTGTCATGGGCAAAAGGACATGCACATAAATTAGTTCAAAATGGTATTTGAAATTTCCAAAACCACTCAGGAAAACAAGGCGAATTGATGGCTGGACAATTTATATGCAAATGGAGAAGAAAGCCATAAGAAATTAATTCTTATTCAACTCTTGACAGAGTTTTAGCTACAATTTGGTAACTGCAATTTCAGTTGTGACACGCATCCTGGCACGTTCTGAGGCCCACCAAAAGACTGCCTAATGACGTTTACACGGCCAACATAATTACTGTAATAATGCGGCTGACTTTGGCTTGGCATGATGATGACATTAGCGAGGTGTCAGGCGACAATTTAACGAGTTGCTTTCCTGTCGACGATACCAATGTTGGCTGCCTTGTTGCACACACACACTCACTCACACACACAAATATCCGCGAAAAGGAAATGGGCTTTTGTAGAGATGCGAATGTGTGTGTGTGTGTGTGTGTGTGTGAATGTCGCAGTGATTTTGAGTGTGTGTTCGTGCAGACCAACAAAATGGGATACAAAGCACATTCGTCACGAAATGAGGCAGCCGACATACACGCATGGCTAACATGATGTCGCCGTTTTGTATGCTTTTAAATTAGCCAAAGTGTGAAAGTGTCATGTTTCGAAATATGAAATTAACAGGCAACACGATGGCGACAACGACAACGACCAGGCCATCAATGTAGCATGTTTGACGCCATCATAATCACTCGAGGCGTTTTAAATGACACTATAAATTTGCATATGAGTAGAGTGAATAATTTTTTATATACAAAGATCTGGGGAACTGAGGTCTGAAAAAAAAAACTAAGAAATATTTGATTCATGTCTCTCTCGAAATTCACCTCATTCATTTGGACTCATTAAAACTTATGACAAAAGCCTGCTGGCCACACTACCGAGCCAATTATAAATATCAAACATAAAATAGTTTCAGATTGCACTTCACTTGGTTGGCAGACTCGAAGCCGGCTGCTGCTGCTACCCGAAGGCTAGACCGATGGCATAGCCTTTTGGAGCAACTTTCGTCTCATGTTTCCTTAATTAAAATTGTGTAGCACAGAATCTCTATCTCATGTCTCTATCAAGGTTACAACTAGTCGGGTATGATGATGATGATGGTTTTGGCGATTCATTCCCATATTAAAATGTTGCCTTAGATTATTTCAACACCTGGTCCTGGTTCTCTGGCAGTCTGGGTTTTTCGTTAATGGAAGGAATAGTTGAGCTAAGGCATTCTTATTGTTGTAATATATTTTGTTTGGACTTTTGCTGGGAATCTTAAAATGCTGCAACCTAATATCATTGTTGCTTTGATTAATGATTTGCAAAATCATAAAGGCAGAGCCCCCCAGCCAGAAGTCTATTGGACAAATGGTTTCTTATTACAGCTGGTAAAGCTGGGCAGACTCATCTGCACGTCTCTTAATTATAACAAAACAAAATGGCAACATGGCAATGTGTCTTTTGAATTGTCATAAATGTGCTCGGTAAGTTGAGCATTAAATGAGATGCCAGGGTTCGAAGGTGGAGTTGCTGGCTGTGGCTGTGGCTGTGGCGGATAAATGGGAAATGAGATGGCAATGCGAAATATGAAGCCACTATTATTATGCTAATTAATTGACATCAAAAGGCGGCCTAGAAACGTTATTTGTTACCTGTGTTTATATTTCAAAATCAAATGATAGACAATAGATAACATTGTGACAGCTTAATGCCTGGATGACTGAAATTGGGAGGGGGGAGTAAAAATCTCTCTATTATATAGGCAGCTGGTATAAGCGGCTTTCAATGGAAATGCAAATTGAAGTGCCCTTGTGTCGCCCAATTATTTTGATATTATTTTACTTATGTTGTCGTTGTTCTTGTTGCTGCTTACTCCTACTCTTCTTGTCTTGTCTTATAACTGGCAAATACAATAACAAAGCAGCAAAATATAATATGATAATAATGAGCAATGTTCACAACAAAAAAGCAAAAGGAGGACCATTAGAGGGTAAATTTAAAAGAGAAGAATATTTTCTTCTCATTCCCCTCACCCCCACCATTTCTCATTCTCTTCTGTCCAGTTGAGTTTGAGCTTCATCATTTTTTTTATTTGTCTGTCAGGTGACTTGAAATAATGGCCTGTAATAGGATTTCCGTGTTTTTATGCTCAAAAAACGATGATGATGATAATGATGATGGCAAGACAAAAGCAACAGAAAATATAAAGAACTGCTTAATAAATCTTGTATTCATTTACTTTGCTTTTCTTTGACAGGGTGCATCTTCGAGCCTAGTTGTCAAGTACGCCGACACTGAGAAGGAACGACAAATAAGGCGTATGCAACAAATGGCCGGCCATATGAACCTATTGAATCCCTTTGTCTTTAATCAATTCGGTCCATACGGAGCCTATGCGCAGGTAAGTCTTACAAAAAATATAAAATTAGTCTGTCTGTCTATTATACCCTTTTAGCTGACTAAATTTAATTATATAGAAAATTTGAACTGGGTCTGGGAACTATTCTACTGTAGGATTAAGCAATTCTGATCTGAGCTTTGAGATAGCTCGAGTATTTATCAAAATCTTTATATAATCTTTTATACTATAGTTGAGACTGTATAGATGAAATTGTATACCAAGTTTCGCCTTGATTGGACTTCTCGAAAGTCATTTTGTAATCTTTCATACTATAGCCAAGACTGAATACAAGAAATTGTATACCAAGTTTCCTCCTGATCAGACTGGTCAATATTAAATTATCTCTAAGAAGAAATATGAATTATAAATACCTTCAAATGAATTCATTTTTTTTTATAGCAACAGCAACAAGCTGCTTTAATGGCTGCTGCTGCCACAGCACCCGGCTCGGCTGCCGCCTATATGAATCCAATGGCTGCACTGGCAACACAAATACCTCATGGCCTAAATGGCACCAGCCAGCCGCCATCGCTGCCCTCGCCAACTATGCCCAATTTCAATATGGGTGCCAATACGCCCAATGGCCAACCGGGCGGAGCAGCTGCTGTGGCTGCTGCTGCCGCGGCAGCGGATGGCGTTTTCACGAATGGCATTCCACAAACGGCATTCCCAGCACGTGAGTACTCTGAAATTAAAAATGAAAAAAAAAGAAAAAAAAAACGAAATTTCGAAAATATTTTATATTAAGTCTATTCTGAACAAATAGATCCACTACATCTGACCATACCACCACAAGGTTTGCCAAATGGCGATGCAGCTGCACTGCAACATGCCTTCCCTGGTTTGCCACCATTTCCAGGAGTTGGTAAGTGAAACTTATTTATACCCACTCTTTTCTTTTTTTTTTAGCTTTAGCTTTAAGACAATCTAAAAAGAAAAAGATGAAAAGATTTATTTATTTTTTTTTATTATTTGAAGGAGTTTAATCATGATTCGTCTAGGCTCATTACGAAAATTTTTTAAGCCATCGCTCTATCTCTCTCTCTGTCTGTCTCGCTCATTTAATATCCTTCATAAAAAATCTATTAGTCGAAAAACATATCCATTGTTCATTGCAAAGTCATTTAGTTTCTCATCCCTAGACACTCATCATACCTTTGGTCAAGCCTTTGCAGGCTCCACCAGAGGCAAACAGTTTCAAAAAAAAAAGAAATAACAGAGAAAATCGAATCGAATAATTTAAATAAAAAGAAAGAAAGAAAAAATCCGCCCAATCGTTTATGATTGTTTATATCGAAATAATTAATAACTTTTGTGTCATGCCATAAATACTATTATTATTATTATTATTATTGTTAGTAAAAGTGTTAAATAACTCTAACTTTGATTTGTTTAATTATGTATAATTTTAATGCAAACCAAACCAAAACGAGGCGAAGTAAGAAAAGGTTGTAACTAAATAAATATATATATTTCAGATACAGATACTCATACTCAAAGATACTTTGCCAGCACCATGACAACCTTTTCTTTCTTCGTAAATTCTCTATAGTATTTCAGTTGAATTTGGTTTTGTAATTTCCTCATCATTTTTGTTTTTGATTAATCTTCATAAAAGAAAATAAAAAAATAAATAATATTGAAAAAAAAAATTAAATAAAAAATAAAAGTTAATTAATTTATAAAGTGTGTTGTTCAATGTTGAGCGTTTAACATTTTTTGCAACATGAAAATTGAATTACTTTTATTTTCTCTTTTTCTTTTTTTTGTGTGTGTTTTCTATTCAACTTTTACTATATATTTATAATATATTGTGATTACTGCATATTTCACAAATATCGTATTAAATTATCAAATTCAAAGTTACCAAAGCAACAACAAAAAATTTATCTCATATTTTATTTGGTTTTTTTTTTCGGTAAAAAAAAATATGAGTCGGCTCAAAAAATACAGATATACAGTCCGTTTCATAATGATACGCCACCTATGCAATTTTATTTTAAACGTCTACCAAATCTAGAGTTTTGGAAATATTTTCAAAAATTTTTTTTTTAAAGATTAGTTGGAATATTAACTAAAAGAGATTGTGAGTTTGACTGTAGGTCACCCTTGCTAAATTTTAAGAAACAATACCTTAAACTCACATGCCTCGATTTAGGCTTGTTTTCAAGTGTTTCATATTGATACGCCACCCCCCAAGAATAATTTTAAGCGTAATGAAACCAATTTTTTTTTTTAGTTTTTCTTTAATTTAATATTAATTTAGACCACCTAGTGAATTTTTAGCTTAAAAAATATTTTTTTTTGGGGAAAAAACTATTTTTTTTAAATATTGGGGTCCTAACGTATCCCATTCACTAATTACAGCGTATCCCAGCTCAGGAACTTTTTCGCATTTGATGCAATTCGCTTAAATCTAATTCCCCACAGTGTCCCAAACATTTTCAATTGGGTTGAGATCAGGGGTACAAGCTGGCCAATCCAAAAAATTGTCTCACTTGTGTGCACCCTTGTGTTATCTTGCATAAAAATAAGCGCCTGCTCTCTGTTATCATTGAGGAAAGGTGGAAGACGTCTGTCTTAGCCATCGTATACTCATAGCTGTTCGATTTTGTGCTCAAAATTCGTATGTCCAGCGTATCGGCATTCAGAACGGCTCCTCATACTATTGACAAACTTTCGTAAAAATGTCATTTCGGATATGTAAGGGGCTCACTTCAGATGTCCGTCCAATAATATTTAAATTCATCTGGTCTATCTAAATTTAGCTTTTCTCATCGAAAAAACTAACTTGTGATCAAATTTTCATACATTGGTATTTGTTTTTGGACTTAACAAAATTATCTCGCTGAAGATCCAGTTCTATCTATTGTTTTCTTGCAAGGTGAAGCCTTGAAACTTTTTTGTTAATGGTAAAGGTAGTGTTTTCGTAAAGAAGATTGTCAGTAATGACTATACTGATGGCTAAGACAGACGTCTTCCACCTTTCCTCAATGATAACAGAGAGCAGGCGCTTATTTTTATGCAAGATAACACAAGGGTGCACACAAGTGAGACAATTTTTTGGATTGGCCAGCTTGTACCCCTGATCTCAACCCAATTGAAAATGTTTGGGACACTGTGGGGAATTAGATTTAAGCGAATTGCATCAAATGCGAAAAAGTTCCTGAGCTGGGATACGCTGTAATTAGTGAATGGGATACGTTAGGACCCCAATATTTAAAAAAAATAGTTTTTTCCCCAAAAAAAAATATTTTTTAAGCTAAAAATTCACTAGGTGGTCTAAATTAATATTAAATTAAAGAAAAACTAAAAAAAAAAATTGGTTTCATCATTGGTTTCAAATTATTCTTGGGGGGTGGCGTATCAATATGAAACACTTGAAAACAAGCCTAAATCGAGGCATGTGAGTTTAAGGTATTGTTTCTTAAAATTTAGCAAGGGTGACCTACAGTCAAACTCACAATCTCTTTTAGTTAATATTCCAACTAATCTTTAAAAAAAAAATTTTTGAAAATATTTCCAAAACTCTAGATTTGGTAGACGTTTAAAATAAAATTGCATAGGTGGCGTATCATTATGAAACGGACTGTATAACCAAAGTAGTTGCTTCAGACTATCTCTCTCTCTCTTTCACTCTCTGAATTGCTGGCAATCTTCTCGACTCTTTCACTCTTTAAAAATTTAGAAAATATTCTGATCAAACAGTCTGGGGTTTCACTGTACCCACATTAATCCTATGTGTTTAGTCAGCTAAAATAAAATTCTTTTTTATTTTTAATCTATCAAATTTGTGTTGGAAAAAGCAAAATGAAAATGTTTAAGAGAAATCAAAACAAATGAAAACAAAAACTTTACATTAAATTAAAACAGAAAAAAAAAATTATATATATATATACATATATACGTATACTTAATTGTTGTGTTGTCTTTATAAATGTTTCGGATTTTGTGTAAAAACCAAAAACAAAAATTATTTATATATAATGCAGCCTTTCCCGCCGTCTATGGACAGTTTCCACAAGCTTTACCACCTCCC
Source organism: Scaptodrosophila latifasciaeformis (assembly GCA_037075145.1). Classification (NCBI taxonomy): domain Eukaryota; kingdom Metazoa; phylum Arthropoda; class Insecta; order Diptera; family Drosophilidae; genus Scaptodrosophila; species Scaptodrosophila latifasciaeformis. The sequence goes on from JBAMCM010000426.1 coordinate 877,940, forward strand.
CTAGCGGCGGTTGCACCCACTCAGCGTGAAGGTAAGCGTTTTATTTATTTCATTTTTTTTTTAATTTTTTTATTTTTAGTTAATATTTTTTTTTAACATTTTTGTTATGTTTTATATGGTGTGTAACTCGATTGTAATATTGCTGTATTAATTTAATTTATTATTATTATTATTTTTTTTTTTTTTTGTAATTTAATTTTTCATATGGTAAATACAATTAAATTGTTAACTCATTTGTCTAGCAAATTGTTCCACAAATGATAATAGAAAATAAAAAAACAAATTTTAAATTTAATAAAAAAAAAACACACACACACACATACATACATTTTATATGTGCTATTTACATGCATTTATACACTTTGATACTCTGACGGACTTAACAAATTTGATAAAAGAAAAAAAAGGAGAAGACACAGAAAAAAAAATACAAGTAATTAATTTTTAGATTGTGCATTAAAAATCTTTAATGTATAAAACATAAAAATTAATTACTTGTATTTATTTTCTTTTTTTTTTTTTTGCTTTGTTTTATTATTATTTTTATCTTTACGAACCTGTCAAAAATCCAAACAAAAGGAGGGCTGGCTAAAAGGCCAGAACCCTTTTTTTTTTGCTTTACTCTTTTGACCAACCTCAAAAGCAAGGCGTAAATCGTTTTTAATGGCTGCATTTAAAGGCATTTTATGTGATCGTAAAAATTACATATAAACTGCTTAAAATCTCATAAAAAAAAAGAAAAAAAATTTCAAAGTATTTGTGTATTGCATTTCGGCATTTGCCTACTCCCACACCCGCCGCGTGCACATGGAAAAATCATAAAATTTTATGTTTTTTTACCCTTGATTTTCCCTTTGGTTGGTGGCCATTTCTTTACACACACACACCCACACACACACACATATTCAGAGGACGTTTGTATGTATATAGAAAATATTTGTTTATTTCTAAGAAACACTCTGACTGACTTTAGCCTCTTCATCCATGTATGTGTGTGTGTGTGTGTGTGTGCGTGTGTGTGTGTCTATGTATGTACGCCCACCATTAGAATCAAACCAACTATTGATTTGTTGTAATTTTTCTAAAAAATTTTAATTTTTATGTATTTGTTGCGCGCGTAGTCAGTTTGTTAATTGTATTTTCAAATATTCATTGCATGCCCATCAGCCATGATAGATTTTATATGTATTTATCATGCCATATCCTAAGCTACAATTACATTTAGGGCTTTTAAGGGGACAAGCAAAAGCGCTTAAGCATTCAATCAAATCAATTCGATTAATTTAAGTAGCATTTTAGTTTTTCGAAATATTCAAACCAAACCAAGTGCAAGTGCATTTTATACTATCTCTCTCTCTATATATCTATCTCTATCTCACTCTACCTCTCTTTTTATATAAATATATATAAATATAATTATGTCTTTATCTGTCTATATTTATGATTTCAAGTCTTATAATGCGCATTAGTTTTAGTTGAAACAAACGAAAAAGCAAGCCACCAATGCAAATATCAAATTCAATAAATATAAGACATCATTCTATATCGTTATACACCCACTCAAACTCAAATAAAAAATATAGCAAAATCTTTTAAAGAAAATTAAAAAAATTATATAAAAATTAAAAAAAAAACAAGTTCATTCGAAAATCGACTATTATAATTTTGCTCATTGTTTAATTTCTTTTCTCTACTTCGTTTCTTCTCTTGTAATGTCTTCTTTTAAGATTTTCTGATGTTCCCAGGATGTTCTATATCCGGTCCGGAGGGTTGCAATCTCTTCATCTATCATTTGCCACAAGAATTTGGTGATGCAGAATTAATGCAAATGTTCCTGCCATTTGGCAATGTGATCAGCTCTAAGGTCTTCATTGATCGTGCTACAAATCAGAGCAAATGTTTCGGTAATACCAAAAATATAATAATAATATTTTATCTCTAATTTAATGTGATGTAATGTTTTTTTGGAATAGGTTTTGTTTCATTTGATAATCCCGCCAGCGCTCAAGCGGCCATTCAGGCCATGAATGGCTTCCAAATTGGCATGAAAAGACTGAAAGTTCAATTGAAGAGGCCAAAGGATGCCAGTCGACCCTATTAACAATCGGAGTTCCTTAAACGCAATTTTCATCATTCTGCCACAACAACAACAACAACAACAACATCAACAACTATAGCAGCAACAACAACTGAAACAGCAACCACCTCGTTCACATCAACCAACAATTTCAGCATGAACAATACCCACTATTACCGGCCCCAACTATACCAGCCCCAACACCATCCACACCAACTCCCCCAACACCAACACCACCACCAGCAACAACAACAACAACAGCAGCAGCAGCAACAACAAGCCAGCGGCCATGAAAATCCCAATCGCCCCACAAGAATCCCCTACACCTTTGCCAGCTGGCGTAGCGGTACCTATTGCTACCGCACCAACACCAGCAGCAACAATAGCAACAGCAACAACAGCAGCAGCAACAACAGTTGCATCGACAACAACTCAGGAACCGCTGAGCAGACATCCACAACCAAAATTGAGATAGCTGAAAACATATTCACGTGGCAGCAACAAAAGCGAAAATCTTAACTGGCAACACCCAGGAATCTTACCAACCTGGAACAACCTTTTATGGGTAAGCCAAACAACATTTGGATAAAAAAAAATGAATTTGAATAATAATTCTGAAAATTTCACAGATTGACTTTGACCATGAATTTCTACATGAAAGTAAACAGCCGAAGCAAACAAAACAAAAAAAAATCTAAAAAAAAAAAAAAAAAATTAAAAAAAAAATAGTAAAGCAAGAAAAAAAATGTATAATAAAAAACTAAATACTTTAGAGCTGAAATAGAAATATATATACATACATATATATATATACACACACAACATCGCATGGAAAATGCTTATATATATTTGGAAAATATACATATGTATATATATATATGTATTCATCCAGAAAGCAAGATAAAAAGGAAAACAATTTTTGCCAAAGTATCAATTTAACTTGAATAAATACAAACAAAAAAAAAATATATATATATGTATACATATATATTTATAAAATGCAAATAACAAAATATTCATATTGATAGTTTTGTTAAAAAGTAAAAAAAAAAAAAAAAAATGAAAAAAAAAATGAACACACTAACTTGAGACAAAAAACTGACTGGCAAGAGACCAAAATTATCTGGGTTTTCAATAAAATGTAAACTTTAATAAAAAAAAAAAAAAACAAAAAACAAAAAAGCATCAACCATTTTTTTATACATGAGAAAATGAGAAATGATTAAAGCATACAAAAAAAAAAAATTTGGTCATGGGAATTTATTAAAATTTAAAAACCACACATAAATAAATCCTTTAGCAAAATGTCTAAACGCTGCTAAGAATAAATAAAATAATAAAGGCAAAAAAATATATATAGAAAAGTAGGAACTATCTAAAAAAAAAAAAAAATTAATTAAAAAAAAGAAAAAACTGAATTTGTTGATTTGACATGATGATATAATTATAGAGAGAAGGCCGAATGAGCTAATAGTTGAAGAGATTTATTATAGAGCCTAGCAAGACGATAAGAATGAAGATGATTATACATACATATATATTAAAAAATTAAAAAAAAAAGCTCTGCAACTTTTTAGCATTTAGTACGAAGCAAAATGGCAACCAAAACAAAACCAAAAAAACAAAAAAATTGATATATATAAATATAAAAATTAACACAAAAATTCGAATTTAATTAATTTTAAGAAGAAGAAAGGAAAAGCCTAGGACTAAGTGGAAAGCAAAGAAAAAAAATTATGTCAACAACAAAATTATTATTCGAAATGCTTAAAGGAGTATTGAGAAAGATTGACAGAGGTATATATATATATATATATATATATGAATATATATGTAGCTTATTGCTAAGTCAAAAGTTGAAAGAACCATACAAGGTTTTTGCGTAGCCTGCAACCAAAAAATATCATTTTTATAATAAAAACTAAAAAGGATTTTTAAAAATAATAATAATAATAATGAATTTGTTAAATCTATTAATAAATTAAAAAAAAAAAAAAAAAAACAAAAAAAACTAGAGAAAAATAAAGCAGATATTTGTATTGGCCTCTAAAGAACTAGATGTTGGCAAACATTTTTTAATTTTCAAAAATTATTAAGTTATACAAATGCACTTTTTTAACTTGAATAAAAAAAACAAAAGAGAATCGTAAACGATTTCATAGCTTAAAAATAAAAAAATAAAAACTTTACACTTAAACTTAGCTGCTTGCAACAAAAACAAATACAGGTACTTACAAATATATATATATATATATATATATAAATATACATATATATATTTAATTATATATATATAAATTATTTAATTAACAAAACAAAGAATTGTTCATGTGCAAAAGCCAACAATTTTTTGCTAAGGAAATGTCAATATAACTGTACATATGACAAACAAAATGGAAAGCCCACGAAATCAGAGAATACAAAAAAAAATACCCCTTAGAAACTGCTAAAAAAAAGTACAGTTTGACCATAGCATATGCCCAGGCCCGGGATAGGAAAAGAAGAGAAAATATTTATTAAACAAGAAGAAATAAGCCAAGCCAAAAATTTATACACACAAATACACTTGGTAAACTATTATTATGATTAAAAATATTTAGAATTTTCACACTTAAAATATTTAGCAAAAAAAAAAAAAGAAAGCTCCCAACACGCCATTTTGATTTACCCAAGCAAATACACACACACATACAGACTAAACAATCAAATCCAAACTTAATTTATAACTAAATAAAGAAGAAATTAGAAATTTATTAAAAAGAATCCCAAGAGGAGAATATATATTTATATTTGACTTGATCTTTTAATGGATTAGCAGCATTAACGAAACTAAAGTCAAATCTACAGCTAAATATGCCAAAAAAAAAAAAACAAAAAACAAATGATCATAAGAGAGTAATGGAATATACAACCCACAATTATTAACCAATTTTTAGAGTTTGTATAGAAAAAAAAAAACAAAAGAAACTAGTTACGATAAGCTAACTAGTCGATGGGTTTGATCGATCCAATCAAAGCATATTTGATACTGATAATAAATTTAATTACAACAAATATGTATTTAAAACTATTTAAGAATTTAAAAAATAAGAAGTCAAAAAAACAAAATGAAGAAAAAAAAATTGTTATCAAAGTTAAAAGTTAGTTTTGTTGCCAGTCTTCTCACACCCAAGGAATTCATCCATTTCCTTTTGCCTGTGTTAAGAATTTGATCATTTTGTTTTATCGAAACAATATTTTTAGCCTTTGCATTTATTTGAATTATTTAAAGAAAAGAAAAAAAATAGTTTGCAATAAAATTAAAAAATATTCGATTAAGGCCCATAAGAATTTGTACATATAGAAAGAAAATAATAAAAAAAGGCGGATGAAAGTCCCCCCACAGGCAAAGTCGCTGAAATCGCTGAAAGAAGGGTTCAATGCGAAAGATAGTTACACTCACTCACACACACACACACAATTAACCATTTGCATTAAAATAATAATCAAAGAAATATATAATGAATACAAAGCATATTCAGTTTTGGTTTAAGCGTCCAATGAAGATTAAATATATTGACAGAGTTTCCTTATATATAAAAAAAACAAACAGCTTAAAATTGTTACCATTTAGACATTCTCACTTACACACACACACACAAACAAGCAAATTTAATTAAAAAAACAAATAAATATATATTACTTATATAGAGAGACACTCTTAAATAAACACCAGCATCTTAAACACCCCACAACACATACTATATATATATAAATATATATTTACGATCTTTGTATGAATCGATCTAGTCAAATTCAAGTTAATTATTGCATTAAATAAATTATCATAATTCTATGCTATTAAACACAAATTTTAGATTTAACATATACAGAACATATATATATATATATATACATATATATATATATATATATATATATATAAAAAAATAAATCCCTAGTGCAATAAACTGATTTTGGCAAAATTATGCAAATCAAAACAAAAAAAATATATATATGAATACTGAAACTAAATTATCATTACATATACATTACAATATACAATTATTATTATTATCATTATTATTATTATTATCATTACTATGATTATTATTATTATGATTATTATTATGATTTTAAAAGAGTACCACAATACAACTAAACCAAGAAGAAGTAGAACAAATAAATAAAGTGAAAATTTATTTCAAAAAAAAAACAAAAAAAAAATTACAAAAATATACAAAAACAAAAAAAAAAAAAACTTGTTTTATTTTTTTATATTTATGAGCGTCACAATGTGGCTTGTGAATTGGCAGAGCTTTGAGCAAATGGTACGGACCCTGACCCAAGGACAAAAAGGACGAACACAGACAGAACGAACAGCAAATTTGGCCTATTAAATCGTTTATTTAATTGTTTAAATAAAAAAACAATTTTTTAAGCATACTTCTTGATTGTTGACAAAACAAAAAAAAAACAAGCAAAAACAAAACACAAAAAACTAAAAAAAAAATACAAAAAAAAAAAAACTAAAAATAAAAACAAGCACTAAAAATGAAAAGGGCTGTGACTTGAACGCTAGAAAAAAAAATGTAAACAAAAATCAAAGAAAATTTTTCAATTTTTCCATTAAATTATGGCATTTTTTTATTTGAAGATTTTAAATAAATAATAAAAAAAATAAAAAATATATACATTTTAATTTCTATAGTGGTGATAATAAGCAACCAAAAGCCAAATCAAAACATGATTAATTAAAAGCGACAAAATAATAAAAAAAAATAAAAAAAATAGCTAAAGCCTCGAACATTGAACAAAACTAACCACTTAAAAAAAATATATATATTAAAAAATAAAAAGAAAAAATTTAAGCAAAAATATTAATGTGATCAAAGCACATTAAGCATATGTCGAGAAAAATCGAAAAATGATTGAAAACAATTGTACCTTGAGCAAGTAATAAAAAAACAAAAAGACAAAAACAAATTGGAACTTAATAATAATCTAATTGATATATACAACAATAAAGGAATTAACAAAAAAAAATTATATACGACAAGATACCGTATTGTATAGGTTTCGCCCTATTTGATTGTATGCGCAAGGGCCGAAAAAAACAAAAAACTGAAGATAAAAAAAATTCATCTACCACTTTGATTGGCACCTTTGTTTGCATGTTTTGCCAAAATGCAGTTTGCTGTGTCTTTGATTTTTTTATTTATTTTTTTTTAATTTTTGAAACATGCTGCAATCCCCCCCCAATTCAAACAATTCACACATCATATCAAGGAGGCACATGAAAATTGAAAATTTCCCTTGAGTTGGCATAGAACAAAAGAAGAAAGACTTTTCTAATCATTTGTCCAAGCAAAAACGACCCTGATAATTTTTTTAAGTTTTTTTTAATTTTTAATATATCACTAAGATAACAATTAGCTAACTTTAGATTTTTCAAATAATTAGAATATAATAATAATTAACTTACTTAAAATTAAGTACTGTATAAATTGATAAAATGAAGTCTCTTATCGATGATCGTTCCTTATACTTAATGATATAAGATTTAATAATTAAAGCATTCTTATAGAATGTTTATAATTTATATATATTTAAATTTAAAAATTAAAAAAAAAATTAAGTATACATATAACTATTAATTAATTATATTACACTAGCTAATGGAGACAGATAGAGAAGTAGTAGTAAATGAAGCTTATTAAACAAACACACACACACACTCACAAGACAACAACAACAACAAAAACAATTTACAGCAGGATGAGCAGGATGAACAACAACAAAACAACAACAACCAAAAACACATGAGTCCAAGTTTAGAACTTAATAATCAAAAATATATTTAGATACAGTTTTCTGCAGGTAACTAAAAAAAGTAAAAATAGCAAGCAAATAAATTCAAAATATTTGTATGAAAATATAAATATTTAATTATACAACTATATAAAAATAAAAAATAAAAAAAACTAGAACAAGGCACTTTAAAATGACCCCACCATAACCATGGACTACAAGATTACACTAGTTTTGTAAACACTACAAAAAAATAAATAAATAATAAATTTAAAATAAATAAAAAATAAATTCATTAATAACCCAAAAAAAAAAAAACAAGTTACACAAAGTCCACAAAAAAAAATAAATAAATAATAATAAAATGGGCGCATATCTTTTTGCTAGGCCTAGAACATTTTGCCTTGATAGCATTTGGGTTTTTTCTAAATAAAGACACAAACAAACTTATAGGATACAGGGTAATACATGCAATTAAAAAAAAATAATAATAATAAAAAATACTGAATATATTCTTAACACATTTGTAATCGATAAAAACAAAAAGAAAAAAAAATGTTTTTAATTTTTTTTTTGCTCTTTGTTGGTTTTTTAGCTTTTGCACTATAAAACTTTTCCTATTTTAAATAAGCTTAACAAATATATTGAATTTAATTTTACTTGGCTAGAAACTAAACCAAATGGTCATCGGACCAGTAGAAGGCAATGATATAGGGATATATTTATGTGAAAAAAAAAAAATATATATATATATATTAGATGAAAAAATAAAAAAAAAATTAAAAACAGCAACAATAATTGGCGGCGCTTGTAAAAAAAAAGAAAGCTCAGAAAGTGCATTTAAAAAAAAATAAATAAATAAATAAAAAAAAAAATAAATACATTGTCAAATTTACATAGGCAATGAGATATTATTATTATTATTATTAAAAATTATTATAAACAATTATTATTATTATGATTATTATAATCTAAAGATACAAAGATTTATTAGAGAGCTAAAACAAACAAAAAATTATTAAACAAATAAAACACAAAATTTTTGCAATTATATTCACAGACCCAAAAGACAGAACAAACTAAAAAAAAAGAAAAAAAATACATAATTTATAAGAAATCGTTTGAATCGAGTCGCTTTCACATTAGTGGATAGTGGAACTCGAAATCCACACAGCTATTTTTTGTAGATACAAATGTTATCATTTAGAATTTATTTAGTCAAATATTGAATAAAAAAAAAAAAACAAATTAATTCAAATTGCTAACACTGAAACGGAAGGAAGCCGGGCTGCCCAGCGGGCGAGAGTGTAAAAAACAAAAGGTCAAAGCGAATTTATATTGTATATAGACGAGGTGAGCCCACAAAAATAATAAGGGTTCCAACCAAGCAAAAAAAAATATTTATATATATATATAGATTATTAGTAAATAGTTTAGAGTTTAACACTTACACCAACATCAACACAAAAATTAAAAAAAATTGAGTTTACTTTTTTTGACAATTTGGGTTGGATTTATTGAGTTGAGCAATGAAAGTTCTTTACAATTTGTTTAGATATCCGTCCGAATTTAGCAATATATTCACACAAACACACATACACAGAATCAGGCAAAGAAAATATTTATTTCAATTCAATCTTGAAAAAAATCTTGGCTTTTAAATAAATTTCTTACTTTGGTTTTTCGAAAAAAAAAGTACACAAAGATTTAAACTTTGATTTGAGAATTTTGAAGAGCACCTTTAAAGAAAACAATAAATTAGCAAAAAAAAAAAAAAAACAAAAAAATAATGTATATCAATAAATGCCATAAAATTTGGGAAAAATTAATGAGTGCACATAATCCAAGTAGCAAAAAGAAAATTAATAATTGGAAATGCGAATTTCTAAAAAAAAATAATTTTCCAGTATTTCTACGCATATTGAACACAAAACCTAAAAATTTAATAAGCTTGCTCTTAACTTTATTCAGTTTATTATTGTTAATAAAAAAAAAGAAAACACACACAAAATAATAAAAAATAAATAAATAAAAATAAAATTAAAAAATTAAATGTAAAATGGTTTCAAAATCAAATTCATAATAAATCAAGCATAAAAAACAAAAAAAAATGTAGGAAATTTTAAACACTCACATTTCGTCATTTTACAACACTTGAATTTTTTGCATAAAACTCATAGAATTTTTTATTATTTTTTGTTTAATTTTATTTCAATTTTTAAAAAATATATTAGACATGCCTACATAACATTAAAATACACAACAAGAAAAAAACAAATATTTATAAAGCAAAAATTTATATTTCTATTACAGAAATAAAGGAAATTTAAAATTATATCTAATAGGGAAAGTAGTGGTAACAAAAAAAAATTATATATATATATATATATACATATATATATGTATATATATAAATATCAAAAACCAAAAGCGAGCAGGCATAACAAGAAAAAAAAAAAAGATAAAAAAAAAATAATTTTAAAAACCAAACCTAAAACTAAATAATAGCAAACAAAAGTCTACAATATAAATAAATATATATTCTTAACTTATATGTATTTTAAATACAAATTACGAATAAAATAAAAACAAAAACAAAAACAAAAAAAATCAATGACGAAGTGTGTAAAATTTGTGCATTCGTTCATGAAAAACCAAGGATGAAAGTAAACACCGAAAAAACATTAAAAATATATCTACGTATACATATATTCAATTTAATTTTCCACACAGCAAGTGGAGAATTGTTGAAGCCACACAATTAATGCTATCAAAACTATATTAATTAATTAAATTATTCGAGTGAACCCAAATGGGATTCACTCGTAACAAGCCTATATTTTAAATATTATTATATTACTATGCCATACCCAAGATACATACACATTTATACAATAAACCCAGCATACCTATAAATAGCGTCAGCGAATGAGCAGAAATAAACAAAACAAAAACAAAAAAAGGAAACTAAAAATATTAGCAAATAACAGCGAATTAATTTTGTTAACTTTGTTTTTCACTTTTATTTTTGAATTTATTTTATGGAAATATTTGAATGTTATGAACTAAAACTATAGAATCAAACTGCACTTATCCAGCTAAACAGTTAAGTAAGTTGATAGAAATCAGTCAGAAATTTATTGTAAAAGCAGAAATTTTTGCTAAGAATTGAGTAAACCTTATTGAACTTTTCGTTTTGTTTGCCACAACTGGGCGCATACGCTATATAAAAAGTATGAAAGAGTATCGAAACAAAAGAAATAATGAATAAATAAATAAATAAAAGCAAGAAGCGGTAAACGGAGCAAAGTTAAGAAATTATAGGTAACACATAAAACATGTTAAAATTACAACAATTAAATCTTAATAAATAAATATTATAAATAAAACGAAAGAAAGCAAAAACAAAAACAAAAAAAAACAAAAACAACTTATGCAAAGGCAAATGTATTATGTATATGAAAAAACAAAAAGTAACAAACAAAAATTTAAACCAAAACTGGCAAGTTAAATAAAAACAAAAAAACGAATAAGGTAATATTATAAAAATGCAGAAAAATATATATATTATATATACTTTATAGACATTTAAATATAAAAACAAAGAACAAACTAAAAAAAAAAAAATAAAGTTACAAATAATAAACTTTTACCATAAAAATATCATAGGCATTTGTTTTATTATATTGACCGAGATTATTGAGATCTAGACTCTGACTTAATTAAAAACTAATTTATTTCACTTACATATTTGCGCCTTAATTTCAACAAGGAAATAAATTCACTTGTTTCACTTTTCACTTCGACGAATCAATTCTTTCGTCACTTTTACGCGTTTTTTTCACTCGTTTTTTCTCACTCGTCATTTTTTAAAGATAACAATTTGTTGTTGCTTTCGCGCTTGCTCTAAAGAAACTGCCGTTAGCTTTTACTACGCATTTGCTTAGATCGGACTTGGGAGCTCTGCCGACCGCAGCAGAGGACAGCCACAAGACTTTATTACAAACTTCTTGCTTTAATTTTTGCATATTTATATCTTATATTTGCATTTTTAACTTAAGTTAATTAGATCATGAGTCATTTTGAGCACGAACATGCGTTTTGCTTACGATGTCTTACTTTCAAACGATCGCGAATTTTACCACACAAAAAATAATACGCTTTCTTCAAATTGAGCCTTGCCCAAAATCGATTCTAGTATTTCTATTTAGTAAAACAGCAACTACGTTGTGATTTTCATTTTTTTCAATTTTACACCAATTAAAAACAAACACAACACGCGTTTTTGCTAAGCCGAAAAAAAGACCGCCAACAGTTTGCAAAAATGTACACCACTGTGCGAATATTTAAGCGAGAATATTTTCAAAGAGAAGAGAGACTGCGCCAGTGTTGCTCTATATAGGAGAGTCAATAATGAGAATAACACCTAATGCAAGTGTGTAAGCACTGCTTATAGACAAAAGGATTGGCAGCACTGCAAATACGTTTGAAAATTAAAATTTGTTGACAAAAATAACAAATTTATGTACTTTTCGAAATTAATCAATTGAATGGAAATTCAACAATTGAAGGCAAATTTGTAAATAAAAGACTAATTTTACCTGTTGGTAGATTACGTCGAACAAGGCGACGTTTATGATTATTTGTTATAAGCAAGGAACGTTTTGTTATTTTAAATTCTCCAACGTTGAATTGAATGCAATGAAATATTTTTTGAACGTGATCCAATCGACTGGCTCATGAGAATAAATCAGTAACTAGGAAAAACACTTTCAATGTCAACAGGATTTAACCGTATAAATGGTCAGCAGAAGTTTTGGGTAGACACAAAAACGAATTACGATACTATCGTTATGAACCAGTCAGAGCTTCGAATGACTTAACGCAAGGAGAGACAGCTGGAACTTATTATCAATAAAAACTGATTCAAAATTTACACATTTATTTGTGAGATTATTTTATTTCTACAAATTTTTATTTTATACAATCAAATGGAGCGACAATCAAGGAAGATTTTTACGGACAAAATCTATTTGCATTTAAACAAAGAGGACCTGGAGAGATCAACGCAAAGGGAGCAGAATACTAAGGTGACTATAGAGGAAACAACTTCCCAAGTACGTAATAACGGTCCCTCGAAAGAACGACTTCAAGAATTCCGAAAGCTCACGGAGCTATTAGAGAAGCCCAAGCAGGAAGGTTGCATTTCTCGTATTGCCGGTAGCTTTGGTGTAGCCCCCGACAATGTCAAAAATATGCCGCTGGATAAACAAGAGGAGCTTCTGGTGCACGACCTGATCTCTATCTTTTGCGGGCTGCCTACTTTCCACATTAAGCCGGATATATATAAAGAGCAGTTTGAGCAACTGCATGTCATGGACATAGGCAAGATGCATTTCAAGATCAATGAGGACTTTTGCTGTGACCTCCGAGCCCAGGTCCACGAGCTGCTGCCCCTGATCAGTTACTTCATCACCGTAGAGAATTTTATAAAAGACGTGAAGTTGTCCAACGATTGTGGTAGCACCCACAAGGCCTTGGCTAGTCATTTCCAAGATTACATACTGAAATATTACGAACAACAAGCTAATCTGGAAACTGAACTGGAAAATGGCAAGATGAGCCTGCACAGACTCACTCAGGAGTTGAAGCCAACTCTTATTATTATGGAAGCCTTTGCCAACGTGGCCAACACCATCAAGCGCCAAAAGTTAAACTCGGCTGAGCTGTTTACTCTTTTGGAAAATATTTACTGGGAAGAGGACCGAAGCGAAGAGCTCCGAAGACATATGAAGAGCTTGATTACAGAAGTCTCCGAAAACTATATGAAAATGGTGCAGATCTGGACTCAAAAGGGCATTATATATGATCCCATGTGCGAGTTCTTCATCTCGGACATGGAGAAATCCACGGCCATGACTTCCGAGCAATGTTGCTCTGAATATTGGAAAAAGCGCTACTGCCTGCATCCCAAAAAAGTGCCCAGATTCTTGATCCCTAAATTAGAGTCAATTTTTAATGCCGGAAAGTATCTGAATATCCTACGGCAATGCAATGTCCAGCTGCAATTGATGCAGACTCCACTAACCTACACGCCTCAAAAACTCATTCATGAGGATGTCATCCAAAAAAGCTATCAGCTGAGTGCCTTAAAGCTGCTGGAGGTTCTCATCGAGCAATACCATATCGAGACACACTTGCAGAATATTTACAACTATTTCTTGCAGTGCAATCAAGACTTCGTGAATATCTTTATTACTAATTCTGGGGATCTTTTGCATAAATATATTGCTTGCATAGCTCCCGAGAAACTGCAGACTTATCTGATTGATGCCCTCAGTAGCTCCAACGATCCTTACAAGGACTTATTGCACTGTCAGTTGATGAACTGCGAAGTGATGAGCCAGTACACTAAGCTCAGAAATGCGTTGAGGCTACATGGTTCGGGCACTGAACTTAGCGAGTCTGGAGCCAATACCGAAGATACCCTAAAGAAGAGACTGGACATGTGCGGCTTTGAGGCTGTCACCTTACGCTATGAATTCAAGTGGCCACTCAGTCTGATATTCCATGCCCAGGTACAAGTCAAACTTCAGCTGATCCATCGCGTAATCTTTTTCTTGCGCTATGTCCATTATCATCTGGTGGGTCTCTGGGATCTGCAGCCTGATAATATCATACAGACTACACGGTCCTGCATGCTATGCCAGCGCATGCTCAACAGCATTGTCAATCTGGAGCAATACATAACCAAGGATGTGGTGAATCACCATTGGGAGGCATTCTTCATGAATGTAGACAAGGCTCAAAATGTGGACGATTTTCAGACTACATTTGATCTATTTCTGGACAAGTGTGTGAGTCTGACTCTATTTTCCGAGGATCCAACCATTGTTAGGGTGATTTTTACCCTGGGTCATGTCTGTCTAAGCTATTGTGGGTATATGAAGGCGCCAGCACGTGGCATCGAATACGATGAGTTCGAGAAGGACGTGGGCGAGTATGAAGGGAAATTTGACAGCTTCTTAGTGACACTTATGGAGCTGATTGATGAACTCGTCCAGCTAAACACCCAGGAGAGTGCTTACTTCAAGAAACTCTTGAGGCGGCTCAAGAAGATCAATGGGGATTTGCTGATCGATGCTACCTCAGATACCGAATAACTCAACTAATTTAAAGTTTTAGTTTTAAGGTCCACTTTAGGTCGACCAGCACAGAAACCTACACTAAGGAAGTTAGCAAATTAGAAGTGTCTTGAAATTTTTTCAGTATCTTATGTTACACTTATCTTAGACCAGAGAAAAAAATTCACCTGTCAGTGGGCAAGTACAATAAAACTACAATATTATTTTTATTATAGACTCCAATCCAGCTCCAAGACAAACTGATGCATTAGCAAGGCTTCATTGTTGTATGCCCCTTGTGTCCATTCAAAAAGATGAAGCCTTAAAGCTGACTGACCTGGATGGGCAAACGGTGAATTAACATAAATAAATAGCTTGCCTAGTAAGCTCATAAGTCAGGTCAAGAAACCCGGCAAAATAAACAAAGTATCCCATGCCAAATAGTTTATTGATCGTCTGCATGAGTGTTAACGTTATCTTCATCATCGGTGAATTCTATTTTATCTGAGGGTCGACTATCGACTTTAAAACTTTTCAAAGATGAACGACCGAAGAGGAAATCGTAGCCAAAGTTAATGTCACCCAACATCACGTTGCGTTCCATTTCCTCGAACCATTTTATACGCTCGGTATTGCCTCCGAGAGACTGATCTAACAGTTGTCTGCGTGTGCGTCCTCTTTCGAGGAATTCGATATAGTCAATGCGATTGAATTCGCCAAACATATTGAGAACTTCGAATGCTTCCTCGGCCACTTGCTCGTACGGTTCAGCCATTTCGACTTCACGTTTGATGCGCTCTTGAATCATTTCACTACGCTGCGTATCCGGTATTTCCGTTGGTAGTATACGAGAACGTATTGTAGCCACATCATTGTCCACTGTTTGGAGTAACTGAGCATAGGACTCTTTTTTGGCAGCCTCATAATTAAGGATCTCCTTTTGCAGAGCTGTTTCCCGGGCCAGTTTCTCGGGATCCATCTGTTTCCGGGACATCAAAATAGTCATCATACGATTCAAATTCAATTCATCCCAAAGCTTAGCCATGCGTTCGTTATAAGGCAAGCCTGTCTGGGGCTTTTCATTCTTTCTGAAAGGGGTTTTAAGATTTAGCATAGCTCAGGATAACTTGATAAGCAACTTACTGTTGTGCTGTTTCCTCAGATGCTCTCTTCCGGGCAATCTGCTCTTCTCTCTCTATACGTTCCATTTCTTTGCGAGCCTCTGCTTCGGCCTCTCTTTTCGCCTCAATGATATCCTTGTTGAGCTCATAGTACTTCTGCTCCCAAGCCTGAATGCTCATTTTGCGACGTTCTTCTTTCAACACATAATTGGTGAGTTTCTGAAATCAAATTAGAATTATTCTAAAGAACAAAAAAAAGAGGTTTTGCACCGCCTACCATGAGCTCATTATCGATGGGTATATCAAAGGAGCTGGGCAACTTCACCATTCGTATGCTACTATTATAGTCTCCAATACCGAGAATCTTGTAGGGATTTGAGGGTTTATGCTCGGTAATGGCTGTGATAATTCCACCACCAAGTATCTCATTCAAACATGCATCATCATCGCGAGCTGGAAAGAGAAGAGGCGATGTCAAGCTACTTCATTGAATTGGAATTGTCTTACCCAAAATATCCCAGGCCTCTAGAATTCCATCGATACGTGTGAGAAATAAGACAGCCGGGCGGTTTTCACTCCAAGCCACCGAGGTTAGATCACAGGGTCGCTTGCGCCAAAATATAGGCGAGTAGTGATAATCCTCTTTCCAAACTGCAAACACAGTACGTCCAATTGACGCAAACAATTCCGGGTAGAAGGGATTCTTCTTCATCGATATCACGGGCCCATCATGGACATTGGCAAATTGTTGACCACTGGTCACATTCTCTGTGGCATCAGCATCGGCATACATGCCCAGCCATTCGACACTATGGATGCGTCCATAGAAGGTTGAGAGCAGCAAGCTCTGACGTAAGTTTGGTGGATCTTTGGGCTTAAGAGTTATAGGATAATTGGATGGATTCTGCTCCATCTTAGATATTGGCGGCACTTGTACGGAAAAGATAGATGTGTCCGCTATAATCGCAGTCACGGGCTCATTGAATTTTATATTATACGTGGGTTTAAGGGTTCGACCCTTGAGCACCGACTCGCTCTGGGTAAGTTCTTTGGGTAGCATACGAGCACGCATCTTATTGTCCTTTTTGTCTTTTGAGGTGGCCGTTTCCAAGTCCCAGAAACTCACTGTGCCATCTGTGGCACAAGTTACAAAGAATTTGTGGAAATTTCGCTTATCGGGGTCATTGTACACCTTGCCATAGCTATTGACATAGAAGTGATTGCTGAGCCAATAGAAAGCTGTAATAGCGCCCTTAGGAGAGCCCTCCAGCGGTGTGATAGTGGCAGGCGAGACCACAACATCCTCGTTTAGATCAATGGTCCAGTTAAGGAACTCTCCAATAAGTGTGCGGTACTTGGCCTGGGCAGCTGTCAAATACTCTTCGTCGTCTAAGCGTTCGCAGCGTCCTTGAAGATCCCAGATCACCACCTGACCGTTCTTGCAGCCGCCAAAGAGGAAGTCTCCTTGAAAAGGGCAAAATGAGAGAGCTGTGGTTTCAAACGGTGCCTCGAACTCCAATTTGTAATTTAGATTATCACTAAAGCTCCAGAGCAAGACGGGATTCGGCTCTAGGACGGCACGCTGAACCCAATCCACACGCTTGGAGGCCTCATTGATGGTAGCTGGAGTATCAAAGGTATAGGAAACAGCCACCAGGCCCGACAGCTTAGGATACCAATCATGACCACATACAAATCGTTTGGTACTCTTAGATATATTGGCAAAGCAAATAAACTCCTGCAGGTAGGGATTCGAGTAATGGGCAACCTGCTTGGATGAAATATAGCGGTAGTCATCTCTAGAAAGTTTACAGAATTTTTAGCTAAAAATTGCGATAGATTTTGGTTTAATACCCACCGATAGCCATCAATCTGATTAAACTCCAGGGTATTCAGTAGGAGTTTAATTTGATCAGACATTTCTGGAGGGGGCTTTGGTGCGGTCACTTCGCTACCGGGTGTGACTGGTGTAGTCAACTTGCTACGACGGGCTTGTTGGTCTTCCTCTTCCTCAGAGGTCTCATCTACCTCAAGATCTAAGTGACGGAAGAATTAAAACACTAAAACTCAACAATCTATAATTAGGCTCACCTGCATCATCGATTTCATAGAGATACTGGGACCAGGAATTCGAGGGAAACGTGGGATTTGTTTGCTGTTCTCTGTCAACCTTGGCAGGTGCTGATTGCACTGCCTTGGTTATGCGACGCCTGGTAATATTATCAAATTTGATATTTTCATTGGGCAAAAGTTCGATCACTCCATCTCGAGCATCTCGAGCCATACGGTAACTAAAATTAGAATGCTTAGGGACTTGTATGGGATAGACACTTTGGATTTCCACATCGACTGGCTCGTCTTGAAAACGTTCCACCAGAACATGCATTTCCTCTTCCGTTCCCATGCTGACCCAACGATGCGGCTTCTTTCGCAAGCGACGCTGCATACGCCAACGCTCGAAAGCCTCCATAT
The DNA here is from genome assembly GCA_037075145.1 of Scaptodrosophila latifasciaeformis. Classification (NCBI taxonomy): domain Eukaryota; kingdom Metazoa; phylum Arthropoda; class Insecta; order Diptera; family Drosophilidae; genus Scaptodrosophila; species Scaptodrosophila latifasciaeformis. The sequence continues at coordinate 896,524 of JBAMCM010000426.1, forward strand.
TCTGGATAATACCCATGGCCATTTTGGCATCCTTGCTACTAATAAAAAATATATAAGGATCACCTTCCGGTGGATCTTCCTCTTGCTCTATTAGAACCGGACAATAGCCAATTAGTATATAGTTTTCAGGATCGAAACCCCTGAACATTTTGGTCAGCTCAATAACATTCTCAACCGCCTCGAAGAGATTATCCCGTAAATCCTTGAATTTCACCTGCTTCCAGGGAAACTCTTGAGTCACATTAACACCCACCTCGATTTTCAGAGCCTTCTGGACAAGATCGCTAGGGAAAAACAAAAAGATCTCTCAACTAACTGCTGAAATAATTTGACCAAAGCGCTTACGTGATCATCACCTTCTGACAGGTGGGCAATGACAATAGTGTACGCCATGATTCGTGTACGCTATATAAGGTTTTGGGATCCCCAATAAATTCCTCCTCGGAATCCGGCTCGAAGAACTTCTTGAGATAAGGCTTGAGGCGTTTCTGTGTGAGCGGCACTAGCTCCGGTGGCGGTTCCCCATCTGGTGGTGTGTTAATATCGAATTGAGAGTTTGATTTCTGTACGGCATCCATTTATTTTATTTTATTTTCTCAATTTTTTTTTTTTCAAAAGCTTCAAATCTGTCAATTTAGCTTGTTATATTTTTAGATGGTTAAGAAAATTTGGTTAGTTTCTACGCATGCCCAAACATTAAGTTATTTTAACTCTTGGCATGGCAACGCATTTCACAAAATTGCACGTGAGCTGGAAAAAAAACATAAGTAAAATTAAAGCATTTTCACTTATTCTATGAACTCATGTATAAACCTTTTGAGTTTCCTGGCCAAAAACTATTTGAATGTGCGGTGATTGCAAACTTCTCCTTTGTTGCTGTCAACTTCTCCTTTTAATATAATATGGTTTGGCCCAATTAATTTGTATATTTATTTAATTGTTAAATGCAGATCATGTCTTATTTTAAGCAAGAATGTAGAATTTGCTTATGATTCCTTATTTTGAAAGCATCCTCGAATTTCACCACACAAAGAACAATACTCTTTATTTAAACTATCCTTGCTCAACATTATTACTATTATTCTTGTTTAATAAAACACCAACTAAATATTTTCAATGATTTTAAAGCAAAATAAAGGCATATACAATATGCGTTTTTGCTAAATCGAACAAAGACCGCCAAGAGCAACGAAAGCAAGACTGAGCCAGTGTTGCTCTACGAACGGGAGTCAAAAATAAAAATACCACCAAAGTGTGGTAGTACTGCTTGTAGACAAAGAGTTGGCAGTAATAAAAATCCGTTTTAAACTTAAAATTTCTTTAAAAAAATTTACAATTTTCGTACTTACAAGTTTTCAAAATCAAACAAATGGATGGATAATTAACAATTAAAGGCAAATAACAATTTACAGACAAATTTTGCCTGTTGCTAAGATACCTCGAACAGGGCAACGACGTTGTTGATTTCTTGTTACAAACAAGGAATCTTTTGATTTATGCAAAATTAGGCTCACTGAGTAAATAATACTAGAATGGCTGATCAAAATGAACTGGACCAACTGGCCACTGCAGAGCTTCTACGCTTACAAAGACAGCATCGTTCGTTGACCCTCGATTTGCGCGGTCTGTTGGAGGAAAAGGCAAAGCGTCTGAAGAAGCAGAACCATATGATTAATGTGTTGCAAATGGAACACCAAGCACTCAAGGAAGAAATCAAGACCCTGGAGGGCGGGCCCCATGCCCGGAAAAATACCAATGTAAAGTGATAAAAATAAGGAATGACTTAATTATTAATTATTTGCCTTACAGAAAGAAAAACATTTGTGTTCCTTACAACATCAGCAATCGGACTTGCAACGTATCTTGCAAAATGAGCGCACCAATCTGTGGGAGCTTGAAGGTCATATCAAGAAAATGGAAAAAGAAATTGATGCTCTGCGTAAGAACGAAGTGCCAGATAATTGTTATAAAGATACGATTTGCAAGGTACAAAAGAGTGTGGTGAAGTTGGAAAATCGTCTAGATGTGGTCAATAAAAAGTGCAGTGACGTGCTCACCGAGAATAGCAAAATGCGAGACGCCATAAATCACATGCTGCAGGATCGGTAAGCTGGGTAAGCTCTTATTTTGATTAGGTTGTATAATTTGAGTTATTTTTAGAGCCAATTTCAATGACATGTGGCAGTCAATGGTCACCCAGTTCAATGAGGGCAAGAAATTCATAATTGACTTAATTGATCAGTCGACTTTGGCCTTCGACCAACGCGAGGAGCTGTGCAACAAGTTGCAGGTTTTGAAAAATAGAAATGAAAACGACAAAATCATGCATATACAGGTAAATAGCTAAAATTACCTTACTATTTATTTTGATTTATTTCGTATCACTTTTTTAAGGAAATGCGTGAAATGCAACGACGCCTAGAACACGATGCAAAGCTGCAGAAATTCTTTGATATTAAAGGCCAAAAACGCCTAAATCCCGAGCTGGAGCAGCGTGAATTGGGCAAGAAGCAATCTCAGAAAGAAACCTTTGAACGCCAATTATTGGAATATAAGGAAATAATCGAGAAAATTAAGAAATTGTATGAGGAAGAAGACGCAGAACGCTTGGTGGCCCAATTCAAGCGGCAAGAAGACGAAAATTTCGCACTCTTTAATTATGTGAATGAACTTAGTCACGAAGTGGAAGTCCTCAACGATTCCACACAGGAACTGACCGATGAAATCGGTGTGCTAGCTCAAAAGAAATTATGAACAGATTATTAAATGGATTTATTTTTCAGAACGTCAAAAATCGGAGCAAACCGAAAAGGAGCTTAAAATGAAGACCGAAGCCCTGGACTATTTGAACGAAGAGGTGGCACGCATCGATGAATTGGCCAAGGAGACCAGTGAAAGAAAGGAAAATTTAAGCATACGTTTGCAAGACTTACTCAAAGGCATTGAGGATATATTCCGGTGGGTATAACCAAAAAGAGCCAGCAATTTATTATATTTTCCTATCTCTACAGACAATTGGCCTGCGATGATGCACCCATATTGAATGTGCTAAGCTCGAAGACCTTCTTGACGGTACACAATGTGAAGCTTTTCATTGGTGTAATTGAACGGCGTGTTAACTTGATTATCAGCACCATTAATATTGAGGATAATTCCAACAAGATCTTGGCCCGTAAAGATCGTGTGCCCAAATTTAATATTCGAGAATCGGCAAAAATTAAAAACTAATTTTAAAAATGTTGATTTAATTTGCTTTCAGCATGATATATTAATTTATATTGGAGAACATAAGTATAGGTAAAAATTCGTATGTCATAGATTCTAAAATTAAATACATTTTATTCATCTATATTTAGTCTTAATCCTATAAATATATATGAATTCACCTTTTCAATGGTGGATTACATAGTCTATATAATTTTTCATTTTATTCACAACTTCAACAATAACTATAAAAATGTCAAACAAAATAACATAAATACTTTTCAATTTCAAGAGTTTTCAAAAAATAATATTAAGAACAAAGAGGAGGTTCGTTCCATTCTGTACTAAACAGAATCAACCTTTGAATCCCTGAGTTTGCGACTGCGTCGCAAAACCCTTTTAGAGCCAAGGTTCAGCTTGCTAAGACCGGGCACAGGAGCAACACAGTTCAGATGGAAAGGCAGCGAGAATTCCTTATTCGTTTCCTTGAAAAAATCTCCAGCACCATCAGCACAATTTGATTTGTACTTTTTATATACGCTGGTAAACGAAAGCTGTCCTCCATCGATTTCAATGGTGTTACGTCTTCGAGGCTTGTAGGACGAGTAAGTGTTGACAACTTTCCATCTCACATCTCCTTCAGCACAAAATGTAATTGACCGAGTGGGCTTTGAACGCTGTCCCCCTGTAGTTGGCTGATCCACTTTGTTGGACCCACTCGACCGGACACGTTGAAAATCAAAATATTTGTTAATGGCCATACTCTTCAAACACTCCCTGTTGGACTTTACATCCTTTGCAGTCTGGTTTTGACCAACTTCAAGCATAGTCACTGGCGTGGGCACATCACGACTCTCACCATTCAGCAGATACACAGGCACCGTGCAAGTAGCCATTTCTATTTCCAAAGAATCCACTACACGAACCACAGCAGTGTCATTTGGACTGTCGCTGGAACTTGGATTTTCAATAAGTCCGGGCGAACTTGCAGCTTTGGACAAGGGTGGAGTATCACAGCATTCGCCATTGGTAGCCAAAGTGATATAGGCGCCAATGAAAGGCTCCAGTGCGGGCGTGGAATCCGGTGTTGGCGTTAATAATTTGGTCAACTCTTTGGGGTTTTTTTTTGACGGTCTACCTCTGGGCTTCGATGTGGTGGCAACCTTGGCTAGTTCGGGTTCATCTTGATTTTCTTTCTTGAGCTTTTGCCGATTTTTTTTCCGCAGTTTTCCACGTTTCTTCTCTCTCTGCTTTTTGGCTTTTTCATGCAAAGGGTCACTTTCAAAACAGTGGATTTTCTTTTCACTGAACTCTGCCTTTGAAATGAGAATATACAAAAAAAAAAATAAGCACATTTTCAGTGTTTCATTATCAAGGTAAACTTACCACCGAGCTTTGGTTGAGCAAGAAGGTCGTGCCACTGTCCGAACAACTGACCTCCGCTTGATATTTCTGCTCTTCTGCTGTCGTCTGCTCCTCTTTGTTGGGCTTAAGGCGTTTTATCTGCACCACAGGCTGCAGCAGGGAGGCCTTGTGTTTGGCATAACCTGTGTAGCGCTTGAGTGCCTCCAATTGCCTTTCCAATTGGGCGGCATCGTTACGCAGGCTAGCATTAATTTGACGTAGAAGATTCCTTCGTTTCTTGGCCTCATTCAAGCGTTTCAATTCTTCCTCCAAAACACGCTTGCAAGAAATGGAGAACTTTTTGGCCATCTCTCTTTCTTTCTGTCGCTGTCTCTCTTTCTCCCGTTTCTCCTGTTTCTCTTTTCGTATCTGCTCCTTCTTTCCTTCCTTCCGGGATAATTCCTGTTCATCAGGTTTTCCCTCCTTTCGACTCTGCATTTTTTTCATCTTCTTTCGCTGCAGTTTGAGGAGTAAATTGTACAGGTTGATGTCTTCCTTTCCAATCTTGGAGAATCGTCGGCGATCAAAGTTGTAGTTGTCGGTAGCCTTTTTCAAAGCTTCCATTTCTGCGGTATTTATGGTATCGCTGGAGGTATTACTCATGAGCCTATCTCGCGTATTTCTATCTTTTGGCAAGGCTTTTCTGCCAGTTAAACTGGTATTCCTTAGGGTGGGTGTGAAACTTTTTGGATTAGAGGCTGCTTTGTTTGAGCAGTTTTTCCCTTGCTTGTGAGAGGGAGGGCTGGCAATGGTTTCGTTTGGCGGTGGATTGGCGGTTTTCGTTGAACGTGAGCGCGATGATAATGATGATGACGTTGAAGTCTGTTTATCACAGTTTTTCGATTCATTTTTAGCAAACATGCTACTGCTTGCCTGCAAATGTTCTGTAAATTGAAAGAAAGATGAGTGAGCCGAATGATGAAAGAATTCTGTAGCTTACCTTTGCGTCCTATCCATTTTAGAGATTCGATACGACTGACAGATGAGGTAGGCGTTAGAGACATGGACGAAGTATTTTTATTCAGCCAGGCGGGTTGACAGAGTTTGTTGGCTGGCTTTAAAGATATCATCGAACCTCGCTTGGGGAGGGTTGAACACAAAGTACGATTTTTGGAGACACCCAAATGTTGAGCACTAAAGGTCACTTGTTTTTTGCTGACAGAGTTGTCACTGCAGGCACTGCTGCCTCCGGTACTACACTGTTGATGGCACTGCTGATGACTAGAATTGAGCTGGAAGCTATTGCTGGAGCGTTCCACAGAGGAGGCGCGGTACAGTACCTCAGTGTGGTTGGTGATGCCCGAGGAAGGTGGTGAATGTGCCGTAGAACTAGGAAGCATTGTAGCGGAGTATAGTAGGCAGGTGGATGGATTACTATCTTCGTCGATTTGATCAGAGGTCTGAACACTTTGGTCTACCAGTACGGGCAAGCGATCTGATCGGTAGTCCGGGGGTGAACTGGAATTGCTGTCCCGGCGGCAAGAATAGCTATTAACTATACGCGGAAGGGTATAATCGTTGTCTTTCGGATGGGTGGTCCGTTGATAGGTACGCAAGTTTCTGGGGAAAATGCTAAAGTTTTGAAATTCATCCTCTGCAGGCGGTGTAGGATTCGAGTCTATGTTAGCGGGCACATTAAAGTCCGCTGAGAATATTTCCACATCATCGTCAGAGTCCCGCACTTCGATGATTTCCTGATTGTTATCAATGGCACTGAAGCGTTTCTCGGCTCGCTGGCAAGGCTCAACTCTCTTGGCATTGGCCATTAAGTTCTTTAAACAATCCGGCGGATCTGGCGCCGGAGCGGGCAGTGGAGTTGTGACAACAGCTTCTGACAAGAAGGCAACATCTTCCTCATCGACGGTAAGATCCTGTTAAATATAAAATAAATACATTTTATTCTCTTTTGGAATCGTTTGCCTAATTAAAATTAATTTCTTTGGTTATATCAGCTTGATTTTGTAGTCATTTTTTGGAGGACCTCAGGACAAACCAGCTAAGGAAGCTACTAACTGCCTGCCAAAGGTGGTCAATCACATTGGTGATCTCCAAATCAGACCTTTTACTAAGACATCATGGAAGATATTTTATTTTAAAGTTAAATTTAGATCTTGACTTACAAAACCGATAGACAAGTTGTCCAATTTGCTGGCAATACGCAGATTTGTTAAATGCTGCAAGTGTTCTAAAATGAAGCGCGTGGCTGTGCGTCGAGCACTGTATCTGGGGAGGTATTGAGCATAGGAGGGATTGGACAATAGTGTGCGAGCCGGTCGCATAAACCTATCGGCAAAGTCCACAACACGCTCTCTGGCAACAACATCAGTCTCCAGATGCATCCAAATATAAAATATTATAATATATTGGATGAATATTTGGTCAGGCAATTCTACCTGTTCGACGGGATTAGGGGATGTCCAGTTTGGCACCAAACGACTGAAAAGTATCACATTGAGTCAAAATTTCAGATAAGTGTTACTGGGAAAGGTCAAGAATCACTCACCCAAAAAGCGTTTTGATAATTTCGGCCCGATTAAAAAGCTTCGGTATAGAGCAGAGGGTGCGGAGCATATCATTTCTAGTAGATTCGGCATCACCTTCTACGGTCATATATAGTCGCAGGGCACTGTCTATCCGATTGATTACCACGGCTTGAGGCTCGGTAGGCTCCTGGGCAGCACACAGCTCACAGGCAATGTAGTGGGCTGTTACTTCACAGATATGCTGGCGGTATTCCGGTGTGTTCAGCTGGGTGCGGGCTATGGTATGTATCAGGTCAGTCAAGCCGGATAAATGACGGGCCAGTTTACGGCACATAAGCGGAGATTTGCAAGCACGAATGAATTCATCTCGTATGGCTCTGTGAAAGGTAATCAAAACAGATAAATGCTGGCTACAGAACCTGAAATCGCTTTGTGCTACCTACCGATCGTACTCGACAAGAAGCTGGCTTATACGCTTGTTAAAAGACCCGTCATTTATACCGGCTATGGCACGATGAATACATTGCCTGGTCTCTTTGAAACGCTTGAACTCCAGCTCGCGGCTACCCGCCACAATATTCTCGCCATTGGACACGGTTGAAGCTGTAACAACTACATCATTTTCGCATCGAATATCTGTGGCATTGACTTCAAGGTCTCGATTGGCAGGTTCACTATTATCGTAATAGGTGCTTTTGCAATTTGTTATTTTGGTCTTGTTATTGTTGTGTCCTTCGATGGAGCTGCTGGTGCACTCTTTATTACGTTCGTTCATTAACCTCGATGCAGTCTGGTTCATAATTCTGAAAGTTATAAATTAAGAGTGTTAGAAAATTATTTGAAAACTAAATCTAAAACAGTTGAAGGCTTTCATGGCTAAAATGCATATACACACAAAATTTGTTGCTTTTCCAAAGAAAGCATGGTGTGAAAGTTCCGTTAGTGCATACAAAAGTAAATGAAAAAATTAAGAAAAAAAAAATAGAATATGTATGAAAGAGAATGGCCAAATTGCATTTACAAAGTTTCTTCACTTCAAATTTAGTTTATCTAAACCAAAATACACAATTTTCTAACACATTTGATGTTTCTGCCTACGTACGATTTGTTTATTTTATGATATTTGAAAATATTTTAAATATACTTAACAATTTTTATACGGCGGCCCACCTTCGTCTTCTTCTTCCACCATTGCTCTTTTAAAGGGTTGTCATTGTATGCAACAAGCTATTTTGGTTTTTCAAAGTGATCGATATTTTCGATAAATTTTCATCGATACTGTGAAGTATCTTTTGTTTCTTTTAAGGGATTTCGTTTTACACTGAAATATTTCGTTGAACTTCATTATTTTAATGTTCATATCAAAGAAGAAAACTAATTCATTTAATAAATTTTACAGAAATAAAATAGAAAAGGAGATATATATATTGTCCCTTGTGTTTTATAAATACACTGCAAAATTAAGAACGAAGAACAAATTCCGGAGAATAATTCCAAGCCGACGCTACCTTGACGCAGATTCCGAAAAGAACTGCTACAAAATATTTTGGAGCGTGTAAAAATTGTAAACAATTTTCTTTAATTTTTTTTATAAAAATGTTGCTTTCCAAAAAAGCTCAAATCTACAAGATACTGGTTGATAAAATTCACGACCGATGCCAGAGAATTCAAGCCGAAAATGAACGAAGTGTTATGCGGTAAGATAACCGAAAATTACCAAGTAATTATTAAAACAATTTACTATCTAAAATAGAATAAATGCCATTAAGAAATTATTGCGACGCCGCACTCAAGATGTGGAGCTATTAAAGAGGCGCTTGGACAAACACGGTGACAATTGGCGTACCTTGCCAATGGTAGCCCCGCATCCAAAAGGAAAAATCGAACAAAAACGCGGCCCAAAGCCGAAAAATAAACAGACAGGAACAGATGAAGCCACTACTAGCAACACCACAACAGCACGTAAGCCCAGGAAACAACGAGCTAAGAAACAGCCAACTCCAGCTGATTCACCCCAAGTTGCACCGAAAATCCAATCGACTTCCCCAAAAATTCTTACAAATCCAAATTAACCGACTGATTGCAACTTTTTTTCGTATGTGTGTAGTTCCTAAGGACCAGATGTAAGAAATTAATACAGTTGATTTTAAGAAGCCTTCTTATATAAAACTAAAACAAAGATATTCAAAATTCAACGGATTGGGTATTAAAAGTGTGGGCTGGGAGTCTTGAGATTTATTCAGCCTGCCGAAGACGTGCCAAACGCTGTGTTAGTTCATCCTGTTCTTGGGATACCTGTGTGGAGGCACCAATTGTTGAGCTCTGAACACCACTGGGCAATTCCATGTTGAGTTCCAAGCCAGCCTCATCGGCGACCTGTTGCAAGAGATTGTCCACATCACCCTGTGGAACCGAAGTGGTGACTGTATCGGACATGGTGCCCTCCATAACTGAGCTCTGTACATCCAAGTCTTCAAACTGTGATTCAAACTTCTCCATTAACGATGAGATTTTCTCCAGATTCATGCCCTTCATGGCTGCATCCATAGCTTTGACTACGCCTGCCATTGAGCTGGTTACTTTGCGTGTGGTTAATGCTGACTGAACTCGACTGGCAACAGCATCAACGCGAGCACTCATACGCAAATAATTTACTGCCTGGTTCTTTTGTCTTATAGCGTTTTCAGCATGTATGCGGGCTACATCCATGTTGCCTTTTTGTATGGCCTTTTTGGCCTTCATTTTTTCAGCTTTTTCTTCTTTTTCACATTTCTTGGAGTTGCGTTCCAACTCTTTTACTGCAAACTTCAGATTGAAGAGGTGTTCTATTTGGGGGTGGAGTCCGCAAAAAATTCATTACAATTAGTGGAATTGTCAAGAGATGGCGTCATCGTTTTTACTTACTTTCCATTGATGATGTAGACATGTCGTTACCCAGTTTGAAGCGTTTTAAAGGAAATGATGTGAAAAAAAAGGTTTGGCAGTTAATATAACTGGGAATTTAGCTTGGCTTTATCTATTTACGACGTTTTTTCCTTTTGCTATGAATCACTCACTCAGCTGTTGTTGCTTGTGAATCAACTGATTCCGGAACGAATATACACAAAAGGGCTGGTTCAGTTCATTGAATAAGTTCAAGGGGATTAATTTCAAATGGACCGTTTTATAAACTAAATAGTAATTCTCCGTTTTCAAATTATTTTAAAATGCTTATAAATATAAAATGCCTATATGGTTGGGCTTTATATCACATATATATATATTTTTTTTTTCATTTAATAATTCTAGAATTTACTTTTGATACTGACAAAAATCTTTACGGCGCCAACTTAAACTAAAAATTAATTAATGCAAATAATAAAAGTGGCTTATCGCTGGAAGGCACATCAGGCATACATTACAAATAGTAATTATTGAAAAGCCACAATGAATGCATTTTTGGCGAATCGAAAACCATAATCCAAATAAATAAACCCAAAAACACAATGGCTTACCAAACACAAAGGTCGCCATTGTTGGATTGTCTTGATTTTAGTCCCTCTCCTACGGCATCCCTATGCCTTTCGCCATCCCGCCGTGATAACAAAACTGCTATACGTATTTAAGCAGATAACACGTTTGACTTCAAATAATAGACAAACGAACCACATCAACCACAAACAACACCCACACAAGCTTACTGACACTCTCTCTCTCTCTCTCTCTCTCTCTCTCTCATTCAACCGCCCATATATCCAATAGCCAACAGAATAGGCTTGCAGTAATGCACCCACGTTATCAACCAACCGAAAGCTCATTGCTGGTGTGAGTGTACATATTCAGAGCCTAAAAGGATTTTCGCGCTTCACATATTTGCATGGTCTTTGTGGAATGCAACCGTTTCACTGGTCCCCGAAAAACTACAACAGACAAAATTCAGCTGGGCTATAATTTGAGCTGGCTTTATTTAAAGCCAATTTTTCAAATTTATTGAGCAAAATTCTGGCTCAGTCTACACTTAATGTGTGTGTGTTTTTACACATACCAATGCAAGTTTTGTGAGTTATTAAAAATTCAAAAGACACAACTGACCACAAAAGTTTTGTGGAAAAAAATTAACTGCGCTTTTCATAAAGTTTTTACATAAATTTCATAAATGATTATAAATATTGCTCTTTAGTCTGACTTGGGCTGGACTCAGTCTGGTCTGTTTTGACAAAGTTTTCGCAAAGTAGTAGACAAATTTGGTTTACTGTATTCTGGTCAAAAGAATAAATATACATAAACAAATCATAAATTCTAAGTTAATTTGCATGCCCACAAACTTAGTTAGCCAAGCCTTAATACGAGTGTAAATGTACGCCTATGTGTGTGTGTGTGTGGGTGTGGCTTAAAATTATGTTTGTGTATCACTTAACAAATGATAAAGTTTCCACTGTCTGTTAGTCTTTACTATCATTTCCTTCAGTATTTATTTGAAGCGTCTAAAGAAAATTTAATCTGACATATTTCTATTTATCTTGGATTTTTTTTTTTTTTTTAGTCTTTTCAAAATGAGAAATTTTCAAAGTCTTCTTCAATTGCTCTGAGCCAAGCAAGAAAAGGAAGAGTCCTTTCTGAGCTACTGTCTCAGTGATTTGTGAATACTTGTATGTAGGTACAATCAGCCATTGGCAAACGGACTGCTACGTGCAGTTCATTTATAACTTCTCTCATAAAGCCAAACCCTGCAACTAAGCACTTCCTTCGAGAGTGCCGTTAAAAAGTGCACGAAAAAGAAATCCTTTGACATTATCATAAATGCATCAAATTTTCCAAAGACATACATAAGTATCCCAAAGATTTCGAATTTGTATGCTCTTTAAATAAATTAAGGCAATTGTTAATATTTGAGAGGGTTTTAGTATTTGATTTAAAGTCCTTTCCAGTTAATCCAGCTGAACTTGCCAAATAGTTAAATTTCTTTAAGGATCTTTTCCTAATCCCTGAAGCAATCATATCAACTAGTAAGTCCTGCTAAAGAGTATCATTTAATTCAATTTACTCGGCTAGAGTTTGGGTACTTTTACTTCGATAAAGCTGACGACAACAAGTTCAAAGTAAAATAGAAGTGACAGTGACCGTTGAAGCTACCAGGACACTGAGTACGGCAGCATTCAAAGCAGCCATCCATCTGGCCACTTAATATTTCTAGATGCTATATTTTTCAGATATTCTGCTCTTTTCTATTATGATTATTTTATCTATTTTTTTCGCGAGGAGAAGCGGCGGCGGCGGCGGCATCCCAACTCGACAGACACTCAGGCAACGCGCAGCGAAAAAGATTAAATCAGCGTAAAGTGCAAACACTGTGTCAAGTGTACCTGGCCAAAGACAGACACTCACACACAGGCACACTGACTCACTTAGTTGTATACACCTGCCAGATAGATAACCCCCCCCCCCCCCACTTGCATTGGCCTGGCTAAACTTGAAGTGGTGGCAGCAGCGAGGCCAGCGAGGGTTGAGAGGAAAGCTGATGCTACTGGTGGGGATAAATGTCAATCAATTTAAATGAAAGAGCAGTCCAAGTTGAAGGTGAGTTGGGCAATTTTAGTGAGCTTTTCGGAATTTTTTTTATTCCTACCTGTCTTTTTTTTCACCATCACTTTAAGTTAAAATTTATTGCGTATACGCGATGTGTGACCCAAAATGCAATAAACGTGAAAATATACCGAAAATTTCTGCTGACAGAATGCACCATCCAATGAAAATCTAAAAGAATGGATAAAATTCAGGCGATTTTCTTAATTCTCAAAAAGTGATATGTACGGATCTGCCAAGACCTGGTTATACTATATAATTGCGCATCATCCAAAAATGTATTTAGTTACCTGATTCTAATTAAACAAAAGATTGCCTGGCAGGCTTCGCTGAGCGCAGCTTGCCTTGTCAGTTTGACTGTTAAAGTAAGTGAAATTACTTGGAGGGGCTGCATGGTGTGAGAAATCAGGGTTTGAGAATAGAACAAAAAAAAATTCCAACGTTATCTTCGGGGTGGTGAAGCTTACAAACTCTTTTCGAAGTTTTTTTTTCTGCTGCAAATTTCATAAACGGGGTTGGTCAATTAATAGGACCGATTTAGTGTGGTATGACAGCTATATGATATAGGAGTCCGATTCTCTAGTAGTCCGCATATATTTAAGTAAGAAACGTGTGTGCCGAGCTTGGAAGCGGTCAGTCAATAAATGTGCGAGTTATTCCTAAAACCGATTTAGGTTTATATGGCAGCTATATGATATGGTAGTCTGATCTTTATAATTTGGACCATTAATGCATTTCTATATAAAAAACGTGTGTGCTGAGTTTAAAAGAGCTCTGTTAATATTGGTGGGAGTTATGCCTTAAACCGATTTAGGTTGGTAAGACAGCTTTAGTAGTCCGATCGGGCCGGTTCCGACAAATGTGCTCCCTAGGTATAAAAGTAGGCTATATTCCAAGTTTCATCAAAATAACTTTAAAACGGAGAGACTAGTTTATATAGAAACACAAGGATAGATGGACAGATGGACATGGCCATATCGACTTCTCTAACTTTTGGGGTTCTACGATGAATGATTAGAACAAAATGAACAACTTTGTTTTTCTTCGAAAAGAGCATAATTTAAGGAAAACATTTAAAAACTTATTACATTTTGTTTCTTTCTTTTAACTTTTGTAATGTTCTGCCTCGAAAAATGCTTTCTTTTACAACTCAAATAGTACAGCAGAAATGTCTGGTAATATGAGGGAAGCAGGACGAAGGAGGAGGCAGCTGAATGGCTTTGGGAATGAGAGTGTATTTAAGAGTATCACAGCCGTCTTATTTTCATGTTGTTTGCAAAGATTTAGTAAGTTTGTGTTGTCTGTTTTTGATATGCAATTTAATTACTCTGTTTGTGAGTTCTTTCTTATCGCCCTCCCCCCCTACCGGCCCCTTTCTCAGAGCTTTGCTCTGAGTGTTTTAGTTACGTTTAAGCAAATAAGCAAATTGTGATAATTAATGTTTGTGAATTGTGTATTCTTTCTATTCGAATGCACCGGAGCAAAATGAAGCTGTACAATTAAATTTCATTGCATCGACAAAATATTTATTCAAGCTTTTATTAAGCCATAAAGACTTATTAGCTTTTGATAGGATTAACCAGAGAGAGAGATTCTCTTACCTCAGTTTTACCTCAATTTATAGCCAAATTGGCAGAAAGGCAGAAAGTAGTTTCATCAATTTCGAAAGCTCAACAAAATTCATTTTGCAGCAAACTCCTAGAAAATTGCTGAAACTTTGCACTCGCTCGATATTTACACACCAGCCACAAACTGTTTCATACACACTTAGCAATTAGAACATCTTAATAGGGAATCTTACCGATTTCATTTGACTTTGTAATACTCTACAACACTGAAAGCCAGACAGCCCGAGGATACAGCGCTGTATAGATGAATGACATAGTTTATTGGAAGTTTGACTATAAAGCGCTGAGAAAAGCTGAGAAAAGTTGGCAACAATTTGCAGTGAACATTTTGGTGGCAAGAATTTTTAGTTCTGCCACTTTCTGGGCTCAACACTAATCAAGAGCTGTGTGAGTTTTCGGCATTTATTAATAATGCGGCAATGTGCAGCGAACTTTGAATAAGCCAGGCGATTGTGCCTTAAGTGAGGTTGAGGGAATATCTACCCCCCCACCTCACCACCCCTCGGACCAGTAAAGCCGTTGCAGCAAATGTTGCAGTTTATTTAAGATTTACCAGTGGGGGCAAGGCGAGAGCGAAAAGACAAAGCGGGCTGGGCTAAAACTATGTGGCAAGTATGTGTGGTTATTTGTGGCAAGCTGGCAGAGCCAACTAACCAAGAAAGCAAAAAACCGCAACAACTGCAACATCAGCGCACAGCTGTTCGGTTTTGGTATTACTATTGTTATTGTTATTACAGCCAGCCGCAGCCACACACACACACACAGAGTTACACTTATCGGGCAGCCAAAACATGTAAACGTAGACTTTCTTTTGGGCCATTCAGGCTTGAGGCAACAGTTGCGGCTTAGTCTACTTCTTCTTTGTTTTTTTTTTTATTCCTATTTTGATTGTTGTTGCCAGTTGACTTGCAGAAAAATGTACACTTGGCAGCTTAGTGGCCAGTTGATTGTGTGCTGAGATGGTCTCACTTTTGGTACGGCATTATCCATCTTCTTTTCAGCCAAGTTTCATTATATGAGGTGGAGGCCTAGGCGCATCGGCTTTTGCTTTGGCTGCTAGCCAAACTAGCATTAACATCAAATGCCCGTTTATAGCAATTTCCGGCAGGATGCAGGATGTTTTGCCAACTGCTGCCAGAATGACTTTTGTGACACGCGCCGAGGCCACCTGAGTTGGCTCTTTTTTTCTAGGCTTGCGTCTACCTTTTTTTTTTTGCATAAGTCATACCCCAGAGTGTGGCGAACTTTTCTGAACCCTTCTGGCCGACCTAAGACGACCTTCAAGCTGTGCAACACATGTTCTTTTGACACGGCTCTCGCCATCTCTTTCTCTCTTCCTTCGTTCCTTTTTTAGACTGAAAGTACCTCAATTTTTTGACTAGTTTGAAGGCCTCAAAATTTGGCTATTTGGGCAAATTAATTTAGTCTTCAAAGAAGATTGGAAAGCTACTCAAACATTAAATAAACAAATATACAAAACCTACATTTTAAAAAGTATATGAAAAAGTCTAAGCAAAAAAAGAGAAGCGAAGTTATGTTTTCTTATTTTTCTTTGCTAGTCCAAAAGTACTACGAAATTGGCAAATGCCCTGGGCATGCATAGGAAAGCCGCAACAAAACAGCACTACGCAAAAAGTCAAAGAAGAAGCAAAAAAAAAAATCCCAACGTTATCTTCGGGGTGCCGAAGATTACAGACTCTTTTCGAAGTTGTTTCTGCCGTAAATCACATGAACGGGGTTGGTCAGTTAATAGGGCCAATTTCGATTTGTATGACAGCTATATGATATAGTAGTCCGATTTTAATAAAAGTCAGCACAAACGCGTATAATTATGTAAAAAACGTGTTTGCCGAGTTTTGAAGAGATCAGTCAATAAATGTGCGAGTTTTGTGCGAGTTTCTCTTAAAACCGATTTAGGTTCGTATGGCAGCTATATGATATAGTCGTCCGATCCTTACAAAATTTGGTACATATATTAATTGCTATAAAAAACATATGCATATTAAATTTCAACAGGATCGGATAATAAATGTGTGAGTTATTCGCTAAACCGATTTAGGTTCGTATGACAGCTATATGATATAGTGATCCGATCCAGGCGAAATTTTACACAATTATCTATCGTTATATAAAAAACACGCATGCCAAATTTGAAAAGAATCGGATAATAAATGTGGAAGTTATTGCCTAAACCGATTTAGGTTCGTATGACAGCTATATGATATAGTGGTCCGATCCGACCGATTCAAACTAGTGTACTACCTAGGTAAAAAAGAAGGCTATATACCAAGTTTCAGCAAAATAGCTTTTAAACTGACGGAGTAAATCTGATATGTACAGACGGACAGACGGACAGACGGACAGACGGACAGACGGACATCGCTATATCGACTCCTCTAGTGATTCTAAGTATTCTAGATGTAACTTTTGTGGGTCTACGATGTTTGGTTCTGTGCGTTACAAACATCAGAGCAAAGTGAATAGACTCCTTTTTCTTCGAAAAGAGTCTAAAAAAGGACTTACAAGACAAGAGGCAGGCAGCATCGCGTAGAAAGTTTTTCCTTCATCTTCAAAAAGTTAGGTTGGGTCGAAGAGGTTGGGAAAGCTGCATTACATGTGGTTAGTTATGCGGCCGCTTCGGCTGTCGATAGTGCAAGATTCTCTATCTTTCAATTCTTTCTTGTTTTTCCCCCTTCTTCTTCTTCTTTTTTTTTGGTCCTAATGGTGAAAGTTTGCAGCCGGCAATCGGCTTGCAAGGAGAATGGCGCATGCACTATAAGAAGATGGAAAGCAAGCAGAGCAACATAGAATGCCATAAATGCCAATGAGTTGACGTATTTGAGTGAAGAGGGTTTTCCCTCTTAAGAGGCTAACCTTTTAAGCCCACAAAGGTAGTCGGTATATTTGACTCTTGAGCATGCTTGGAATATCAATTTCGAAAAGAGAAGAGGCTGAAGCAGTCTTATTCTTTCCTCACAAAATAACGAACTTCAAAATTCGAAGTTCAACAGAATTTCCAAGAAAATCAGAATACTTAGCCAAGACAGAGACAGAGCCAGCCTGGTTGTTGTTGTTGCCCAGAGACCATAGACCACAACCCCAAAGAACTTTTCTAATAACCTAAGATACTTTCATAGCTATACAATCAGACAGCCAGCCAGCCACTCAGTCAGGCCAAAAATTCCCAAAACTGAAAGAAAAATATGTGTGAAGAATTTGCAACACCCAAAAAAAAAAAAAAAAACACTGCAAAATAGAAAGCATCTTGTTCCATACACACGACAAGCATATCAAATTGATGTGTTGTTTGAGAAACTTTTAAATCTATAAGATCAAGTGAGGCGAAAACAAAAAAGAAATCTTCAAAATTTACAAGTACAACACAACAAAAAAGAAAGTCAATTTGCACATGCACAGACAAATGCCAGAGTGAGGCAGACAGACAGAAGAGTGAGACGGGCAGATTAATAAGGCTGCTGGCTGGTTGGTTGACTGATAGAAATGTGTAGTTTTGGCCTTACTTTGTGTGTGTGTTTGGAAAACATTGATAAACTATTTGTGGCAATAAAATATTTATGCATATGTACACAATATATGATAAAAAAATCACTGAGAGAAACATTAAATCACATAAAAAAAAATATTATGTTCGTCTGATGGAAATTCCCTCAAAAGTTTGAAATAAATAAGATTTATATTTTATTTAAAGTTTTATACAATTTTAGATGTTTTTTTAATATTTTTGAGATAATTTTCAGTGCGGCAAAAGGCAATAAAATATTTATGCACATGTGCAAAATATTTCATAAAAAAAAAACACTGAGAGAATCGTTTAGTCCCTTCAAAAAAAATTAGAAAAAAAAAATTGCATTCATCTGACGGAAATTCCCTCAAAAGGTGAATTAGTTAGAATTATTTTTTAAATTTTATGAATTCCTAGAAATGGTTTAACTTTTGTGGAAAAAAAATATTTATGAGAGACTCTTGAATAAAATGTATATATTTATATATTCTTTATGGTCAATGGAAATTCTGTAAAGCTGAAAAAAATTAAGATTTATTTATTAAATTCTGAAAATTTTAAAATATTTATGACAAAATTTTAATTGTGGCGAAAAAAAGAAAATTAAAAATTGAGAGTAAAAATAAAACAAATTATTCAATTCTGAAAATTTAAAAAAATGAATGAATAAATTTTAAATGTGGAAAAAAAAAGAAAATTAAAAATTGAGAGTAAAAAAATAAAATTATTAAATTCTCAAATTTTTAAAATATTTATGACAAAATTTGTAATGTGGCAAAAAAAAGAAAACTAAAAAATATTAAGTTCTGAAAATTTTTGAAATATTTATGAGAAAAATGTGAATGTGGCAAAAAACAAATAATACACATGAAATCACATCCCGAAAAAAATTATATACGTTAAATTCTCACTTAAGTATTTTTTTTCAGTGTAAGAATTTTACGAATTCTACAAATTTGTAAAGATTTTTGAGATATTTTCAAGCACTTAGGTATTTTTTTTTTACCTTTTTGCAAGTTGAGACATTTGAATAATTAATTTATCCCTTAATTAATTTCGAAGCTTATTTTATATATTTAGAATTTTTGCATAACCAAGCAAAATATGTTTATCCAAAAATTGTATGCAAATAAAATGGAAACCGCTTGTTAGTCAGGTTTCCAGTCAAATTGGGGTTAAGCTGGTCTGCTTATGGCCAGTTGTAAAATATGCAAATAAGACTAGATTTTTTTATTTTGCATATCAACTAAAATACAATAAAAAAAGAGAAGAAAAATTTGACTAAAAAAATATATTTTGTAGCGGAAATTTATGCATTCACTTTTAGTTGAAGTCATAAAAAAATATATGCAGCAATTTTTTTCAATTGCTTTATATGGGATTGAGAAAAAAAAGGCCAGGGGAGAGAGCTGGGAGGGGTAGGGTGAATGCGTAGTAAAATAACAACATGACAAATTGATTGATGAAGCATTTGATTGATTGCCTGGCTGCCTGCCCGCCCGCCTGAATGTAAAAATGTAAAACTACTAAAAGCATGTTAATATTCCAAATTATCTAGGTTAAATCGTGGCCTAAATGGTATTTAATATGCCATCATATGGAAAAAAGTAAATATTTTATTTTATATTGCACTGAATAAATTCTAGGGTATTTATTTATGGCAGAGAAAAAAAATATATATACTTACACCATTTGGTAAATTGTTTCCTTTATTGATTATTTATAATCTGGCAAATTTTTCAATTCAGGAAAAATTTAAATATTTTCAGTTAATTAATCCATTTTCAATAGGGAATACAAATAAAAAAAAAAATTGGAATAAATATTTTCTCGTCTAACAAAAACTCTTGACATTTACAGCTTGTAAAATCCGCCTTGGGAATTTGCCTCTTCTTCGGCATTTTGATTTGTATGCGTGATGGCATAATTCGTGACAATTGCACTTAAAAACTTTCGAACAAAAACAGAACAGAAGCAACAAGACTAACAACTTTTGGTATCTCAAATATGCGACAGTCGTCGTTACCAGCAAAATTACTCAACAAATCCCACCCGCCTCTTCTCTTGAGTTCGAGGAGCAAACTTTCAGTCCAAGGCATAACTGTAAAGTTAGGTGCCCAGCAATGGCGAAAGGCGTCAAGCTCAAGCGCAATTAGTTGGAACTTTCCCGGCCACCTGGCGAGACCAGGCGAAAGGGAAAACTACATCAAGGTTTAAGCAATTAGACACCAATGCAGTTGAACAATTACGAATGTACAAGTGAAGATCCCAAAATACATATATATATTATGGCTTTTCATAATCTGTCATTTAGTCGAATAGAACATATTTTAAAGATCTACAAATTTGCCATTTCAAGTTTTTGATTGAGATTTATTTGTGATCAGACTGGCGAAATTTCAAAATGAAACTGAGGCCGGAACAGGCAAGTAAGTGGTTAGGCTTTCCATAATACTTAGTGAAATTATATTTAATTTCAACAGAATTGTGCCACCCTGGTGGTGCGGAGGCCTGGCGGGTATGATAACGTGTTGTGTTACAGGACCCTTGGATCTAATTGAGTCACGTTTAATGGCCGTCAAAAGAGAAATCACTATGAGGCAAGAGGCCATGAGGACCTATACAAAATTCGGTAATTATTTGAGGTTCCTGAGAAACTTGGAATTTATTTTCCTTTTCTTCAGGTATTTTGGGATTTTATGATGGTCTCTCGCCCCAATTGGTACGGCAAATAACCTACACAAATATACGTTTTTTTCTCTATGAAAAGGGCAAATGCTTTGTGGACGACTATCAATTTTCGAATAAAATATTTCTGGCCACCTTTGCCGGTTTGGTGGCCGGTGCCATAGGCATGCCCATGGATGTGGTCAATACCCGGATGCAGGTCGATCGAGCCTTACCAGAGAAAAATCAACGGCATTATAAACACGCCTTCGATGGCCTCTTTCGGATGATACGGGAAGAAGGTGTAGCCTCTTTATTTATTGGCACAACCTATGCCTGCATTCGTGCAGCTCTATTAACCATTGGGCAGATTGCCTTCTACGAAGAAGTAAGACAAAAAAATAATATCTTTAGTCAAAAGTATCTGTCTTATTTTGTTGTGACCTTTTGCAGTCGAAATATTTGTATATGCATAAGTTCCATTTCACAGATGATAGTAAGCTTTTGCACTTGTGCAGTTCCACAACGGCTGCCCTGGTGGCTGTACCCATGGTCCAGCCTTTGGAGGTCTTGAAAACAATTGAAATGTCTGCGGATCCAAACAAAAAGAATCTGAATAGCTTTCAGTATATGATGCGATTCGGTGTTAGAGGTATGTTTCGCGGCATTATACCGGGAGCCCTTAGGATCATACCAAATACCATTATTATTTTCGTACTTTATGAACAGTTAAGATTGAATTTTGGTCGTGCTCCCAAAAAAGCAATGTGTGAATAAAAGCAGTAACCCAAAAAAAACAAGATAGTTTTAATTTTCTCTTTTTTTTTTAATCTGAGCTTTGCAATAATTCATTATACAAATTTAAATAAATACAGCTTATTATCTAAACTGCCATAAGCTATCGGCTATCGGTTGAGCAAATTACTCGAATGCACTCAACTAACTAGGCTGGCCAAGTTTGTCGAGAGCTTTCATTCTTGGCTTCTCAGATATGCAAATTGCTGAGGTTTCAGCCTTTAGGTAGGTCGTGAGTGTTTTGTGTATTTGTTTATATTCCAGCGAATACCACGCACCAACACCAATGGCAAAAATTTGTCATGCCAACAAAAACAATAGAGTAACCACAATCAGCACGACACATGCTCTAATTTAGTTTCATTGCGTGGCATTATTCTTATTTTTCGTTCCGCCCGACTGAAATTGCCTACTTACAAATTCAATTTCCAACAATGATTGCAATCACTATTGCAACTACCCACACTTACCCCTTCCTCCTTACTTCACCCCAAAAGTGTCTAAAAAATCACACAAACACACACACACACACACACAGAGAAACACATATGGCCTGACAGTTAAGAACGCGCTTTTGAGCTCTCTCAACAAGTCGAAGATAACGACAATGAAGAGTACAAACAAAGGCAACAACAACAACAACAACAACATTTAATCTCTATGCTAGAAGGAGCACAGCCATCCACAACAATGGCGAACATACGTGCAACGATTACCGTCATTTACGTGACACGAGTCAGCCAGTTTGGTTGGCTTTCTGTGGAAAAGAAGCCTGTTGGATTTGTGTCGAGCCGGGGGTGAGGGGGGGGGCAAAACTATTGAGCCCCAACTGAACCCAGTGAAAAAGTTCCACCCTTATACACGTGTTGGCATTTAGCAGCAACTTTCACTAGGACAGACCCAAAGTTCTTCGGGCCTCAAGGAGTTTTGTAGTCGGTCCGACCAAGTTGGAAATGTGTAGGCTCAGCTGAATCCGGAGTTGGCAAAAATTAATTTCCATTAGTCACGTCGCGTTGGTAATCAATTTATAATGCTCTCAATGACGGCTGTGGTTGATGTTACCGTCGTCTATTGAGGAATTACTTGGTGGGGCCTGTCAAATGCTCAAATGACAAGAAAATTATTTGAAATTTTTGAAATATGTGGAATGGTCTGATGAACTTTGAACCCAATTTTGTTGAACTAGTTCACCCAGCACGGAACAGAGAATTAAAATTTCTCCCTCTCCCCAATAAATGAAGACACATAGCTCTAGTACTTTTCTACTTATCTACATCTAAATAACCCAAATGAAGTCGCAATTGTTCATAGATGAGAAAGAGCAAAATTGTGGCTGGACCCTTGCGGGCCATGGTGGGTAGAAGGCCGCGAAAGGGACCCATGGGTCCAAAGCGCAGCATATATTTAATGGCATCCGCAATATTTCTAAATTCACCTGGCTTGGCATTCATCAACAAAGTCTTTAAAACATCAAAGGGTTGCGAGATCACAGAGGCAATAATCGAAGATAGCAGTGAGCTTTTGAAATGCAACATAGGCGTATCTTTCATCTCATACCGTTTACTCAGCTCTCCCTTAATCTAGTATTAATCAAAATATATAAAAAATATATTAAAAGAAATCCTTAGTTTATACTCACAATATCATAGAAGGCAATTTGACCACAGGTGCCCACGGCTGCTTTCAGAATTGCCGCCGTAGAACCGGAATA
The DNA here is from genome assembly GCA_037075145.1 of Scaptodrosophila latifasciaeformis. Lineage (NCBI taxonomy): Eukaryota > Metazoa > Arthropoda > Insecta > Diptera > Drosophilidae > Scaptodrosophila > Scaptodrosophila latifasciaeformis. The sequence continues at coordinate 919,501 of JBAMCM010000426.1, forward strand.
CAAGGCCAAGAGTCCCTCTTCTTTCGGTACACGTATCAGGCCATCAAAGACATGCTTATAACTATCGGTTGAACATTAGAAAAATAAATATTTTGTTTCGAATTGAGTGAAAAATTTACTTGCGCCTTTCATGTGGCTCCAGATGCATGTCATTCTGCATTCGAACATTAATCAAATCAGTGGGTATACCAATAAGGGCACCCACAATTCCGGCAAAGCTAGCCACAATTACTTTCATTGTCATATTATCGTTCATAAATTCATAGAACTTTATTGTCTCATAAATGGAGAAACGAAGACTTGTGCAGGTGAGCTGACGAAAGGCAGCAGCGGAGAAGCCATCATAGAAACCAATTATGCCTAAATTTATTCTAGAATAATTATCTCAATAATTTAAGTGAAAAATTGTATTCATAGAGAAACTAACCTCTTTTCTGCACCACCTCAGCGATTGTTCCGTAAACGCTTTTCTTTTGTGCTTGAGTTTGCATATGCGATTTGACCAGATCAATCGGTGCCACCACACAGGCCACTGTTGTCGAGGCCACACCACCGAACCACCAACGTGGATAACGTCGTTCTTCTGCATCCAAGTCGGTGGTCATTTTGAGATTCTTCAACGATATTATATAGAAAGCGTTCATTGAAAATTCTCAATTCGAATGTCATGTCAATATTTGACTTAGGATTGCATTCACTCCACCCCCAGGATTTGGGACACATCTGTGTGGGGGAAAAAATTCAAGTTAAACAAAAATTTGATATACCAAGCAAAGGCAGCTTATATTTGATCGAATATCTTAAATAAACTCTTTTTTTTTAAGAAGTTGAAAGATTTCTTTCCTAAGTATTTTCTGTGTGAAATATCATTTATTCTGACAGCTCTTTCGAAACCAGCATTTGATTAAGCAAACCTTTTCATAACAAATTAAGCTCAACTCCATTGGGTGCAGACAACCAGAGTGTCTCTCTTTCTTTCTTTCGTCCTAATAAGATTGACCTCTTGGTTGGCCACGGAAATTGTGTGTGCCCTGTGCCCTGTGCCCTGGGCTCTGTTGTCTTGTTTCATTTACACTCGGAAAAGCGTTTACAAAGTTCACAACATGACAGCCTATAGAGAAAAAGAGTTGAGAGATGATCTGCGCTACCCCATGGAATTCTTGTGTCACCCACGAGAAGCTTGTGTGTTCGTTCAGTTTTTAGCTTTTCGCTTTTTGCCAATTTGTGCCAGTGGCTAGCTAGTCACGTAAATTCTACCTGCCGCCACCCAGGAGTGCACGTGTAACGAAAACAAGCTCTGGCAGCCAGTAGATGACATAATAAACGAGGTTACCAGGGGACTCACACCCTTGTCTCTATTCTCTATTCCCTATTTCAAAAAACTGCAATTGCAAGTTGGGTGTACTTTTCCATGGGGTTGCTAATGTTGGACATTTGTCGCGGTCCTGTCAGCTCGTCCCTATCTGCTTTTCCCTTGCTCCTTTTGGTTAGCTTGCCACGTATTTTGCATACTCGACACGCTTCGTTGGCTCAAACAGTCACACACACATACACACCAGTTTGGAGACTCATAGCAATGCAAGTTTTTGTCACGTTTGGGGCGTTGAAATTTGAAACTTTTTTGCACGCAGCCGCAGCTATCAAAAGTATCCACCGACCACTTCGCTTCGCTTCACTCTTTTCATTTCTCTCGATTCTCAAAGTAAATGAGCATCTTTGGCCAAGTGCTGGAGAGGACAAGGGACACCCCCCTCACACCAAAAAATAAAGAACTTTCACTCCAACTTGCAAAGCAGCTAGAAAGGCAGTGGAAATAGTAGTTTTCCCTGTTTTCCACCCAGCAAACTTTGCTTGTTACATTTTACAATGGCGTTGGAAAATAATAAAAAAATATAGGAGAAGAGAAAAACGAAAACTGTCAGTCTGTTGGTCTAACTGTTGGCAAGTTGACACTCGCTTATCATTTCCGTTTCCGGCAATGCATGTATGTGTTGTCTTGCCAAGAAGTTAACAACTCTGTTTTCCCACAGGACACTCAACACTGTGGACATGGGATACTGGAGAATGTCATAGCTGTTGTCACTTTTGCCCAACTGACCAGTTAACTTGGCTAATGGTAACGAGTAACGTGTAATGAGTGGATAAAGTGCGACTCCAACTAGAGGAGAATCAGCGTGAAATGCGTTAATTGTCAACGCCCGGTAAATTGAAGTGTCCGCCTGCCACAATATGAAGTGCCCACTGGCACTTTTTACATCCTGCAAATATGCCAACTCACTTGATTAAATGCGTCCCTCCCCCTATCGCACTCTCTCTCTTACTCTTTCACTATTTTAATTGCAATTCAAGTTCATTTGAAATTGACACTTTGGAGTGTTTCGTGTGGGTAAACGCTCGTTGATTAATGTCAAACAAAAAGTTGCACAACTTTCAAGTGGTTAAGCAATTAATTTTCGACTCATTCGAACTTCAAGTAGACGATTTGAAGTGTCTTGTAGGCACTTTGCAACTTCAACAGACCCAAAACAACTGAGCCAGAGTAGTAAATATGAATAAACCAAAGCTCTGCGGCTGGACAAAATCATTGAGAGGAAGAGTGAGTGAGTGAAATATTTCCACATTAATTGAAAGCATTTCGAACTGTCCAAAACAGTAGCCAGTTAAGATGAAAATCTTCAAATAGAATTTACTTGAATTGACAGAAAACCATATTATTTGACCAAGCAAATTGAAAAGGACCAAAAGGGATTATATTTTGAATTTTGATTTATTTGCTCATTGATTAAATCAGCTTAGTTTATGATTCCATCAATACAAATTCTACCAAAGGCATAACAAATCGAAATAGAAATTAAACCATTAAATTTTAAGGTAAGAACTAAATTTAAATTAGCTTTGTGATTAATGGAAACTTGAATGAATTTATTTAATTTAAAAAATAGACAATTATCAGGCTAGCTTTATTTATCTAAAGGTTAATTTTCTATTCAAAAAAAATCAACTCATTTTTTCACAACTCAGGCTGGCCTCGTTGGGCTCGACAAGTCGGCCAGGTAATCACAACTTTTTCTTCAGCTACGCCGTTTTTAAATTAATCAAATCATGACTCAATGTTGGACAAGAGAGCAGGATCAGAAGCAGAAGCAGAAGCAGTTGCAGGTGAGCTGGGAATTAGCCTACTTCTAGGCCAGAAGGCATCTTTACAATTTAATTACTAATTTGTATACACTTTTCGAAAGAAAGAAAAGGTAGCTTGGTGAAAATTTCAAAAAGTTAAGATAGCATCGAGCCTGGAGAAATTTCATTTCAGTCCAGCAAAACTTTATTGGCCTCAAAGAGAAAATACCTTTTCAAAGAGAGAGTGAGAGAGTCCCATTTTTTTTTTACTATTTTTGTTGGCTTGTAATTTGCTTCACCTTGGATTCGCTTTGGCGCGCAATGCTGATTGCCGTTTGTGTTTTGCGGAGCGTTGCATATTTTCAAATGCTATTACAAAGTTCAGCTGTGGCAAAATTAAATTTGTGTGCTTGTTACTCTCCTCTTTTTTTTTTTTTGTATCCTTCTTGTTACGTGCAACGTTCTGGGGTAAGTGAATTGCCGGGCCACTCGATTAAGGCCATACGATGGTGGATCTTTCTAAGCTTCTGGGAAAAAATTCTTAACTAACTGTTGCTGATTTTTTGTTGACCGTTTGTATTAAGCTTCATAATTGCTTATAGCTTGAAACAAGAACCCAGCCAACGAACCTTCAAAACACCATTCAACTCGATGCCCTGAACGCTGGCGAAGCCCGTCATTGTCAATTTGCTTGGACAAGAGAGAGAGATAGAGAGAGCCAGTGCCCAGGAATCCTGGTCTATCCGATGCTGTGGCCTGGAAAGCCATTGGCAGTTAGTAGTAGTAGTGCACGTGTGCTTGTGTGCTTTGATTGCATTCCCTCAGTTGGACAACAAAAAATATTGCGCATACGCCACGTTAAACACTCACTCAATTGCACTGCAGACACACAAAGAGATATAAAGAGAGCTCGCTACCCAGGGACTATGTGTATGTGTCTATTTGTATAAAAATAAACAGTATACAAAAAAAAGAAGACTTAATTAATTAAGTATTTACACCAAACACACTGCATATATGGGGAGATAGTTGGCAGCGAGAGAAATAAAGAGCGCACATTTCCGACTTTGGCTTTTTACACTTTTGCCTTTTGATGCAACAATTGAGGTTAAGTGATTGTTGAGCCATGTAAGTGGTGCTCGTTAGCCACTGACGAAGACATGTTCATCAACGGCCACTGAGCCAGCCAGTTTTACAGTCCGTCAACTCACTCCCGCCCACATCGAGTTCACTTAAATAATCCAAGAGTCACAGTTGAATAAATGTTACACATTAAGACTCAACCATGTTGACCAGGCCCAACACAACCAATGGCAGATTTTTCGATATGTAAATGAAAAAAAAAGTGCATTTAAGCAATTTAAAAAAGCGAAAAAAGAAATTAAGTTTTCTTCAGAAGCAGGGGAAAAGTTGAGCGAGTGCCCAAGATGATAATTCATCATCTTTTATAAACACGAGCACGCACATACGAGTGAATATAAATTACTCAAGCCATTTCGCAAACTGTCAATCTGGGCTATTTACACACACACTCACACACTCACGCACACACACGCACGCCACACACACTTTAAACTTGCTCAAGTACAATTGTATTTTTCATGTGTGGCTGTCTGTGTACTTTTTTATGGCTTGGCTTGTTTTGCCACTTGCTTCTTACTCTGAGGGCAAGGGGGCTGGGGGAGGCTGGCGCACCTCTTTGTGCGGCAGAGGACTGCGCCATGTGTCTTACATCCTTTTTTGTACATTTTCTACTGTAATCACATCATTTTACATCATATTTCATACCTTCATTTTGTGTGGGTGACTGAGCAGCTAAAGTGGAAGGGAGTGGAGTGGAGGGGAGAGGAGTGATGTGGAGTAGAGTGGAGTGATGTGACTGGTGCTGGGGCGCCAGCTGCGACTGCCTCGGGAGTTTTGTGAGCATTTCTAACTTGTTTTGTCGAGCGCAGCCGTGCGGCGGGAATCCAAAGAACGAGCGGAGGGGAATACCAAAAACCACTGCAGCATTGTGAAAAATAATAAGGTTAGCGGGTTCAAACTGGACAGCATTTTCATAGTTTATAATTTTTTTTCAGCAAAGGAAATTATTTTAAAACAAAGCTTGGGGCTAATAACAGCGACTAGCTCATTTATGGCAAACCCTTTGCAAATATTCACTTATTTTGGTATTCCAATAAATACCAGAAAAAAAACTCAGAAGATAAAGAAAAAAACGAATCTACAGATTTCCTTGAAAAGGACTTAGCCGACTTTATTTATTTCTAGAATATCAAACGATGGACTTAAGGACTTTTGAAAAACTTCTTGACAAAATCAAAATAAATAAAAATAGAAAGAAAAAAAAAAACTCAAGCCCAAAATGTGATTTTGTCCTTGAATGTTTGGCATATTTTATACACTTGACTAATCACTCATTCAGTCGCTGCCAAGTTGGCTGGAATGTGTACACTGTTTAAGGTCATAAAACAAAAGGTCTCAACAGTTAAAACGCTAAGCAAATGAAATTGGCCTTCGGAACCGAATTCTTCAAATCATGGCTGAAACATTTAACGACGCATAAAATTTTTAAATGTCCCCCACAAGTTGACAAAGCTAAGGACGCAACGGGAAATTGGCAAGGAAAGGCATAAGGAAAGACAAATAAAAATGGCCGCATAATTTTGCATAATTAATGTAAATTACAATCAAAAAAAAAAGAAGTGTTCTTTTTGGATTTGGTCTGTGTTTTTTTTTTCCAATTTGTTTTTTTTGTGGGTGCTTGAGGCAACCCTTGAGTTTTTGTTGGATATTGTTAAGTACATCAATTGGAAATTACAATGTAAATTAACTGTTGTAAAAGTTGTTGAAAGAGTGCGCTGCATATTCAAACAGTTCAGAGTAAATACTCAAAAAAAAAAAAAGCATTAACAAAATGTGCCACGAGTTGGCAAGGAGTGAGAGCGTGCGGGTCGGAAATTACTTAACGAAGTGGCTAAAAACGGGGAAAAAAATATTTGAAAACAGGCAATGAAATTGATTGGATTGGCCTATTTTGAATATAAAACGAGTTTAGCTGAAAGTGGTAGAGCCTCTCACGCACACACAGAGAGAGAAACTGGGATTGGCAACACCCACACAGAATGCCTGCCGGAAATGCCAAACGCAAAGGAAGCCTCGGAAAACAGTTTTGGCACGCAGCATTGCATTTTACCGTTAAGAGTGCTTCATGTTTAGACAACTACAACTACAAAGCAGAGAAAAAAAATCAAGCTAAAAGGGTCTCTGAGAGTCTCCGAAGTTTACTCATACTTTTCAAAAAATTCAAAAGATATTTTTACTTTGTCAGGCAAAACCATTTGATGGATTCTTTGAAATCTTGAGAAAATGTTTTAATTTATATCAAATGAATGACAGGTTCAGGTAAACCGAAAACTCTAGTTTCTTTGAAAAGTGTATAGACAAAGTTTCTGATGCAGTTACTCCGAATTTGGGACAGCAGCCATCAACTTGAGCAACTGTCAACAAAGCCACTGCAATGCGTAGTTGTGTATGTGAGAGGAAGACGGAGAATAGCGACGGCATCAAAAACTCATTAGGGCTCTTGGAGTGTTGGGACAGAGTCGACTGAAAGACTGATTCTCTGACGCGACTAAAATGGCCAAAAGGCATTTTGCAATCGTTCGCCACGATTTGCAGGTTGACTGACATTTCGACGACTCTACGTTTCGCTGTCATCCTGCCACAGTTGCACCACCCATTCGTAGCTATTGCCGGCGGGCTCACTTATACAGCAATATAAAATGCTATTTACAGTTTGTCAGGTGCCAGGACAATGACGCCAGCTCCCTTCTCCAACGCCTCTCACCATCAACCAATTCCAACTCTTACTAGTCTGATGTGTTTGCTATGCGAGTTAGTTGCAGACTTTAAATAAACAGCAATAACTAAAACAATATTTAAGGCCCCAGGTGGTTAAGTCAACGGACTGAAGAGCTAGAAAATTTTTCCTCTCTCTCTCTTTTATTTTTTTAATGGCCACACAACTTGAAGTGAAACTAAACTGAATTAAATTAAATATTTGCACACGCTAAAACATCATAAAACATGCAATAAACTAAAGTGCAATTGAGCTATTTTTACTTTTCTATTTTTTTATTTTATTCCTCTTGTTATTTATTTGTTTTCTGACTAATTGAAATTTGCTCAACATTTTATTGATATTATTTTATTTACACGCTTAAGTATTCTTATGTAAATTATATTAAATGTTTAAAAAGAAAAAAAATATATAATAAAAAGACTAAGGTTTATGAAAATTCCCTATTTATTTAAAAATTTATAGATTCAAAAATAGTCTTTCGATTTGGCAGAAACTTTATATATTTTTTTTTTTTTTTGTGACTTGAAAAAAATCCGAGATTTAGGCTTTTTTCTCATCTTACATTTTTCATTTCATACGGAATGTTTAATTTCAATATTTTTTTTTTTTTTTTTTTTTTTAAGGAAAGCATTAAAATCGTAGTGATTAAAAATGGCTGGCTGGCTTATGAATAATCAATCAGTAAGCTGGATAAAAAATATGCTGAATTTAAATGTTGATATTTAAATTGCCAATTTCAATTAGTTAATCCCTACGGAAAGGTTAATAGTTTCAGTTTAATATTAAAAAATATATATATATATTCATAATTAAGAAAGTTTTGGTAGAACTCATAAAATACGTTTGATTGTCCTCAATTGAACCAAATATGACCTGGAAAAATAATTTAATATGTTGTTGAAAAATTTGCTCCAAATAAAATCAGAATATTTCATATTTATTCGAGCAACTCTATATAAAAAGTAGTAATCATAATTCAATATGGTTCGATAACCGAGAGGTTTATTTCGAGTGTACACAGAATCGCAGCCAACTAAAATGGCCAAAACCAGAATTGACTCGTTTTTCATATTTGTTTGCATTGGTTGGCCTCTTCACAGCGATGCTTTAAAACATTTAAAAATCCATCAATACTCGGAATATTCCCTTTTTAAAATATACACACAAAAAAAAGGTAATAATTTAATATTAAAAAAAAAAGCAAAAAAGAAAGTGAATGCTTTTACAATTTTTCATGATTTTTTAAGCTGACCAGTTAAAATGTGTGGAGGGTGAAAAATGTTTGGCTGTCTGAGTGACTGAAAATTAAATTGAAAATATTAAACAAATATTTGCACTCAATAAAAGCAAATTACGTTTGCATAAGCAGTAAATAAAAATAAATAAAATAAATTTTGTTGGCCAGACAAAAATACACATGCCACAACCAAAACGAGAGAGGCCAAGAATTTAAATCAAGCATCAAACGGTATCTTAACTTTTTTGATCTTGATAAAACAGAAGAAGAAGAAGAAGAAGAATTTTATGAAATTTTCGTCAAAGCAAGAAAATAAACAAATGTAAATGTAAACCAAATAAACACACAAATCTCTACGACAAAGGCCAAAAAGTGATTCAATAAACCAAAAGCTTAATTCAAGCCAGCAGATTTTTGGCTAATCTCGAATAGGTTGGATTTGCCAAACCAGTTTAAAGTGACAAACGGACACAAGAAACAAGTGCAAGCCAAACAGTTCGATTTGGTCAATCAAGTGCAACACTTGAAAGCCAAGTTAACTCTCAACTCTCCTCTCCCTCTCCCTCTACACTCTTCACTCTTCTCAATTCGGTTTGGTTTGGTTCGGTTCGGTTCGGGTTGGTTGGGTTGGTTCTGTTCATTTGGCTAGGGCAACAAATTTATTGCTTAACATTTTAGTTATGATTGATGCGTTCTCTCTACGTGCATGAGAGTTTTGGGAAGGCTTGGTATGTGTCTATCAGTTTGCTCCATGGAAATGCTAATGAATTCAAATACATACAACTTCAAAAGTCATAAATACTCAAGCGTTTTTGGTTACTTCCACCTCCAGCCCCTTCTATATATATACTGACTGGCTTCATGGAACGTTAACCGGGGCGAGTGGGGGTGGCCTGGGCCACTGTCAAATGGCAAACTCATTTCCGTCACTGACACAGTCACTGACTTCATTTAATTTTCAAATTTTCAGCTCACAAGAGTCCAAAACGAAATTTTTGCCTTACATATTCTCGTCGTCTGCTTCTTTCACATTTTGCTTTCCTTTGTTTTTGTGTAACAAAGTGAGACGAGAGCAACAACGAACCGGGTTGCTGGCAAAAAGGACAACGCAATTGTGGGCAAAACGACAAAAGTTCGAGGGGAAAGCTAAGAAATTTATAGCGGTTGTTTTACATTTTGCATTTTTCATATTTGCCCTGGCATGAAGTTGCAAGAATCTAAACGTAAAATTAGAAAAGAGAACAAGAGCAAGCAAAGAAATTTTTCATTATATATTACGCATACGACGCGTATGACCAAGTTTTTTTTCCTAGTCTAATCTAATCAATTTCTAGGTAAAAATTTTAACAAGTAATTAACAAACATCAGATATGCTAATAGCTTAAACATAAAGAAAAATAAAATTAAGGAGTACAATTTTTTTTTGTTTTGGAAAAAGTTGAAAGAAAAACAAAAATCAATTGTTCGTAGAAGAAAGTTTGAGCTGTCAAAGACATTGAAATATTTTAGCATACTTCAAATTCCATTATTGACATAATTGAAACAATTTGAAGTGGCAAAAGCAATGGTCGTTGGCCAAGGTAATGGAAGTGGAAAGTCGATGAGACACAAAAGGAAACCATTTCCGGCCAACATTCAATTCACAAGTAAATTGTTTACGCATCATTTTGTCTGGGAAATTATTACCAAATACCATTACCAATGCTCTTGAAAATTTAGAAAGAAACAAAAAACACCAAAAAAAATTTACATAATGTTCATTCATTCAATGTTTTTTTCTTCTGTTTGGGTTTTGTGCCTTCGATTCACGGTTCATTTATCAATGCGGGCGGCCAGCAAAAAAAAAAATTTGGCAATTTCACTGTGCCAAAAACTGTAAACAAAAGCAAAGCAAAAATCATTTTCATTGTAACTTTAATTAATCAATTCGGATCAGACAGTAGAACACAACAACAAGAACACCACACAATGGAATATGTTTTTTGACTTGGTATATGGGAAATAAAATTAATTTAAATTGGTTTGCCATGTTCCAAAGCAGCCAAGCGATTTGCCAACATGTCAAATGTTTTCCATTTTTTTTTCTTTCTTTCTTTCTTTGATTGAATTGAATAAACGTATGCACGTTTTAATCAGAGCAGTGACAATGCACCTGAGGGAAAATGCGAAACGCGAAAATATTTTACAATATTTTTATGCCGCATGTAATTTTTTTTGTTTTCCGAGAATTCAAATCTGTCTAAGCCGCCAGTTTAGGCGTATTGCCAATCAATCAGTCTGATTTGAGCCGATACATTTGCCGCATAAGTCTACAGCAAATGTTGCCAATCGGCGCAAAGATAAAAACAAAATCCTCTCAAACATATACAGAAAGTCAGCAGGCAGACAAGCACAATCATGTTGAACTCCCCGGCGACGGGTACCGAAAGCCTTGAAAGGACTACCCTAACCACTTTTAAGCTCAACCTGATGATGCCTGCTTCTTTGAAAGGGCCTACAAGAATTTTCAAAATGGAGATAGACAAGGAAAATATCAACGAAAAGACTGGGCTCAATGTGACACAATTTGCCAAAGGGGCTGAGAAAAAAAAAATGCTGGAATCCCCAAAAACCTCCCCCCTACATTCTGGGTAAACTGCCGCGCGTGCTACAAGAGCTGCACTCATAAATGCCACGCATAAAATAAGCAAACAACTCGTTATGCCAAACACACACACTTACACCCACACACACCCAAACACACATGCATAACAAGCACCACAATCAATAGCATTGTAAGGCTGAAATTGTTGGAAATGAGTAACCAATGATACAATGAGTGCTACTTGAGTGCATTATGAGGCCATTTACCCACTTCAACTCGTGTCAGGGAAATGAATAAATTGACTATTTAATCAATTTCATAAATAAATGATATATGCAAATGAAATGGCTATCCAATTAGCGCACTATTATAAGCATCGAATAACTATAAATACATATATAGATTAATCGATTATCGATAGCAATTACTTGAGAAAGAGATTCCAGAAAATATATCTGACTTTTCTGAATATAAGTCAGAGGATCTGAAAAATATAGAAATTATTTTTTAATATGAATGGAAAATTATCAATGTCAACTAAACTTTGATTATCGATATTTCGATAAATCTAAAATATATCAATTTTTTTAAGGATCTGAGAAAGCCTTGATAAAGATTTATTAAGGCTTTTAGTTTATGGATAACCAATTGGCTCACTATAATATATAAGTATTCGAATAGTATCGATAGTGATTACTTGAGAAAGAGATTCCAAAATATATATCTAACTTACCTGAATATATGTGAGAGGATCTGAAAAATATAGAAATTATTATTAAATATCAATGGAAAATTATCAATATCGATAAGTCAAAAAAATATCGATTATTATTTTTAAGAATCTGTAAAAGCCTTGCTATAGATTTATTAAGGCTTTTAGTTTATTATAAAATGTGAATGAAAAGAATAACCAATTACCGCACTATAATATATAAGTTATCGAATAGCTACAAGTTTAAATGGATTTATGGCTTATCGATAACAATTACTTGACCTATAATAAAGGAGAGATTCCAGAAAATATATCTGAATTACCTGAATATAAGTCAGAGGAACTGAAAATTATAGAAATTAACAATGTCGAAATGACTAAAAATAAAACTTTAACTATCGATATTTCGATAAACCTATAAAATATCGATTATTCTTTTTAAGAATCTGAATAAGCCTTGATATATGTTTATTTAACCTTTTGATTTATTAAAACTCCAAAATAAATATTGAAATAAGACTCGATAGATATAGATAGCCAAGGCACAACTTCGTCTTAAATTTAAATTTATAATAATCTAGATTAATGTTGACAAATAGAATCCAGAAAAATGATTCTTTCAATTTATTATAGTCTAGATAAATGTTAAGAAATAAAATGTAAAGAAAAAATGGCAAAAACTAAGAGCTTCAATAAATATATTTTTCCTGCAAAAATAAAAAAAAAAAAAATTGAATTGATTAATGGGTGAGGTAGAACAGTTGTCCAAACTACTTCTACTTCTTTGCTGATAAATATTTATAGAACTTGCACTTTTTAACTCTCTCATATGTGGCACTTAAGGTTATTCACTTTACTTTCTCTAGCTTTTCCTTGGGACCTTTATGTTTTCCCTAGTCATCGTTTTGTTGACTAAATTGCACAATGATGCTCTTATCATCCTTGGTCACTCCCAAGCATTTAATGAACTTGACTAAGCCAGCAAACTAAAGAAAAAGATAAGAAAAACGAAATGACAAAAAAAAAAAAACGAGAACCTTCTTTAAAAATGCAAACCCCCAAAAACAGCAGAAGAAGAGAGAACAAAAAAAAAAAAAAACGATGCTATACAATTTTCGAGCTGCCTTTACCCTTGCTAACGAGTCGACCCTCTCCGGCTAAAAAAAAAAGATTTGCCAACTCTCGCAGACGATGATGACGACTAGGACCAGGATCCTAGGAGCAGGAGCAAGAGCAGGACTAGGACCAGGACGAGGACAACGACGCACAAGTGCACTTTAGTTTTCAATTTTTGTCGTCTCATAATGCGCCCACAGCTTTGCTTGGCTTTCTTTTCTTGCTTTCCATGGGTATGTTTTCGCTATTTTCCCTTGCTTTAGTCTTGGTTGTTTTTCCTCTTTTCCATGCTGTTGGTGCAGCTATTGAGCAAATATCTTCAAATGGATTTTAAAACCAGCTAACAGAAAGAGCAACAACATCAGCAAAAAGGAGCACCGGGCCAAAAGTAGAAATATGAGTGAAGGTTACCTTTGGGATGCATTCAACAGAATTTTGCACTAATGGAAAAGTAAAAGCGACCACTGCTGTTGCCAGCAGTTTTCTTCTACAATATTTCTTTTTTTTCTCACTTCCTCCCTCTCACTCTCTTCTCTCTGTCGTTCTCTCTCTCTCTCTGTTTTTTTTATATTTTCTTCCTTAGAGCAAAACGAGTTATTTATTGGTACCTATGTATGTGTGTATGTGTGTGTGTGTTTGTTTGTTTACCATATAAAATATACAAAATATATATAAAGATGAGACTTTCAGCATACTTTGGCATCCACCTATATGAATATGAATGGGTAGTTTGGGGATTTTTATTTGTATAATATTTTGTGGCCCCGACTTTCCCAAATGGTTGGTTGGCTGCCCTTTAAAATCACTTAAGCATATTTTTTGGGTAGACTAAGCAAACCACCAGCCAACTCACTCAGCCTTGCCTTGGTCAAATAGAGGAAATACAGAAATATAAAACAAGACAAATTCCTCTCAAGGTCTTCTGTGTCCTAGGCCCATTAGGAACTCTGTTGACTTAGGACGCCGACAAACAAAAACATCTTAGTTCCTGTAGCACAACTGACGCCGTTGATTATTAACCCGGCAAATTGTGCGTGCAACTGTCACAAAGAGCCACAAAGTAACTAAACAGTTATACACACACACACACATGCACACACACACTCATACCCGATAAGCCGACTCTTGCCGACAACTACTCACTCTTTCTGGGACTAACTTGATGGCTAGACTAACTGGTTGACTGACTGGCTGAGTGCTCGACTGACAGCTTTGGTCTCTGATTGAGACCTGGTTTCGTCTACAAGACTTTTGCAATGAAACAGACACAAAAGTGCATGTGGATTGCTGCGGGTCAGTTATTTTCTCCAGGGATGAGCCTAGCCTCGCCAGCCTTTTCGAATTTTTTCACTCGTTTTTTGTTTGCTACGTGTTTGTGTGAACCATTCATTTCATTTGGCTCAGGGCGAGGTCAACTTGTAAAGTATTTATTCTGGCTCAAATAAAGACATCTTTTCTTTATGTAAGCCCTTAATTTTTAGGTTAGGTTTGACTTCATTTAAGGAACTCTCCTATTTCGTGAAAGAAAGGAGTCTCTGGAAAGAAGTTACTTGAGTTAATTGACCTTAATTTTTTGAAGAATTCCTTTCATACAGTAAATTTTGGGACTCGTCTGATTTAATTAATTCATAGACATTCCTCAGATTTTTGGTTATTTAGGCTAACAACCAATGAAATAATATTCAAGATTTCTTAAAGGGTTTCACGATAGACCAGACTAGTCAAATCGAAATATAGCCTGGTTGAATTCCCATAACTAATTTATTTTTTAATAATCGATCAAATCATTTATAAGTTAGGATCAAGTAATTAGGTAAGACACATACCGAATAATAACGAATTATGAAAGAGCTGAGGATATAAAAAATTTCAAAGCTCAGATTCCTAGATTATTATCTAAAATTGTGAATCTTAGAGGTATCTCAATATATTTCAAGATTATTGGATTAGAGTATGGAAGCAAGATTCAAATCATTTGTAGACTCAAAAAATATTATAATTTTTAAGGAGAATGTCGGAATATTTATTCCTACACTTTTCGATCTAAGAGTCTTCTTTTATGCATGCCAAAATTTCTTTATTAAAATCTGAACATAACCAAATTATTTCTTAAATAGGATACCACACAAACGCCCCTCGTCTAAGTGCAGTCGATTTGCTGGCAGACCAAGCTGACTCTCTAATGAGCCAGTTGGCAACTCGTTGGCCATATTAAGTTCACTGTTGCTCAGCTGCTCCACTGTACCGCAGCAGCACTTTGTCCTGTTGCTTTTTGTGGTGTTGGTTTGCTTTTTGTGAGCTGCCTCTAGCCTGGCCTTTCCTTTGTCAGCCTTGAGACTCGTCGCCCACATCAAAGAGAGAACCGACCGATGAAAGTGAATTGAAGCAAGTTTGCTGCTCAATGGAAACTTTTATTTAGGTCTCTTTCAAGTTCTTGCTTGTTCTTTTTTTTCCCCCGCTACTTTTTTTTCCTCCAGTCCGATTTTGCTACTTTTGCGGATTTTAAGTTCTTTTGTTTGGGTTAAAGTTGTTCGCTTAAATGCGGGAGATCATAAAAGAGGAAAGAGTAAAGGAAGAAATGAAGTATTCACACACATCCACAGAGAGACAAAGTGCTAAGCTGCAATAAATTTTACATGGTCGACCGAGAAAACACTTGAAGAATATTAAAACAAATGAAAGGGACCAACTTAAGGTTTTTTCTTATTTTTGGGTGAAAATGGTTATAAAGGCAAGGCCACTTCTCTCCTTGATATTCCTAGGTTCTCTTCCTTTTCGTTTTTTTTTTAGTCAAGCTAATGAAGTTCCAAGTGGTTTTGGCTGCCTTCATCATCAAAAAAAAAAAAAAAAAAAATAGCATAAATAAAACTGTTGCCATTGCCCACAAACCCTTCCCAGACTACCCAAAGCAAATAGCCGCAGTTTTCCTTATGTAAACACGTACGGCACATTTAATTTGGCGAAAAGCGCCAAACGAGTAGGCGATTCTTTAGAGTGTGTGTGTGTGTGTGTGTGTGTGTGTGAGTGTGGTGCCAGGCAGTAGAAAAATACGTGATAAGCAAATTCATAAACCATTAGGAAGGTATGTACTTTTTTTCCTTAGCACCCCCTCCCGTTTCTAGAAAAAGCATCGGCAACAGGCAGAAACGTCAGCAAAAAGAAAAATACGAGAAAATTGTAAAAATGTGCAGGCTTTCATTAAATTTTATAACAAGCATTTTATATACTTTTTTTTTGTATATTTGGGAAGTCGAGGCAAAGCGGGGTTCTTAAAATGTTGTAGGCCACGAGTCACGAAAGGAACGGCAACCTAATTGACGCGGTTGAAAATTGAAAAATGGCAAATGCCAGAGCACATTTTGAGCACACGAAATGAGTGCCCACAAAATGGTTACGGTTACCCAGGCCACAAGACCAAAGAAACACCAACCTCACCACCCACACATCTTCTATTTGAGACTCCCGTTTAACCCTCTGCCAATCTGTTGCCCTCTGTGCGCTGCGCCTACGACCAAGGCTGAGGAATACATTTACTCAAGCTTTTTGCCTTTGTGGTTGACTATGTAATTTCATTCATATGTACTGGCTGAGTGTGTGTGTGTGTGTGTTTTCTCGTATAAGAAAAAATATAATATTTGTTAAGGCAAACGAGAAAAAGTCCAATGCATTTCAAGTGACAACATCTCAGCTGGAATGCCATCTCCAGCCAGGCCTCCCCCATTCCCAATCTCTATATTTTTCTTCTTTTTTTTCAGACTGCCACCAATTATCATATTAAATCAGTTGTAAATCATTGCACGAGTTTTATATTTACACAATTTATGTGGCCAGATCCGTTGCTGTGAAGTCAGCCTCGCAGGCCATGAAAGGTAAATGCAAAAGCAAATGTAAACGTAAAGGCAAAGGCAAAGGTAAATGAAATGAAATAAAATCCAATGAAATGGGGGCAGACCGGGCTGAGGTCATTAACATTAAAAAGCCAAGAATAAAAGTTGAATACAAATACAAAAAAAAAGGGGTGCCAATTTGAAAAAGAGAAAACTAAAAATGCGAGGCAATAAAGGGATTGGATAAAAGGATCGCCAGGACCAATTTACTTTTTGCTTTTTTACTTAGCCGGGAAAATTGGCTTAACAAAAAAAAAAAAAAAATTGCAGAAAAACCAGCTTATCAATAACAAATCTTGATATATTTTGTACACAATTTTTGCACCTTTTTATAGACTTAATTTTTTTCGGGATCCCCCCAAAAAAAAAATTAACTTCCTCACTTGATTTCCCTTTTGTCCTTGATTTCTTCTTCTTCTTCATTTTTTCAAAATCGACTATTGTTATTTGAAACACATACAGGCAATTTTAAGCCGCTTAAAGTATCAATAACAAATAACAACTGAAACAACAACAAAGCCTATAATAACAAGGCCAACAACAAAAACAATGAGAGAGAAAAAAAAACAAGAGACAGAAGCAACAGCCAAAACAGTGGCAACAATATCAATCAAAATAAAATCAAATGCCGCATATGCCGCAGACCAAATGGTAGAACATTGAAGCTGCCAAGAATTTCGAGGCTCCGTGGAAACTTGCCAATCCACCCACAACCCCAGAATTCGATTGCCCTGGCCGAGACGAATGAGACAATGAGGATGAGGCCAGGTGAGACTGGAGTGAAATGCGGTGATGCGCGAAATAAGCTGCATATGTGAATGGCAATGTGAATGGATGGACCAAAGTAAATGAACAAATTCAGCAGAGCAGAGCACACCTGAAGCCCACCAGGTGGGGTTGGGCAGGGCTGGGCTGGGCTGGGCTGGGCTGGGTCGTTGGGTGTGCCTGAGTAAATGTGACCTCGGAATTTGAGTTGCTGTGGTTGTGTGGCTGTTTGCGTTGGCTGATCTTGTTGCAGGGAATATAAAAAAGAATTACATACTCGTACACTCATAACAGTAACAACAATAACAGCTATTAACTTGACTCAGGGAACAACAAAAAAAAACAAGACAGGCAGGCAGGCAACCACACAAGCTTTCAATTCAAATGCTACAGGAAGGTAGCTGGCTGAGGCAGTCGTCGTTGGCTCACATACCTGAGGGTACCAATTTTGGGCGCCTTGGCATCACACAATACACGAAAATCCATTCTGACTGTTAATGTGACATTTTGTCATTAAAATTTCAGCAAGGGGAAGAGCTAGGGCAGGCTGCACCCAATGAGGACACAGCCGAAGCATAATATTGTTATTATTATTTGTTTGCTTGTTTATTTCAATGCAGAGGGTAACTGAGGCAAAGCCATATGAAAAGTACAACTTAGGCAGAGGGGCCAGAGGGGGGTTACGGTCTGGAGGGTTGTCATTATTTTGGGTGTGTATTCCTGTGGCAACAGATGGCAGTCAAAGGCACTCTTGATACCAGCAGACGTAAGGCAAAGTGATTGTTTTGCCGGAGTCTTCTACTACAACCAACCAGGCGTATGCGTAATGTATGTACATGTATGTGCTACTCGAGTCAAATTAAATTTGCTTTAGGTCATATGCCAGAAATACACACACACATACACAATTCCAGTGAAAGAGGAAAGGCAGAGGGTGAAAAATATGTGAAGTGGCATCCCCACAGCAATGCAAATAAAACAGCAAAGCAAATTGGCAAATAAAATCTTTAGAAGCGGAAGAAATAAAAAAGTCGAGTGAGCAGAAAACATACTACTCATATGTGTATGTGACTGTGTGTGTGTGTGTTTAAGAAAAGTGTATAATTAAATTTACTTGTTGCCCTTGCCTTGGCATGAATTTTCATCTTTAAGAAGCAACGGAAACACATCACATCATCGACCAAACCTAAGCCAAAATGCCAAGACCAATTTTATCTAAAATTTTGGACTCAGCCTGGTCTCAGGACTGAAGTGACACTAATTAAAAAGCCCAGCAAGCGGATGTTTCCGTTGAGGCAAATAGATTGCAATCGGAGTTGCTTTTGAGAGATTTGAATTTGCATGCAAATATGTATATAAATTTATCATACTGCATTTCTCTGCTCCTCACATATGAATGAATCAAAACTGAAATTAAACTATACTCAACAGGACAGAACAGAGTACAGAGCTGGGTTGGGCTGCTCTGGGCTGGGATGGGATGAGCTGAGTGTCTGAATGACAGGCCAGCAGCAGGACCAAGCCAGCGAAACTTTAGTCAAGGAAGTGTCGCATGGTCGGCTGGATCTCAACAGACTCACACGCACACACACACACATGCAAGCACGCACTTGCAAAGCACACACAATTAAGTTGATTTGTTGCCTGTGGCAAAGCGAATGAATGAGAAATAGGAAATAGGGCCAAGACCTAGGTGGTGTAATAATAACTACAGCAAAACTCTATGGAAACCCGGAACTGGGTCAGTCAGCCAGTCAGTCAGTCAGTGAGACAGTCAGCAAATAGATGCAGCAACTGCCAAAGATTATAGAGTAAAAAAAAAAAAAAAAACATTTGAAAAGAGAAAGAGTGAGAAAGTTTACAACTGAGTAATTTAAAGTATACAAATGGTAAGAAAATTGGTCAAGTTGTTATTAAAAAAGTTATCATTTGCAAAACATAAAGAGAAATAGATTTTTACAAACAAAAAAGATATGGATATAAACTTCATTCATTACCCAAAAAGCTTCGAGGCTGACTCAAAATTTTGTACTATTTCGAAATATTTTTGTGAAGCTTCCTCATTATCCTTCAAGTCTTTCAATCAGTTTTTGAGTTCCCTCGGAATTCCTTCTTTAATTCATACTAGGAAAATTAAAATAAGCTCAGGGCTTTTAATATATTAAATCCATAGGAATATTCCCACCTTCAGTCTCGGATACCGGTGGAACTTATGTTCGAAGTGGTCCCTGTGTGACTCCGTCTTCCTGGAACTCAGTTCGACCTAACCTCAAAAATTTTATTGGAAAATATTTTTCAAGTCCTTGAAGAGCTTAAAGCATATACTATAGAGAGTTTTAGATTACTCTTAAATTTTTGGCTTAGTTTTTAGTTTTCATTCAATATTTTCGTTGACCTTTTATTCTTATCCTCTTGGCTATTTTTGGAAAATCCTTTCTCTCTCTCTCTCTCACTCACACTTTCTGTTGTCGTTTACAACTCCATAGCGATGCTCTTGCACATTTATGGTTCAGTGTTTACAACCGTTTTATCTCACATAGTTTATCTTATGACAACAACTAAACAACTGTCATGGCCAGCCAACCCTTTCAGGAGTGAAAAGGAGTCGCTTCAAAAGAACAAGAACCAGAACAAGCTGCAACAACAACAACAATAAAAAAATAACAAGTACTTGCTGCGCACATTAAATAAACAATTTGACTACACACACACACACACACACTCACTGCCTCTCTTTCTTTCTTTGAGATACTTTTTGTATATTTAAACCAAAAAGTGAAGCATGCAAGTAAGTGAAAGTAACGCACAAGATCTTTTTGAATATTTCATGAGTTAAGTTTCAATTGTTTGAAACGAGCAGGGAACCTACAATAAAAATTCCAAAAAAAAAAGAAGGAGACAGAATGAGCCCTTGGCTTTTTCATCTCTAAAAATGTGGCATGCCCCGAACCTGACATTTGCCTTGGCTCCCATGCTTATGCTTTTGCCTTTACCAATTGCAAGTGCTTGTTACAGACAATACAAAATGTTAAAAACAACAACAACAAAAATAAAGAAGTAGAAGAAGAAGAAGAAGACAGAGAACAACAACAGCAACCAAATTGGGAAATATTATAGCAATTTTCAATGCAATTTGCTGCAGTTTAAAGAAAGCAGCCAGTCTGTCGCCTTGCCTGTACTTCACCCACCACCCCCCCCCCTCGCTCTTCTTATAAAGTGCGTTTTCTTTAGCTTTTGTATGCTCATGTTGGCCATTTGAGCATTTTCATTGTTTGTTTTCCAACTACAGACACGTACAATGAGCACTTCAATGAAGTTGAGCAGCTTGGCTACAAAGTTTGCTTCGTTCCTCTTCTTAGCACTTTTTTTTTTGCTTTAGCACAATTGCGTCCAAAATGGTAGAAGTGCCCGAGTCATTAAAAGCAAATTGAGCGAAAATGAATGTCACAAGCTCAAAATGCCAAGACTTTAAGGTAACAAAAGAATTACAAAGAGTAACAAAGGTTAACAAAGAAAACTAAGCTGGATACTTTTAGAAATTATTGCCTATTAAAATGAGTACCCTGATTTAAACTAAATTAAAAAAGTAATTTAGATAAGGCTAAGTACAGAACTCTAAGGCATTCAAAAAGTACAGTTGCTGCGAAATTCTATAGCATACCTCATAAATAGTTACAACGCAATGGAGTTTCTTTGGAATTTGAAGAACTTCTCCTCCAAAATATTCTGAGAACCTTATTCATAAATAAGGCTAAGAACAGAACTCTAAGGCATTCAAAAAGTACAGTTGCTCCGAAATCCTATAGCATGCCTAATAAATATTTAGAACGAAATAAAGATCCTTTGGAATTTGAAGAACTTCTCCTCCAAAATATTCTGAGAACCTTATTCATAAGAACAGAACACTAAGGCATTCAAAAAGTACAGTTGCTCCGAAACTCTATAGCTTTCCTTATAATTATTTACAACGCAATGGAGATCCTTTGGAATTTGTAGAACTTCCCCTCCGAAGTATTCTCAGAACCTTCTTCATAAATAAAGTTAAGAACAGAACTCTAAAGCATTCCCTCTAAATAGTTTAAAAAGTACAGTTGCTCCGAAATTCTATAGCATTCCTTATAAATAGTTTAAACGCAATGGAGATCCTTTGGAATTTATAGAACTTCCCCTCCAAAATATTCTCAGAACCTTATTCATAAATATCTCAACAAAAGTTTCACCCTAACTGTGAGCATATTTTTTTATATTTGTCTACATATTCATATGATTGTCATAAGTTTTTTTGTTCGGTTTTATTTTTCAATTTTTATTATACTTCTCTCAAGAAAAAAGAAGAATGTGGTTAGAGCATGTCTTTCGAACAGAACTCAATTTCGAGTTCTCAAAAAAAAAAAATGAAATTATTTACACAAAAAAAAAAAAAAAGAAATACAAAACAGTTGAGAGAGAAACTTTAAAGAAATGGGGGAAGGCGTTCTCAAGTTGAGGGCTGTTGATGACTACGGGTATCATCATTATTTCAAAAGCAATTCAGTGTGCAATTAAAAGTACATCAAATGACAGATACACCAGCAGTATCAGTCACTGGGCTGCCGGGCTGCCCTGCGCATCCATCAGTCTCAGCTATAGCGGCATTGGGTATTTACTCTATTTCTCTGGCGACTATTCGCTACTAATCTCAGCTATTTGAACTTTGATTGAATGCCAACGACAGGCAACATTATGAGGCGTAACAATAAACATGAAAAACGTGTAAAACCAACTGCCACACAGCAGTCAGAGTCGTTCAGTGTTGCCAGCCCACAGGACTAAGTATTTTATGACTCGACACTAAACCGAAAGCAGCAATCACAATAACTCAAACACACACACACACACACACACACACACATACATACATCTACAACTTTGTATGTCTCATAGAGAATTAGATAGGAATGGGGGGGGAAAAAAGTAAAATCTGAGAATTATACACCCCAGACACATTCAGAGTCTCTCTCTCTTTCTCTGTGATATCAGACAGACACTTGTGTGCTATATAAATGAATAAAATGCCATATAAGTCGTAGATTTCTCTTGGCTATATCAACAAAAACAAAAAATATACGAAAAACCAAAAAAAAAACTTAGAGCAAAAGCACAAATAAAAGCTATTAAAAGTTGTGTGAGATGTCAAGCATCCCTCACACATACTAAGACATTTAATGCCAATCAAAGGCTCGAGCTCTCAACTCAAAGCAAACAATCAAATGCCCGAGAAACTTTTACCTTTTGTTTCTCAAAAAATAGCAAAAAAAAAAAAAAAAAAAGTAAAAATATTTTGATACAACAAAAGTCAATTCAAGGCTAAAACTCAAACAAAAAGCGCCAGTAAAATCGACAGCAATGGAAAATGAAAATAGAAACAAAACAAAAAAAAAAGAAGAAGAAGAAAAAGAGAAGAAATACATTTTTATATAAAAAGCAATAAACTCCCGGAAATGGGGAGAAGGCGAAAAAGAAATTGTCAAAATACAAATAGGAAATTGACGCGTAAAACGAAAAAAAAAAAAAATATGAGCCAAAAAGAAAGTTGCCAAAGTGATATTCTGCTCTTCCCCTGTTTACACATTCCAAGGCTTCCGAGATTTACCGTCTAACGAGTTTAATGTTTTAATGTGTCTTGGGTCTAAGATACATTTAAGGCTGCGCCACTGTCACCGCCACAACCTGAGGCTGTTTTTCTCATTTTCCTTATTCATACACATCAAATGGTTGTCATTGTCAGGAGCACAAAAAAAAAATAGAATACAAAACAATAAAGAGAAGAATTCATTGGGAGTTTCTCAGAAATTGTTGTCTGCCAGAGGCAGATATTGCCATGGATTTAATCAACACAAAAATATTAGAACTAAATTAATGAAAATTCACGTCTTTATAGGAAATATTCAAATATTCAAGTAAGCAAAATATGAAAAGATAATATAGATTTTCTTATGAATCCATCCAAGGCAAGCAAAAGATAAACTAGAATTTCTCATAAGTCCATCGATATGAAAATCACTTAACCAGTCTTTAATTTAATGAATTTTTTGGAACTGGAATCGGAAGAAAGTACTCCTTATGGATCCCGGAATATATCCCACTTAGTTTCACTAGACGAACTGATTGAGTTATTTCTGCTTGTCCGTCTGTTTCTATGATAAGCTAGCGTCTCAGTCTTAAAGCTATCGGATGGATCTAATCTCTATATTATAACTGTCATACAAGCCAAAATCGGTCATAAGAATAAGTGAACTCCGTGAAATTTGATATTGAGAACTAAATAATGATAGTTTACATGTGGGCCAAATGTTAATCGGATCGGGCTTCCATACCAATCACAACCGGTCCAAGAAATATCTTTGGGACTTTCTGAAAAATCATATTCATATGATTTAATTTTTATAAACATTTTTCCTAATTCAATTTCATATACCAAAAGACCTGCAAGTAATTTCCAAGAACCTATTTCAATTTCAATCAATTTAATTTGGCTTAGCCAAACGTTTTATTTCCCCTGAAACTATTAAAGAGCCGACTTAAAGGTACCAGCAATTTCACAGAATAATGGCTTCCATTTTGGCCGGAAGTTCTGTTAATAAGAAAATTAATGAGTGGAAACCATAGAAGAAAATTGCTAAAGAAAGGGTTCATTCGCCTCCAAATTTAAAAAGGGCAAACATTAAAAGCAAATATAAATTATTTATAATTTTTAATTGAATTCAAATAAAAGAAATGTCAATAAAAATTACTTTTTTCCCTGGTCGGTATGTGTTGAGTTTTATATTTGAAAGACATGCGGTTATTTTCTGTCAACGAAGTGAAAAGCAATTCCCAAACAATTAGTAGGAAAAATCTATGCCAAGTCAATTTTCATTACTCGTTAGTCTCGAGTGTGTTGGCAATCGTTAGGGCAGCCCTTGACTATTGCAGTCGACTTGTCTAGTTGTTTTTTTTCTCATTGGTCTAGCGAATTGCTGATTTTTTGATTATGAATTGAATACTTTGTATTACTTATTCTTTAAGTGTTCTCGGCATACTTCAGACTGTTTTGTTTAAAGAATCGAAGAACAGATTTTTGTGTTCTTTTTTGGAAGCTCTGTTTTGTGGGCGATGACGGGGAAACAAGAGTTGCGCGTGGCCAGTAAAACATTACGCATACGCCAGGTAGGTCACAAGGTGGCAGCCGATAAACACACCATTTACATGAAAAACACCCACGCCCCTTCACACAATACAGAAAATGCTGCGAGTACGTGTAGACATGAAAGAGGAGGCTCAAAATTAATAAGAACAGTTGGAAGAGCAGCAACAGCAGCAGCAGCCACAAAAGAATATGGAAAATCGCTAGGCATACGTTCTGAATATTGATAAATATTTGTGTGCAGCAACAAAAAAAAAAAAAAAGCCTGGAATGCAATTCAAGACAGCCGACGCACAAAAGTATGCCGCATATAAATGCATAGAGATACGAGAGATGCAGAAATACTGTCGATGTTGTCGTTGCTACCCCAAAGGGTGAAAGGGAAGCTGAGAGAGAATTGGTAAGTAAGTCGGTTGATATATGGAAAGACAAGCTGATTCAAAATATGAATTGTGCCAGAGAGTTCCAAGAACCTAGAAGCATTGCAGCTGTCGATATCATTGATGTCGTTGTCGCATTCGCATATTGATTGTATGATTGTGTGCATTGAAACTGTCATACATGCCAATGTCATAAACAAGCAGCAGCAGCAGCAGCATCATCAGCATCAGCATCATCTGGGTGGCATGAGAAAAATGCCTTTTGCCTCAATGAGAGGAAAATATGCAAAAACTCAAAACAGGATGAGCAACAGGGTGTGGGAATACAGCATATTTGCTGGCTTTTTGTTCTAGCCTGGATCAGCTCCCAACCTCTATCTTCCCTTCTCCCACTCTCTCTCTCTCTCTCTCTCTCTCTCTCTCTCTCTGTGACTTGCTTTCTATTTTGAATGATTGTGAAATATGCCATACTCAAAATGCTCAGCGTACCATGCTGAACAGCGACAAGGCTTCCGTTGCTACCTCAATGTATGCCACACCCCAAAAAAAAAAAAAAAAAAAAGGGAGAAAAGCCAACCAAAACCTAACCAACCTCAACGATAAGAATGCAACAATGCAAACAATGCAGCAGCCGTTTAAACACACACACAATTGTGAGTGGCTGTGGCACTTTGGGTGGCAAAACTAAAATACGTGAGCCAACCAAGTAAATATACCCAGACTCCATTAAAAGGAAGTAGTTGCTTTTCAATGTATTTTTATTTTTATAGACCATTCCAAACGATTCTAAAAACTTTACTATTTCAATTGAGCAACATAATCTTCATCATAGACTACTTTAAAAGATCCGATCCCCTAACTCTATACCATTCTAAGGAGATATATTTTAAATTTACTCGATTGGACTTAATCATGAGAAAATAATTTTTAAAATACTTTCAAAAGAATTCAAAAAATAAATAATATTTCTAACTTTATTTAAGGTTGCTCTCAGCTGTCTCTAGTTTCCTCAGTTTATACAAAAGCAAAGTTGACTAAGCCATTTACTTTATGTAATTAGAAGAAGCCTATAATATTTCAGTATTCCTTTGTTTTCAAAATTTGAATGAAGCCCTTGAAAATTTCATATATTCGTCTCTTCATTTTATTTTTGAGACTCTCTTAGCAGTCGGTACAGTTGATCCTCCAAGTTATATTTCCGGGTAACCCGGTCCCCTTTTCTAACCCAATCTAGCCTTGACTCCTCCCAGTAAATCTTGAAAATATTTTCAAGTTTTTTGAAAA
This sequence comes from Scaptodrosophila latifasciaeformis, assembly GCA_037075145.1. NCBI lineage: Eukaryota > Metazoa > Arthropoda > Insecta > Diptera > Drosophilidae > Scaptodrosophila > Scaptodrosophila latifasciaeformis. The sequence goes on from JBAMCM010000426.1 coordinate 945,610, forward strand.
AAGTTTGCTGGGTTAATTCAAATATATATTGAATCTGTCAAGCCTTGTTTGCAGTATGTGTGGATGGGCAGACCCCAAAGCTAAAATTCAAACGCTTCTTTTCTCACATGGTTTTTTCGTATTTTCCCAAATTATTTGCAAACAGTTGAACTTTTCAGTTGATTTCTTTTTTGCTTGCTTTACGGTTTTGGTTTTTGTGCATGGCAAAGTGTTGGCGTTTTTGTGGTAATTGCTGTCTGGCTAGAAAGGCTGGAAGGGAGAAAGCTCAAGGCAGCTTATCGCTTCATTACGCCAACTGCCATGGCAGAGTGACAACGGCAGACAGGAAGGCTGGCAGGCAGTTCCGTCAGTTCCATCGGTTCCGTCAGTTTGTCAGTCTATCGGCGCTTAATGAATATGCGACTCGTATTGCATTGTTTGGTTTGCTTTCATAAAAACATTTTCTGACATTGTTGTTGCTTGTCGTTGTGTCCTGTGCATACATAAATGTAGAATTTGAGTCATCTGTACCTATTCTATGGCATGCGCCTTTTACTTTGTAAGGATTCCGATATCTCTGTCATACGTTTCGGTTGGCTTTGAAAATGTCTACGGATTTTCAGATGAAAGAGAAGAACAGAAATCATATGCTCTTTGTGATTTGACAGACTGAAATGTCTGAGTAGTTCATCATTATTAATATTTGATGAAAGCAGCTGAGCTGAGCTGTGCTGAGCTGAACTGAACTGACTGAGTGCCGTGAAAAGCTGATAAGGCAAAATTTTGACTGTGCAACTGAAAGGGACGCGAATGCAAAGACAATTACATGTGAGTGCCGGCAAAGGTCCCAGGATTCTGGAATCGTAGAATATTCATTAGGCAATAAAGGAATTTTGTTTTGACAGTTGATTGATAAAAGAATGAACTCCTTTCTATTTTTTTTGTCTGTCCTTTTAAAATCTCTCCTTTTTGTCTTACTACTTCTTCGGACCCTGCTCAACACTCTTGATTTATTTTTTCACTCGATTTTCTATTAGCTTTCTATCCATTCTATTTCATTCCACTAATTGCGATAGGTTGGATGAAATGCCCAGGTTAGTTTCGTTCTTTGAGTAGACACTAACACTAATTGACTCCATTGTCCGAGGCTATCAGAAGCCAATTCATTTTCAATTAACAAGAAAATACAAAATTTAAAGACTTTAAGGCCAAGCCAAAAAAAATACATATTTTTTACGCTATATTTACTTCAGCCTTTTTTGGTTCAGAGCCAAAAATTTAACAACGGTTTTTCAACTTTTCAGACAGCCTCAAAAAGAGGGGGTCTCCGTACCCTTTCCAACATCCTGTCTAAACTTCGATATGCTTGTGCGAGACCGTTATTTCCTTTTCAATTAATTTATATTAAAAAAATAAAATAAAAACCTCTTCTTGTTGTTTGTTTTTGCTAACTTAGACAGAAATCAATGGCAGACTTTTGCGTTTGATCACGAAAGTAAAGAATTTTGTATCAAAAAAAAAAAAACCGAAGGAGAGAAAAAATATGTCTGGCATTGTTCGAAAAAAAAAGTTAAAAATAAAATTGGCATATTAATTTCTTTTAATATTTTTTTGCTACTACTTTTCCTTTTATCTTGGACCCTAACATTTTCCACTCAATCTGATATTGCTTTACCCCGGCCATAAAGTTTATTAGGTGAACGGAAACGCTTTGTTTTAATTAGATGACGAAGCCGGCCAGAGAGTCTGATGAGCCATCCGGAAAAAAAAATTGAAACTGGCAGAAACTGCAGGAAAAACGTCGCCGGGTTCAGTCTTAAAGTTTTGAATTAAATTAATTACGTGGCCAAGCAATTAAGAGAACTGTCCCAAGCAACGCACCAGTAGACGAGGCCTCTGCCTCTAAACTCTGTCGGGCTTGTTTAAAGTTTGCCGAGAGATAATAGTGAGTCAAAGAGAATTGAGGCAACCAGAATGAAAGAAATATGCCCACCAGCCGGTCCTGCCCTCCAGTCAACAAAACCAGCTGCCTTTTTGGCGAGGGTGAGATCCTCTTGATGGAATGGCAGTGAATGAAAAAATTCAGCAGAAGGAGAAGAAGAAGAAGAATAAGAGACAACACAGTCTAGGCTTTTAATTTCCCACTCCCCACAGTTATAAGATGATTTTTAATTCATCAAGATTTGCAGAGAGTTGACGTTTTGTTGGCGAGCCTTGGGTGGATGCGGGCAAGGAACGCATGTCGATACATCTTCATCATAAAGGCAACCAAAGGCTGGGAAATGGTTCTGGAGGAGAAGACCACCTTTTCAATTTTTGACCCGACAAAATGAACAATCCTCGCGACAAAGCGTCGAGTCAACAAAAGGCAACGACAATGACAGAAACAACGGCGACAACGTAAAAGGACCAGCCCAACCATGGAGAGAACAGTACGCGGTCTTCGCATCGACAATGTCCTCTGTCAATTTTCATTTACATACAAAAGCTTAAAGGACCCCAACATCCTCTGTCACACTTGAAACACGCACACCCTCACACATTTTCACTGCTCATATATGAATAGTTTTTGTTATTGTCGACTCTGCATATAAATCAGAGCCCAACCACTGGTTACATCTATTTATGTCAGGGTAAATCTCTCTCCACCCATCATTATAGAGTTGAGGACTTGACTTGAAAAACTAGCCCATAAGTCATTCAAAAATTTGCCCCATCCTGTTGCAGGGCAACGTGGCGTGGCTTGTACAGTTTGTCACACTCCAGTGGTTTCTGCTAAGGTTAGGATTTCCATACAAATCGTATGTCTATGAAGCCATAATTTTAAGATTAATTCCATGATTGGGGTCGAAAGTCAAACTCAAGTGAAGACTAAAAAAAAAAAACACAATGATATTTGCCTAGTCCCAAAGATTACAGACTCTTTTTTAATTTGTTTATGAATTGGTTTAATCAGTAAATACCGATTTATACCAAATCATTAACATGATTTTAATTAATAGAATACACAAAAATATTACTGCAAAATAAAACTAAAATGGAAAATTAAAGCAAGTCCTGGCGCAACAATAGCAACGTCAATAAAACGAATGCTTATTTATTTTTTGTAATAAATTCAACAAAACTTATTCAAAATACAATGTAAAAAAAAAAAATAAAAACAAAAAAAAATGAAGAGATGAGCGAAGCAAAAGCAACGTCAATAAATTAATTGCAAATGTATTAGCGAAAAAATAAAAAATAAAATAAATAAAATAACAACGAAAATGAGTTTACGGCGAAGCGAGAAAACAATTGTAAAAAGAAAAATTTAATTTAAATTGTTGCAACAGCAACGTCAATTAAAATCAATGCTAAAAAAAAAATGAAAATTATCAAAACAAAAGAAACTAAAAACAAAATAATATATGAAATTAAAGCTTGTTAAAATGAAATCACACCGGGTGCTGATAACTATTGTAAAATAAAAAATGAACTGGATTCGACGAGCGTTGAATGAAAACTGAAAAATATTTTCACCTTATCCAACAAATTAACCGAGTCTAAGCCTACTGAGACTTTCCAAAGTAACAAAATTAAATAACAACTCGACTCTGACTCTGCCAACTTGATTTCTTAAGACTGCCAATATGACTCTTTTCGAGGGGGCTGCCACTCTTAAGTGAAAAATGAAACCCCAACTTAGCCAACAAACTAACAACAAATTAACTGAATGAACTGAATTAACATGAATCATGATTCCTTAATATCTTGGAAAAGCAAATGATTGGTAATTATATTCATTAATAATTAGATTATAGGTTAAAATGTTTAGTTAATCGGCTTATTTGTTCAACTTTTTACAACTTGCAGGCAACACGACTCTGACTCTGCCAACTTAATTTCTTAAGACTGCCAATATGACTCTTTTCGAGGGGGCTGCCACTCTCAAGTGTTGCCATTCTTATATATATTATTTATCTTAATTTACACACACATAGAGTAATCTGGAAAATAAAACCCCAACTCAGCCCAACTGCTTAGCAAATTTGAGTTAACTTTTTGCTGTCAGGCAAGTCAAAGTCAACAACTTTTGAAACTGGGTAAAAAGTGAATCGAAACCATGAGTGTGACCCACAATACTTTTGCACACTCCACACCACTCCATTCTCCCACTTCTCCCCTCGTGCCCAAAACAACCCAAAGCGAGTTAAAACTACCGCATCTATGTCATCAAATTGTCAACAAAATGCAACAAATTGGCAAAAAAAAAAAAAAAAAAAAACTTTTCCTATGACTGCCTAAACCAAAACCCCTTTATCCAAATTTTCCAACTTTCCACAAAAAAAAAAAAAAAAAAAAAAAAAAACGACTTCAATTTCTCTAGAAAAGCAAATAGGGACACACAGCAAAAAAAAAACAATAACAAAGCAAAAGGCAGAAGCTTTACCCATGTTGGTAGACTTTTTTGGGTCTGTGAAAAAAAGAAAAAAAAATTTTCACTCCCTCTCGGTAAGGCAAACAAATTTTACTGAAATTTTTGTTTTATATTTTTGTTGACTTAATGCGACAAACGGCAAGGTAAAAATGCAAACAACCAAAGCTAGCAGCTATTTCTATATGCATTATACATACATCCGATAGAGGTATATATGTATATATATGCACTGTCGATATAGAAAGGTAATGGACAAAGCTTGTTACATGCTCCCAAACTTTTTGTTTATCAAATTTGAAGGGAAAAGACACAATCGATTCAAGGTTTCCCAACCAAAAGATACACTTTTTCTTAGAGATTTTTTTTTTTTTTTTTTTTTTGTTTTTCACCAAATTATGTTATTGAATAGATTAGCTAAGGGTAGTAATATTCTGATTTTGAAAGATAATCCTAAGGACTGATACCTTGCCTAGGAGAATATTTAAATCATCTATATACTCAATCAAATTCAAGTGCTTCTAGTCTCGACTCAATTTCTTGGCTTATCATATTTTATTATATTTTAATGAACCCTTTGAAAAAAATCACAATTTATTTTTGAAATTTGGGTAAAGTTTTTTCACAAAGCTTTTTGAGAGAAAAAAAATATTCACACAAATATTTTCTGCCTTAAGATAAAATGATGGTCTTCTCAGCTTTCACATCTGATTTAGCTTTTCAGATCTCTCATATCTCTCGAACAGATCTGTCTGGAATTAATGATGATGCTCATTAAAATTATGAAACGCTTCCATTCGCTGACTAGAGCCCTTGGGCATTTAGAAAGAGTGTATATTACAGCAGTAAACTGAATACTACGATTCGACTCGATTTTGCTTTGTTAGTTTTGCTTTTTTTTTGGCAGCGCATAAAACTCAAGTAGAGATTGTTTATATGGTCGATGGATCGACATAGAAATGAATAAGTTTGTTGGATGTTGACTGGAAACTAGGTTGCCAAATGCACTCCGAAACAAATACCAAACACATGCTCTAACGCGAAATGCAAACGTTTTGAAAATCAAATGCTTCGGCAAAATGTTCAATAAAAAAGGCAAACAAACAAACCCAAATGGAGTAACGAAACAAAATATGGTTGGTGAAAATATTTACACCAATTGAATCAGCAAATTTTGCTTGAAATATGATAAGAAAATGAATGGGCCATTGAAACATTGAATTATGAATTGAGAAACCCTGAAAAAAATCAAGTCCTCCAGCCTGAGATAAATTTGATTAAAAACAAATCCATTAAAGCAACTCGAAAGTTGACCTCAGCAAATGGCAAAAGCAATTTAGTTATACCAAAAGGGCTATCATCTTAAGTAGTTGATCTAATGAAGAATTGAATTTTGTATATTTCAAGAGTCCGAGAGGCATTTCCTGGTCTTAATTTGACCAACAAAATTATGAATGCACGTGTATATGAAATTTATTACAGAAAATTTTTACGAAAATCTGTGTCACATGACAAGGCGAAATGGAGAATTTATATCCATGTATATGTGGATTTACTGTCAGCAAAAACTCTATTGTAACATTTTCCCATTTCCTTACACCTTACCCTTTAGTGCTGACATGGTTGACAAGGTTGTGAAGAGACGACTTGTTGAGTACTCAAAATGGTTACACTTTAAATAAATAATCCAAAGGACAAACGCTAGTGAAATTGCTTGGCATCTGCAAAGCCTACCAACAACAGCAGAAGGCAAATAAACTCTCATTTTATGGCCACAAAAAGAAACACTCACACACACACACACTTTTCAATTATTCAAAACTAATGTCCAAAATTGTTCTATTTTCCCGACTAGATTAGATGGGGCTAAACCAAATTGCATGCCACACACTATTAACAATTGCAATAAAATGTAAATAATTACAGGGTGTACTTGTGGCCAAAATAAATGTTGAATATATACCAGAACAATCTAAAAATATAATACTTCATATAGGCAACAACAACAATCTATACTGTATTTGATGGCCCAACCTTAAACCAATTCATCTAACTAGGCAAATTACTACAAGTGAGGTCAATGGCTTAGAAGTATTTCTATATATCAGATTCTTAAGTCTGAGCTATCTTAATTCAGATGGTATAATCTGGAAAGGTTCCCAGAAGAGAGTTGTGAGAGTTGTCCACATTTTAAATAGGTTTCTGGCGTACCTCAAAGACTTTACTCTAAATCAATTCAGATTTTTGAAAAAGTTGTCTGATCTTATAGCGTAGACTTTATAGACTATATACTCTACATAGACCATAATCTTATTTTAATATTCTCGAAATAATTTCTCTACATTTTACTTCCTTGAAAAGCTTTGACCTTTTTCAGGAAACAAGTTTTCCTTAATCTGAAACTCAGATTTAATTCGCTCTAAGGTTAATACTCAATGGACCCAACTAGTTTTATAGGTGGGTCTATTTCTCAAGATTCACACGGTCTCACCTAACCTAATAGCAAAATATATTCTCTCATTCTTTCACTTAATATCCAGTGAAATTACTTCTACTCCCCCAGGTCTTCGTTTAGGTTGGTCTTTTGGCTTTATTGCTTTGACCGCGACTGTAAAAATTTGATATGCTCTTTGTAATTAAAATCATAGCCAGACAACTGACCAGCCAACCAACTGGCAGATCAAACCACACACTCTTCCTCTCTCCCTTTTCTGACCACCGCCCAACCGTCTGTTTTCTTCCATTCACACTGAGACTTCCTATTAAATTCAAAAGGTGGTAAACCCTACAATCGGCAGGAGGAAGGTCCAAAGAGATGAACAAAAAAAAATATATATATATATATGGTATTCCTATGGAAATGCAACAAACTGCTGACCAAATCAATTTTACATTGAAAATGAAAATGTGCTCGTTGCACACAGTTTGGGGGAAATTTGTTGTTGTTTTTATTGTTGTTGCTCTCCTCGCCTATATTCATTCCCCGTAAAATTGCATACGGAAAGCATAAACATGATGGACGAAATCTATTTTTTGGGGGAAATGCCAAGGTGGCATTTGGGATAGACATATGATTGGGTGGGGGTGGGGGAGCAATACAACCAGTAACTGGCTGGCACATTGTTGTTGTTCTATTTGCGAGAAAATTGTATTGGAAAATAGTTTGAAAAGAGTGAACATACCACGCATATTAGATCTATCGAAAGTTTCACTCCGGGCAGGGCACGTTGCTCTGAAATATTGGAAAAGTTGAAAGCTTTAATAAAACTTGCATTTATATATTCAACAAATACGAATGCAAGGCAACAACTAGTTGCAAATGGAATGCATTCCACTTGGGATTCAAAATAGAAAAAAGGCTGAAAAATAGTAATGGAATTGATGTACGAAAAGGGTTGGGCTGAAAATTCTATGGGGGGGAATTTCTCGTTGCATTCAATCGAAATAGACAAATTATTTGATTTAATTAAAGGGAAACCGAATAAATCCAGCTAAAATAGATAAAAAATATAAATAAATAACAATAAACATATTTGCTGACTTCTCCTGAAGCATCATTCGATTTAAGCCCATCAAGAATTTGGAATTTAATTTTAGAAAATATTTTTAAAAATTTTTAATAAAATTTAATAATGAAAATTCCTATAACCCGTGAGAGCTAAAATATTAGATCAAACAGGTAAAGGTTGAAGTTTTGGAATTCTCAAATGAAAAGCAAAAAAAAAGAAACCTTCTGTAAAATTCAGAATTATAAATCTCAAGATTTAAGCTAGAAAATTTCCAGAACAAAATCTTTATAGACTCTTTGACTTTTCAGGTAAAAAATTGTCTAAGCTGAGTAAGAAATTCAACTACTCTTTGCCAGCTTTTAGGGTATATAAAAATCATTATCAATTTAAAATCAATATAAAATTGGGTTTACATTATTGTTGGTGGGAAAGAGCAGAGGTGAGGGGGTTTTTTAAATTGATGACTTTGCAAAGGTATTAAAATGTATAGCAAATAATACGAAACACCAATATAAAGTTTTAATATGCACCCCCCCCCCCCCACACACCTAGATAGATGTATGTGTGTGTGTGTATTTTTAGTGCAAAATGCAGGGCAACAAATTTTGCAATTGTTTTATCAAGCGTGTTTTGTCATAGCAACCGTCAGCAATAATAATAACAATAAGAAAGAAAACAATGGCTCAAAATAACAACAATGCCGATAAACGAGGCAAAAAGGAAATGTGCAAAATAGGAAAATTGCAACATTGAAAATCTAAACAGGATGGCAACGCCAACAAGGAGAAGGTGTTATGATTTTCCTTTTTATTTTTTTTTCTAACAATCATTTTGATTGTTCGATTTTAAGGATCCCCTTTTTGGGCCAGAGGAAATATTGCAGCACTTCGAGTTTATAGACAGAATGTCACCGAAGCAAGGAGAGCGGCTCTTCAAGGAGTCCAGGCCAGGCTAACTGGGTTGCCTGGGAAAATGTTGACAATCCATGCGTGGCTTTTGTTTGAAAACTTCATCCTATTTTTTTTTTCTTCGTCTTCTTCTTCGTCTTCTTTGCAGGCAACAAAATAAAATAAATGGATGTGTGCAGATTCCTTGGGTATCTATGCCTTTGCTCACCCTGTCGCTCGATTGTTGCCATCTCTTTCTATAACTGGCAGGGACCCTTGAGCTCTGTCAGCTCTAGAAATGATAAATATCCAATTGAGCCAAAGGTGCACAATTTTTATATGCATTTCTCTGCCACATTTGCCAGCCTCAACAGAGTCAGCCTGCCACACCCCAGGCACACACACACACTCTCCATCTCTCTCTCTCACTCTTTTTGTCTGCTCCTTATACTATTATTCTATCATTTTATGCAAAAAACAATTTATTACTGTTTGCTGCAATCCGTGCAATACAAAAGTATCTGTCTGTCCCGGCAACTTATCGCCTGATATCAAGCCTCCGCCACTGATTCAGATTGGCTTGCAGGTGCTTCGCTCTCTTCTTCTTCTTCTTCTTCTTCTTCTTCTTTTTGGTATTCTATCTATTTTATGTGGCTGCATTTTGTTTGGTTTTCGTTTCGTTGGCTTTTTTCGGGGCTGTCTGCCACCCGACCACGATTGCCACACTCTGATATCCTTAAATTATTACAATACGCGTTGCCAACCTTTTATCGTCAAAGATTGATTGCATTTGCCAGTCGAAAAATGCAAAACTCTTGCTGTGCTGCAATTTATGCCCACAGGGAAACCCCCGTAAAATAAGTAAAAAATTAAGGGATTTTTAAATATTTTTGCTTACGTTTTGGAACAATTTTGCTAAGCAAAAATATTGAACTCTAAAATTTAATTAGGTTAATCTTGTTCGGGAATTTGAAATATTGAAAAAAAAAAAAAAATTTATTAAAAAATTCCTCGAAAAAGCCAAAAGGTTTTCTGAGAGCCTTCGACTTTTCAGCCTGGTCAATCTTTTTTCAATTTGTTTATCTGAGAAGGTTTTTTTTTTTGAACCTTCGACTCTTTAGCCTGGTCAAACTGTACTTTTTTCATATTATTTACTTGTAAATATTCCATTTTATATATCTGAGATTTAGCTTGGCATTCTAAAGATTTAGGCAAATATGAAAATCATTGGCAAATATTTATGATTTGTGGTTTTGACTTTGAGTGGAATTCAAAAATTTTCACTAGAATAGATTTTTAAAATCAATAAATTTTGCTTATAGCTTAGATAAAGATAAGTTCCAGTCGCCTTGAATCAAGGCAAAAAAAAGACAAAAAAAAAAGAATTTGATAAACGAATCCCCATGGTTACTTGCGAGACTTTAAAACTTTGCCCCCGGGGGAGCAACTGGCTTGTCGACTTAACAGGCATTTTAAGCCAGATGCACACACACACACACACACACATATGTATATAACCGCATACCATATCCTTCGGAGGGCTGGTCGCCCCCTTCTAGGCTCATCGTGTGGTAATGGTTGTGTGTACTCTTGGCATTAACATAATTCATATATTGTTGTATTTGCATAATAATAATGCTGGTGATGTGCCAGCATCAGCATCAGCCGCATTTCCAGCACCATGAAGCGTCTTTTCTCTGGCCAGGGCCAGTGGCAATGCTAGTGGTAATGGTAGTGGCAGTGGCAGTGGCAGTGGCTCCTGTGGTAGTGCCACTGTTCGTTGCTGTCTGTTGTTGACAAATGGTACACATTTGGCAACACCCAAAAAAGAGGGGCCAAACCCATAGAGTGAGAGAGAGAGAGAGGGACAGAGAGAATAAACTGAGATTTATCCAACAAGAAGAAAGTAAACGGACAAAGCAAACGCCTAGGACAACATGTGCCAGGATCTAGAAGCAGAAGCCGAAGCAGCAGGAAATGCCCGCATAAATGCATGAATACTTATGGATATTTTCCAGTGCATTTCAAACTGTATGGTGTATATGCTCCTGGGGCACTCACATATAAGTGTGAATCTCAATGAAAATGCCAGTGTGTGTGTGTGTGTGTGTGTGGCTTTGTGACGTTGTTCCACTGACATCTGGGGACATAATTCGTTGACACAGACAGTTATATCTCTTGTCTCTCACCCCCGCAGTCACCCACCCACTTCGCCAAGCTAAGCTAAATTTTGTGTTTCTGAAGTTTGTTGTTTTTTTTATCATATTTTGTTTATTTCAATTATGCTTTCGCACTGAAGAAGAAGTAAAAAAAAACTTTTACCTTTATATTTATTTTTTTTTATGGAAAGTTTGGCTGACCTACACAAACATATTAAATTACACACACACTCAAAGCACACCTACTTGCATACGTAAATGAAGTAATCAATTTTCAGGATCTTGCGTAACCCAAAATTAATGACCAAAAAAGTTCATTGAGCTCCACTCAACTCGGCTCACTCGGCTCGCTCGACCTGACCCAAACCAAGCCAATCCCAACCGAATACCCTGTACGACCTCACCTGTCAATTTGTCTGACTTGCCGCTGCCCTCCATCCCCCCTTTACTTGTCTGGTTGTCTTTGTCCTACAAACTTCTTGCTTTTCCGTTCCCCGAACCAATCTCTTCTCGTAACATTTCCAAGCAGTTTGAGTGCGATTTTTGTACCATCAAGTGAAGCGTAAAAACGGCATCATTAAAAATCAATGTTTAAAGATTTATGAGCTTAACAAAGTGTTAATTACAGCCTGCAACAACAACAACAAGAATCAGTCCAAAAGGACGAACAATAAAAAAATAAAAGCAAACACAAGAAGTACTCCGACCCACACCGAACACCATGGAACAGCCAAAGGTTGCACAACAACAAACCAAAATTTAAACAAAACAAAAAAAGGTCTTTAAAATATATTATAAAGATGAACTCAAATAGGGTCATATAATGCATAAAAGCTACATAAATCCTATGCATATAAAACAAAGGCACCATAGCTCAGCTAGGTAATCACAAATATGACATACACTTTTTAGAATTTGAAAGTGAAAAGATTTGAGATTTAGGAAAAATATGGAAAAGATTTGATTAAAAGAAAAATCTGAAAAATTCAGTATGAGACAAATAAGTTTTTCAACCTACTCAAAATTATAAGATATACCCTATCAGATATATTATAAGAGACTGACAGGTCTTATGGATCTCTAAAAAAAAAATAATTCATATGAAAATGCTAAAATCAGACCGATATTTTTTAGATTTTTAAAGCACCTTGGCTAATGCTCTATAGGCTTCTGAAACCCTTTGGCAATTACATTTATACAATTTACCTAACCGATACAGTTGAGAGAGATCTTCAACAATATTTCTGATTCCAATTCCTGAGAATCTTAAAATTTAATAGGACTATCTCAAAGCCTTTTCCCTCAACTTATTTTCAGTTCCTAGAATAAGCAAGGCAAGTTCCTTCTTCAGAGTTTCGATTCAGATGTATGAGATTTTGAACTATATATTTTTGATTCCAATTCATTAGGAATTTTAACATTCACAGACAAATGAAGATCAGACAGACCACAGACTTCTTCAAAGACCTCGTTCACACCTAGATCAAAGCTCCCATCTATCGAGGTCAAGCCAGTCATTATATTAATAATATATAGTATCTAGCCGATTCAGATAAAAAATATTTTTAAATTATTCCTGCTTCCAAGTCCCAAAGATAGTCAAAAATAAAATCTAATGCCTTAATCTCAAGGCTTTCTGGGTCTTACCAACCCTCTGCATAATTCCAGGACAACCCCATAATTTCCACTCGCGTACCCTTCAAATCTTTTTCAAGTCCTAAATAAAGAAGCTATTTTCATCAGAAAAGAAATTGTATGAGGGGTCTTGAATAAATACAAAAGTCTATGTTTCTCAGCTGAAAAAGTTGTTGGGGATGTAATCAAATTATGTGTCCGAAATGTGTTGGAAAAATGTTGCAATATAAATAAAAATGTGAATGAAAATTTTATAAATTAGTCATATTAAATGAAATGCATGGCCATAAATGATTTATTATGCATTCGTTTTAATCTTTTATGCAATTAATGCATGTGTAAATTATTCAACATTTGATTATGCGAGGCTAGCAGCATGTTTTTGGTGTCAACTGTACCCGAAAAATCACAAACCTGATTGTTTGTTTTTTTTTTTTTGGGAAGAATTTTTGTTTTTTTTTTACAGCAATTAAAATGTGTAATTTTTCAATTGAGTTATGCAGTGAATTTATATTAAATAATTGCCTTTGTTTGCTTATTTTGGTTTTATGAAATTTTTTTGTAATCAAATGAAAAATGCAATTTTTATGTGGTGGCTGCTGCATTGCAATGGGAAGTGGGGAATTAACCAAGTTTAATAAGTGTTTAGTTTTTGAAATATGCAGTTGAATTTGTGGCTGGCAAAGCAAAACAAAAGCACAATGGAGTCGAAAAAGTTTGCCTATCGCAGCTCAAAACTAGGACATTTACTTGTAAATTAACTAAACTCATTTAACTTTTATGCAAAACGAGCCGAAACAAAACAAAACAAAACGAGACGAGCAACTAAAAAAAAAAAAAAATTCCTCTGGACAAAAACAAATTGAAGGGAAAACTTCAACACATTAAAGGACCATTGGCATCTACAGGACCTGCAACAAAGTCAGAAACAATGGGCCAGGGCAGTGCAGGGCAAGGCAGAGATGTGCCACGAAGACAGTAATGAAGGAAGAAGAAGAATGTGAAAAGGATGCAATGATGGGAGAGGCAAATAGAATGGCATAAATACATAATTGAAGGAGCTAGCCAAATTTAGGTTGAGGCCCCCGAAGGTTTTTGACTTTAAATTAAAATAGAAGGCACACGCCTATCACGAGCGCCCAGCCCACCGCCTCGCAAGGAACCAGAAACCCCAAAGCGAAAGTTTTTAATCAGACCATAACAAAAGGCTAAAAAGAAACAGCCGACAAATGCAGAGACACAAAAAGCCGACCAACGGTAAAGGCGCTAAAAAAAAAGTACACCCAAAAATACTTTTCGCTTTGGCCAAAAAGCCAAGTAAAAATAGAAAACTAACTTGGACGCTTGTGTCGACTTTTTCATATATATTTTTTTTTTTTGGGATGAAAAAACACACACACACACACTAACAGAGAGACACAGCACGCTCAAATAGGAAAAATCAACAACCGAAAAACGTAAAAGATGCCAGGCAGCAGTTTTTCCTTACCCTTAGAGGTGGGTAGGAGGAGGACGACTACGACACACGTGAGGTTTCACAGCAACGACAACAACAAAAATACAATATATACATTATAAATACAATATATATACTAGATGCGTGTGGTGGTGGCTGCTTGCGTGTATGTGTGTGAAGGACGAGACACACTAAGGCACGCAAAAGCCTTAAATATGCTTGAACTACTAAAGAAGCCATAAAGCAAGCAAGCGAGCAAGCAAGCAAGCTGCCAAAACGGCCAGGCAAGTAAGCAGGCCAACGGCAAAAGGAAAATCGACCGCCACAAATGCCACCAGCCAATCTCTTCACGCAAAATGTGGTAAAAAAAAAAATTTTTATATATTTTCGACAATTTCGTCCAGACAACAGAAATTTAAAACTTGTTGTATCTTCTCGCGATAATTCACATCTACCTGGCCAAGTTGCAGGGGAAATCGGGCTAAGGCGAAACGGGCAAAGATTTTAACATTGTCAGCACAGCTTAGGGGTTTATTGGGGGCATAATCCATGAGGGTGGACAAATTTCCCCAGAAAATAGAAAAGGAATATTCAGTCAAGGGAATATTTGAGAGGTTTGTGAATATGCTTTCTTGGGACCATAAAGGAAATATAAAGAGAGAAGGAAATTGTGTAGGAATTTCCTAGTCATAATTCCTTGTGAACTTTAGAACTTTTTGAAATAAAGGAAATGGCTAAGGAAATATAAAATAATTTTTTATGAAACCATAAAATATTCCTGGGATTTATTTTAATATTTATAGAGCTATTCAAACTAAAGGAAATATAAATTTGTCTAGCAAAACTTCCCTTAAAATTGTCTGGAAAATAACTAAGGAAATAATTTAAGAAAGTTTGTGATTTAAGAAAATATATATGAAAAATATAATATCATAAATATCTGGGTCTATCTAACAAACTATTTCCATATGTTTAACAAAAATCCAAAGCAGGTAATCCGTAGGTATTTCCTTAGACAGCTGTTTGGCTTTTGAAGATCAAGAGCAATCCCACAGGTACCTGGGGTCTAACTGCTTGAAGTACCTGAAAAATATTAAGGCGATTCAACAAATCATCCGAATATAAAAATCGAACCATTCTGCTTTCAAAATCAGTATCCTTTGTCATGCAACCGCATATACATTCCTCGTTTACCTTTGAGACAGTCGAGGGCATAAGGACTTTTCGTCATCAGCGTTTGATAAATAATCTACCCGTGGATTGCAGAACCTGTTCCAGTTCTGTTGGGGCAGTTGAGCCATATAGTCATCACTGGTTAGGCGGTCAGCATGCCACCTACATCAATCTCAGTCTGGAGGAGAAATTATTTCTCAAGCGTATCGATCGTGAGCAGATTGAGGAGTTCTTGTTTTGCGATGAGAGTGCAATAGACAAGACCAAAGATTTCTTACTAGAGGCAGGTGTGGAGGCAGTGCCGCATCTCTTAAAATTTCTTTACTACGAGGCCACCAGACTGGACGTGACCATTGGATTCTATGTGAATGTGAAAAATTCTAAGACTCGTTTGCTTTTCGAGAGCAGTCCAGTGAGCATAGCTCATCATTTGGATATCGAAGAAACTGTGGATATGATATTTTCCATTTTGTTGGATAAGATTAACAATTTTTTGTTGCTACAACATCGTTGCAATACGGATAACTGCACCATCAAGCGTTTGAAAGTGACTGTGAAAAGGTATTGGAACAGTGGGGACTTGATCCTGCCCTTGCAGTATCGGTTTAAAAAAGATGTGCGAAGATATGAAAAGGTTAATAAGAAACCTGTGGATATGGTGCTGCTCACCGAGAGTTATCTAAGCTATCAGGGACAACGATTCGGGTACTTTCCGGATTCTTTGAAAGTGAATTTGTATAGTTTTCGTGTGTGCGCCAGTTCCAGGGAGCTGTATGCTGTTCCGTATCTGCTGAGAAGTCAGGACGTAAATAATACACCCACATTTATCATACAAAACGATGTGACAGGAACGTTTCGAGGTTTACATGAAATCCACAACATTCGGCGCTTTCTGCGTGCAGACTCGAAAGATCACACTTTTGTGTGCCGACAATGTAAAGGACATTTTGCAGAACGGACTCAGTTTGCCTTGCACAAGCAAATGAATTGTGGTCGCGGTTTTGTGGTCTCTCATATTGGGGAACAACTAACCGAGATATATGAAAATTGTTTAATATTCCCCAGAAGATATTTTAATTATGCCTGCTTTGGTCTGGGCAAATAAAGAAATTTAAAATATCCTTGTAAAAGTAAAAACAATTAGAAAAAAGTC
The DNA here is from genome assembly GCA_037075145.1 of Scaptodrosophila latifasciaeformis. NCBI lineage: Eukaryota > Metazoa > Arthropoda > Insecta > Diptera > Drosophilidae > Scaptodrosophila > Scaptodrosophila latifasciaeformis. Next base: position 961,975 of record JBAMCM010000426.1, read on the forward strand.
TCACGCCATAGCTTTTTTATTCATACACAATTGAAATCCTTTAAGCACTATAAACGTTTAACTTTTATGACGCTCACTTACCGTGGTATTGCCTTCAAATGTGGCGTTTACAATTTTTCACACTGTTCACAAGAAATATTGCACAAAAAAAATTCTTAAAATATATAAACTAAGTTACAAGCCGATTCATTTTAACAAAACCCGCGCTTTTAGCTAAATTAAAATAACTGGAAAGTGCAATAAAGAACGAACTGAACTGTTCTTGAAATAGTTCGTTCTTCGAGTACCGGTTTCTCAAAGTTCACTTGTACCGGAACCTTTGTCTACAGCATTTTTTAAGCCTAACAAAAATGAGCAAAATAAACGCTCTAGATGAAATTGAAAAAGAAATTATACTATGCATGCAAAGTGCAGGTAAGTTTACATAAATAAAAATTAAATACAACCTGTAACACCATGTACTTTTCGTAGGTCAAGCCTTGCAAGAATTAGGCAAGGAGAAGTCTTCACAGAAAAATGCCGAAACTCAAGCGCAACAATTCCTAAAAAGTCTCTCCAGTGTAGAGTCTAAGTTATCAGAACAAATTAACTACCTCACACAAGTGTCCACTGGTCAGCCGCATGAAGGCTCCGGCTATGCTTCCACTAAAGTTCTACAAATGGCCTGGCATCGCATTCAGCACGCCCGCTCCCGAGTCCGCGAGCTAGAAGAGACCAAAGCCAAACACTCACACGCCGCCCGCCAGCAACAGAAACGCCAACAAGAACATGCAGCAGCCCAGCAACAGCAACAACAACAGCAGCAGCAACAACAACAGGCGGCAGCAGCGGCTACAACAGCAGCAGCAGAAACAACAACTGCTGCAGAAACAGAAAACAAATAAAGAGCACCCTGGGGGTAGAGTAAATACTAATGGACCTGCCTTGCTTCCCAATTAATTAAGAGTTTATAAAATAGTTTTTGGTATTAAATTTTAGATTTATTTTCAATTTCGAGATTTTTTGTAAGTTCTTCACTTTTAGCCGGGCCTCCCAAGCCAAAGAAGTTTTGCTCGCAAACAAATCTCACGCATTGCAAAAGCACATTACGCTCATGCCGAATCTCTGGTGCCAACAGCTTCTCCAACATGGTATTCTGCTTCCGCATCTGATACAAGCGCTTGTAATTCAGGCCATAAACGCGTTTTCTAGGCACAGGTGGCCTACCAGTTGCCTTGTTTGGCTTTGGTGGCTCTTCGGTTAGTCCTTTCCCCACATTCGCTCCTGGTGAAGGAGACCTGGGTATTTCGGTTTTACATTCTATGGGTGCCTCCTCGGGACCTTCCTCATTGTCAGAAAGGCACTCAGTGTCAGGTTTTGATTCTACTGGAATTTCCGTTTTCCGCTCTATGGCTGCCTCTTCCGGGCCCTCATCTGAAGAAGATTCCGCATCAATCATTTCCTGGTCTACTTGGACATTTTCAGTGCAATCAGATGCTTCAATGGTTTTAATTTCTTCTGCATTTTTGACTTGCTCTGTGGGTTTATCTTCCACAGAAGCCTCCTCCGAATCTTCCTCTCCAGTTTCACTATCAGATCCATACATGCCCAACATACTGCTTAAAGCATTCACTTGGTTGTCAACTTTGCTTTTGGTGTGTTTATAGTCAGTCAGTTGACTGGTTCCGCAGAACATGGGCACGCCTGTGGAACTTTTAGGAACCGATTGAGCTGGCACAATTTCCTGGCTTTGCTGCTCTTCAGCTTTGGTTGGTGGCTTATGACTACAAAGTTTATTCAGTCTCCTTTCTTTTTTCTTTCGTTTGGCTGGTCGAGGTTGCTCTTTGTTGCGTTGACTTTGTGGTCTGGTCCGTCGTCGATCTTCTGGATTACCAAAACGCGCCTTGGAAGCTTCCAATCGCTCGCCCCTTTTTAAACGCTGCTCTTTGGCCTTTCGAGCTAATTCCACATTTTCGGCAGTCGGAAATCTAATGAATTAATAAGGAAATTGTATGATTAATTTTCAAAGCAAGGTATTTCGCTCACCTTTTACGTCTTTCATCTCTCCAGGCAGCAATTTGCTCGGGTGTCCACACATTTTTCACAGATTTGTATATGCCGGTTAAGTGATTTTCTTCTATATGAGTTTCCAAGATGTTCGCCAGGGCTGTAAACTCACAATCATCGACTGGGCAGGTTTGATGTTGATCTTTGTGAATTTTCATATCCTTGGCCGAAGCTAAACTCATGCGACAGTTTGAGCAGAACTCGGGCTCTGGAGGTGGTTCATATATAGGAGGTGGCTGATCTTGTACTGATATTGAAGCGTCGTCTATCTGTAAGGAATTTGGTTTCTTTTTAGTTTAGATTTTTATTGATTCCTCAAATCTTACTTGTTGATTCTGTTTGAGAAATCTCGGAGGCACTGTGCTTCCACGCGCTCCATACATGGGCGGCGGTTGCTTGGAACGCGGCAATAATGTCATACCGCTGGGCGTGAGAAAATGTATATTACTTTTGGATAATTGCCCTTCATTTTTATTAAAATTTGGCGATGGCAAAATAAATTTTGTTTTTTGTTCTCCCATGTGCGATATTTTGAAACCAACTAAAACGATACTTTGAGTACTTCATTGGAGGTATTCCAGCGTAATACAATGAGCAAAGGATAAAAGCAATTTTTAAAAACAAATAATTATAATTTAACATTCATTTAATAATAATTAGTTCTTAATGTTCTTTGCACTGATAATATAATTTCTTAATTTACAAAAATTTAAACAAATACGCAGTTTGGTAACTAGTTCATTCAGCGAACTCTGCGTTCACCCATGAACCAGTCCACTTAAGAACCCATTGAAGACACAAAAGAAAGTGATACAAAATAAATACAACTAAGTTATTTAATATTGGTAAATATTAAGTAAAAAGTTTTCGAAACAACCTAAAATACTCAAAGAAGTCCACAACCACAATGCAAAGTGTGTTAAACACCGTCAAAGGGACAGCCTTGAACGTAGCCGAATATTTGACACCCGTTTTGAAGGTAAATGAGTGAGAAGAGCTATTTCGTTTGTTGTCGTTGTGGGGGGTGGGGTGGGGCACTGGCGGCGCCGTCTAGCCTATTGAATAAATTAATCAATTTTTTTCTATTACTTAGGAGTCGAAATTTCGCGAAACTGGAGTGCTCACACCCGAAGAATTTGTGGCAGCTGGCGATCATCTCGTCCATCACTGTCCCACCTGGCAATGGGCGTCCGGTGATGAGTCAAAAACAAAGCAATACTTACCAAAGGGTAATAGCGATAACAATCTTTTAATACGTTTTAGTGCTAATTGAACCATCAATGCTTTAATTATATAGATAAGCAATTCCTGATAACACGCAATGTGCCATGCTACCGACGCTGCAAGCAAATGGAATATGTGGGCGAAGAGACTCTGGTGGAGGAGGAGTCTGGCGATGGTGGCTGGGTGGAGACACATCAAGTCAACGATGACGGCACCACACAAGTGGACGAAAAAATCTGTGAACTGACCCTAGACGACAGCAAGGTAAACCAAACGAGAGCACAAGCAAAAACCAAATTCTAATTTATTTTTCTTGACCTAGGACGAAATGCACACGCCCGACAGTGAAAAGTCGGGAGCCGAGGGACCCGGCTGTACCCTCGATGACGAAGACGACGACGAGGCCATAGACATGGATGACTTCGAGGAGAGTGGCATGCTAGAGCTGGTCGACCCAGCTCAGGCCACCACCACACGCAAAACCGAGGCTGACACCAGCAGCGTCCCTTCAGGCTCGGCCGAGGCTAGCGGTGATTCTGTGCTACATACCCGCACCTACGACTTACACATTACCTATGACAAATATTACCAGACACCACGTCTCTGGGTGGTGGGCTATGACGAGCAAAGAAAACCCCTGACCGTAGAGCAAATGTACGAGGATGTCTCACAGGATCATGCCAAAAAGACTGTCACCATGGAATCGCATCCGCATTTACCTGGACCCAATATGGCCTCAGTGCATCCCTGTCGCCATGCTGATATTATGAAAAAGATCATCCAGACCGTCGAAGAGGGCGGCGGCGAGCTGGGCGTGCATTTATATTTGATTATCTTCTTAAAATTTGTTCAGACCGTCATACCCACAATTGAGTACGATTTTACGCAAAACTTTTCCATGTCCTAAAGCACACAATCCCGCTGGCCAGCTGAAACCACCACCACCACCGGCACTAAATTTAACAATTATTCTAATTTTTATGTAATCAAAAAAGAAAAACAAAAAACAAAACGAAAAGCTTCAAAAGGCGGCAATAAATTACAATTTAAAATTAATCCAAAAAAAAAAAAACTGCACTTTGTTTTTTTTTATATTTAATTTTTATTTCCATTTTGTTGTTGGTTTTTTTTTTTGTTTTGTTTTTTTTCTTCTTGTTGGTTGCTTGTTTGAAACATCTCTGAGATGAATTTGTTTTTATGTTAACATAAAAATAATAAACATAATAAATCAATTAATTGTAAATATATATATATTTTTTTTGTTTTTATCTTTCCATCTTCTGCTTCCTCTTCTTCTTTTTAAGTTTAAAATTAGGTAGTTTTGTTTTTATTTAAAGTTAATTTTTTTTAACAGTTTCAAACTTAAATCTTTTAAAGGTGTGTGTGGTGTTGTGTTTGTGTGTGTGTGTAAATTTAAATTTATATACTATTTAGTATATATATATATATTTATATATAACTGTTAGATTTTTATTGAAATTTTATTTTTTTCATATACACACACATATATATATATAGACATATATATATATGTATATGTATTTTTGGATATATATATGTATATATATATCGATTTACTTAAGAATTAAAATCACTTTTCATTTGCAATAACAGGTTCACATCGTAATCAATTTTACAATAAACATACCTACGCCCCAAAATTAATTAATTAATTAATTAATATTTATTCATACATTTATTTATATATATTCATATATGCCAACCCTAATTATTTATAATAATTATACAATCCAGGTCGAAATAAAAAAGATGCAGAATCTATTTGATTGACCTCCACACACATATAGAAAGATATATACACACACACATACACACACGCGCGCGCTCTCCCCTTAACCGCCTCTTTGAGACGACTAACCAACAAAATTTTTATTTCCTGCAGAATTCTCACATTATACCTAGATAGATCCGTGTGTATATATATATATCTTCCAATATATCCTGGCATATCGGTATCAACTTTAACTTGTTTTAAACAAACTCATATGTTGGCCATCGTTAGACGTTAGACGTTTCCATTAATTTTTTTTTTTTTTTGTTTGATGATCAACAAATTTTACATACCCCCAAAGATTTCAACAACTTTTCCATATATATTTATATATTTTTTTTTAACTTTAATGCTGCTGCCTTTTAACCCTTTTTTTCTGCCTAAACCTAAACCCTTTTTGCTTAAACTTTTCCGCTTCTTCTTCTTGTTATATTCTTTTTTTTTTACAATACATACAGAACTCTTTGAAGTTAGTCGAACCGAAAAAACAGAAACCTAAATACACTTTACACTTTATTCATATATTTTTTACTAGGCAACCTACAATTTTTTTTTTCATTTCAAATTTTTTACTTTTGCCTTTCCTGATTCTTGTTTTTTATATTTTATTTCTTAGATTTTAAAATTTTCTTTGCTGTTTATAATTTTTACATTTAATAACAATGATTCGATTTGTGAAGAGGGGGAAATAAGTGAGGTTAGGTCTGCCTTTTGTGTTCTCTGGTTAAATTTATTAGGTACATTTTGTTTGGGCGCAAATGGCAAAGTCAGCTAAAAATTAAACAAAAAAAATATGAAATAAAATAAATTTCATAAAACTTTGCCAAATTAAATTGAGAAATAAAATTATTAATTTTTTAATATTTACAAGGATTTTCTCTGTGTGTGATTTTTTTCTTTCATTTTTAAAATTATACAAGGTGCTGTGTATTTTTTTTAATTTGCAGCTAATTTTTAATTAAAATATTTGCTGGTTTTTTTCTCGAATATTTTTTTTTTTACAATAAATTTTTTTTTTTCATTTTTTTTATTAAGTTTAATTTATTTTTGCTTTAAGAGAATTATGTTGCTTTTGTTGTTGTTGTTGTAGGTAGTTGTTTGCATTGTTGTTTTTGTTGTTTTTATTTTTTAATTTTAAAAATGTTTTTCAAACCTTTACACACTTAAAAAGTACACCTAAAAACAAAAAATTAAAGAATTACACAATAATAATTAGAAATATAATTAGAATAATTAGATAATAATTTTTTTAATTTTTTCCTTTTCTTTTTTTATTTATAATAATGAACACCTAAAATTTGCTTTGTTTTTCTTTGAATGCGTTTGTTTTTTTTTTTTAATTTTTTTCCCTAATTAAAATAGACGAAACACTACGCAAAATACTATGCAAGACACTTGGCGCAAAAACTTTACAACAATAAAAAAAAAACATTTAAAAAAAAACGGAAAATTACAAAAAAAAAAATTATTTTGTTTTTAACAATATTTTTTTGACAAAATGAACAGGACAAGGCTTAAAAAGTGTTTGCCAATTTTTTTTTGTTTTAAGATTTCTTTTTTTTATTTGTTAATGTAAATATAAAAAAATAAAATATATATTCTTTTTTTTTGTTAATTCCTAAAATGTAAAAGTTTTAGTTTAGGAAAGGACTAAAATTTAACACGCATTCATTTTTTTTTTTTTTTTTTTTTTGAATTAAAAAATTAATTAGAATAAATTTTTGTTTTGGATTCTTTTTCTGTTTTCCTTTTTGTTTTATAGCCTACATAATAATAGTTTTTTTTTTTTTTAATAATAATTAACATTGAATCAACAAATGTGTGTGTGTGTGTGTTGGTGTGTTTGTGTGAGTGTGATCGTCTTGGTGGTGTGTTGGTGGTAGTGATGATGTTTTTTTCTTTCCCAAATAGAAATAATTTTTGTTTCTTCCATAAATTTAAATTTTCTTCTTCTTCTTTTTTCTTAATCATATTTTTGTTTGTCAACAAAATTTCCCATCCTTCCTTCTTCTTCTTCTTCTTTGTTTTAATTATTTACATTTTCCTTGCTTTTGCCAAACAGTTTTTTTCTTCTTCTGTTTTTTTTTTTTTAAACTTGATTTAAGTATTTATTTATTTTTTATATATTCTCGGTTTTTTGTTGTTGTTGTAGATTTTTATATGGTTTTTACACTTTGCGCTTGGCATGCAACATTTCCATGAGCAGCGTTTGGGTGGGTGCACTGCCAGCGCAATGCTTGGAGTAAAGATGCTCCTCACCGCGCGCCGCCATGGCATGGATTTCGGGTAATATATTCAATAGCCTCCTGAATTTGTCCTGTAAAAAAAAAAATAAATTTCATAGAACTTAAATTTTCAAAAGTGGACTTCGAATTTTTAAGGGGCTAAAAAAAAAGTTCTCCCTTGATCCCATGAAATTATTTAATTCCCTCAATTTTGGGTAGACTTTTGAAAAGGCTTAAGGTATAGTTTCGATCATTTTCCTATGTGATCTCAATTCCCACTTGACCAATGAATATCGGAGACCCTAATTTCGGTCTTCAAACTACTGGGAATATTTGAGCTTTGAAAGAAATTTTTTCTATTAATTTTTTCTTTTCAATTCAAATTTTGTTTTTTGTTTTTGACTTCCCAAATTTATTTGATTTTCTCATTCCAAGTTTAAATTATTTTTTAGCCCTAAGAAAACTAAATCTGAGTAATTCTCAGGCCCTCTAAAATTTCTTAAAAAAAAATTTTCTAAATTCTAAAATCATAAAATTAATTATTTGATTAAATTAATGCCTAAAATCAGAATATCTCTTTTTTTAATATTTTATACAAAATGATATAGGCGTTCATACGGACGGATAGTCGGACGGACATGGGTATATCTATTTCTCTAGTCTCCCTAATCATATTGTAGGTATCTCTGGGGGGTCTCCGATGTCTAGGGAAATGTCTAAGGTTTAAAAATTATAAATTCCATTTCTCAAGGTTCGGTTAGGTTAGGTTAGGTTAGACTGCCTGACAATCGCAAAGGAGTTCAGACATGAAACATTTTGATCCTTAGTGAGGTCGGTATAGGAGGTGTCCGAGTTGAGAGAAAAAGTCTGGTGATCAGTTCATTTCTCAAACATATAGAAAATTTAAAGAAATCCCCCCATTTGGTTTTAAATTTTTATAATTTTCTCAAATCTCTTGGAATAAATTTGAGGCCCCAATATTCTCAATTCAGTCCTTTTCTACCCTTTCTTTATCAGAAAATCTCAGAGGTTGACTATTCTATTCTAAATGATCTTCCCCAAAGTTCTCCTCTTTTGTTTTTATTAAGAATCCACTCACATTGACTGAAGGATAACAGGTGAGCGTGTAGTCCAACAGAGCTGCCTGCACATTCTCATGGCCCTCCAAGACGGTCTTCTTATTGATAATGCCGCGTACATCTGAAGCAAAAGAATTAGATGATTAGATACTTTCTGAATGAGGAAAAAGGGTAAAGTGAGGCTTACCTGGATTCAATAAGATTAGGAATTTCATGCAGACATAATCGCCCATATCGAATTTCAGGTCAGTGAGTTTATTTTGCAGCTCATTGAAGTAGTCGCCCAATTGGGGCACACCCAACAGGCCGAGACTCATCAGATTGAAGACCTGACCATTATTCAGTTGCGTCTCGTCCGGCAGGCCGTTGTGTATGCGATGATGCAGATGATCCAGTACCAGCATATCGGACCAGGAGTGTTGCAGCAATTTCATTTGGTCGTCGACCTAAAAAAGTATCAAGCAAATCATTTTTTGGGTTTTAGTTTTGATGGGCAACTCCAAAGGACTTAAGACTAAAGTAGCTACATTTTATTTTCATCTCTCTCTCTGAAAAAGAAGTTCAAATGCTTTGATCGCGCTCTCTCTCTCGCTCTCTCTGTCTCTCTCTTTGTTTGTGTTTCTCTTTGGGTTTTGGGCTTTTGCTCTCTGAATGTGTCTGCCTGTGTGTTTGTATTGATGAGGTTGATGTGGTCTTTGTGTTGGTTTTGCTGTCTTTGCTCATTGCGTCACACGACAACAACAAAAGCAACAACGATAGAGTCTGCTCGGTCTCTGCCGCTTGGCTGACTGGTTCAGCTTTGGTTGGTAAGTAGGTCAGACACCAAATGAAATCGAAATTCAATGCAGATTTAAATAGCAAGCGTGTTGCTTGCTTGCCGCAGCCGTCACACTGACGCGTCGTCGTCAGCGTATTTGATTTTTTTTTTTTTTTACATAACAAGCCGCAGACTTGGCCCCTAGCTCAAAAAACTGGTTTGGTTTTTGGCGCTACATTTTTTTGTACTCAGCCTGAATCGTTTTGTGTGTTAATTTGTCTGACGAGTTGTGAATGGGATGAGAAGGGGGCGATGGGGGGAAATGGGATGGTGTTGGGGTAGCCTCATTACCTTTAGATCCTTGAAGAAGACTGTATTTCGGGCCCAATCGACTTGTGAGAATAAATTCTGATCGAGCACTTTGCACATGAGCTCAAAGAGATCCACTTCAACTTGATTGTAGGTTTGCTTTTGCAATAAAGCAAACAATTGCGTTTGCCATTCCCGATCATCGATGGACTGCACAAATTCCCGTATCATCGGTGAGACCCTGTAAGCAAAATTCAAATCCATCGAGTATAGCTTTGTTTCTCTCACAATAAAAATCGTCTTTTTTATTGCTTACCTCAATGGTTCGATGAGGGCATCTGCTGTGCTTGAGGGATGCGTGCCAGAATCGAAGCTTTAACATGGCAGAAAAGAAGAAGCAGAAAAGGGAAAATTGCATAAGAAACAAAGTTCACAAAAATTTGTATGCAAATTCGAAACAAAAGGCTTGCCGCGCAAACATGAAGTTGGCCACACTCGAAAGTATCGATACTTTCGTTTCTTTGCAACTTGAACAAAACATATTTTTTTTTTTTTGGGAGGAAAAACAAAAATAAAGAATTAAATTCTTCATTTTTTTTTTTAAGGAAGTTTTTGAGTTTTTCATTTAAATACCACAATTTCGATTCAGCTGTGCTCTGCAGAGATCCTGTGCCAGTTTCGTGACAATTGCCGCCACTGCCGCTGCCATTGCCGCCGCCGTTGCGTTGCAGGCCATCAGCACTGTTGCCATTGCCGCCGCCAGCATTGCCACCGCCACCGCTGCCACCGTTGCTGCTGCCATTGTTGTTGCTATTGCCATTGCCCACAGAGCCGTTGCCGCCGCTGCCCACACCGTTGCCATTGCCACCATTCATGGGTGTGGCTATCACACCGACACCCGTACTGGCATTCACCTGGCCTAAGGCAATGGCTATCGGGCTAGGCGACGAATCCGGCGATTGTGTGAGTGAGGATACCTAAAAACCAAAAGAAAAAACACATATGAAATAATCCAATCCCCTCCTTCCACAGATCCATGTGACTTTAATGCTCACCTGAGGTATTTGAATTTCTTGCTTAATATTCATATTTGGATATGCTTGCGGATAGCCCGGTGAGAGCGGTGTCGGCTTTATGTCCGAGCCTATGGAACTACGCAGCGCCTGCAGGGCCAATTGCCGCTGACGCATCACCTGAAGTTTTCGCGCACGATCCCGCTTATACATGGGCCCAAATTTATTACGTCCTCCACGCATTCGATCCGCTCGAACGGCTGCAAAAAAAATAATAATAAAATTATTTAGAAAATTTAATAATTTTGTTTTTTAATTTATTTAGAAAATTTAATATATATTTTTTTTTTATTTATTTAGAAAATTTAATAATTTTTTTTTAAGTAAATTTTTAAATATTTCGATTTTCATATTTTTTTATGGGTCTTAAAATTTTTCTCACTGGGAAAGGGGAAAACCATGTTTATTTATTTATTCATGAAAATATAACCCGGAGTGTCCAGTCTCAAATTGCGCATAAGAAAAATTCTCATTAACCAAAAGTACAGAAACACACACACACACATGCACGCATAATCACACCCACACATATGAGCATTATAAAATGGCACCCCCGCAAGTGCAAATGGGACAAACGTTGTCAAAACAGCAAACGAGTGGGAGGGGGAGAGAGGGAGAGTGCGATTAGAAACGGTGGTGAAGACAAAAGGCAGCGGCAAAAACAGCACCCAAAAGATGGAAAATGACGATAAAAACAATGCGCGCTAAAATTGCGCATATAAAGCAAACAGCACACACACACACACACACACACATACACGCACTTGGACATATATGAAAAAATAGTAAACACAAATAACTAAAACGCAATAATAAAAATGTATTTCTTATGCGAGCAGCAATGCATCTGAGAAGAAGAGGAAGAAACAGAGCTATAACGAGTGAGAGAGACGGAAGATGTTCAGGGGTTAACCTAAAACTAACAAGAAAAAAAAAAACTATGAATGCAGCAGCCCAAGCTTAGAAGAAGACGCAATAGAAGCTAACAGCTAGAAGGAGGGGAGTAGAGGAGGGACTGAGGGGAGGGGGGAGGAGTGAAATAAGCGTGTTGAATGCTCACGGGGCTAAATTGCAAAGGCAGGTGGTGATGGCGGTGGCAAAGCTCAGTGTGCCATAAAATATGCATTTGAAATGCAAGGCAGCGACGCAGGCAGAAAAAAAAACAAACAAAAACAAAAAAAAAAAAAATTGCATGTATTTTTTTTCATAAGTCTCCATCATGTTGCATTTATTTTTTTTCGCGTTTTTCTTTTTTTTTTCTTTTTGGTCTTGTTTCTCGTTTCGTTTTCAAACAAGTAACTGTAATTTAGGTCAAGCGTATTGTTTACAAATAATCAACGTGGTGTGTGTGTGTGTGTTTGCACTTGTATTTGTGTGCCGTCATCATTGCTCTCAAATGCTTTGAAGCTCTCTCAGGCTTCAGTCAGCGTCTACGTGGACGTTGACAGCGGCCGAGGCATTTGCATTGCTCACGCACTTGGCAGCGCCCCAAACAGACGAGAGAGCATCTCACTCGCCGCTCTCTTACTCTCTCGATTGGGAATGGGCTCTCTTGGTTTTTTGTGATTATGTTAAAAGCTTTCTTCTAATGGGGCAAAGCCGGCGCTGTCGGTCGGTCTATTACGAAATTTCTTTTTGGCGCGCAACTTTTTGTTTTCTTTTTATACACTCTCTCTCTCTCTAACTCTTTCCACACCAACACACACGCACGCACAGTGGATGGCTGTTTGGCAGCGCCGTCGCGGCATTAGACAACTTTGTTGAGTGGAGTAGGTCAAGGACAGTTTCGTGAAAACTGGGACAATACAAGTTTTGTTGTTGTTGTTGCTGTTGCTGCTCTCTCTCATGAATTTTCTCTCGCTCTCTAGTGGACTTTCTCTCTCTTTCTTTCTTTTTAGTAGTCCATCTCTTTCTGGCTTTCTCTTGACTTTCTTTGATTTTTCTCACTCACAGGGAAAATGTGTGTGTGTGTGTGTGATTTTTTTTTCACAAATATTTTTCCGGCCGCCTTTTCTTGTTGTTGTTGGAAAAAAAATGGGAAGGTCTTTTTGGTTTGCCAGGAAGAAGAACACAATTGATATTGTGTGTGGCCGGTTGTCCTCTTTGTCCATGTGTGTGTGCATGTGTGTGTGTGTTGGTTGAAATATTTATAGGCCTTTTTATTAAAGACACACACATGATTTGAAAGAGCCGAGGTGCCAAATAGCTACGCTTCCTCGCTTCCTTAGACTGGCCAGAGGGGGGTGAGGGGTAGCAAGGAAATGGTTGGACCTTTTTTTTCTCTCCACCGCCTACGTCTTTTGTCTTCTTCTTCTTTGGGGTTTTTTTTCAGAGCCAAAGTCAGTCAGTCGTGGTCTCTTACATAATTTGCCTTTCCCGCTGCGACCTGCCCCCTCTCCCCTTGCCGTTCACCCATCCATTCGTTTTGCCTTTGTTTTTGTTTTTATTTCAATTTTTTTTTTCGGTTTGACATTTTTGTGTTTATTTTTTTTTCACTTTCGATTTTATTTTTAACAAAAAATTTTCACTTTTTTTTTGCGTTTACTTTTTTTTCTCCCTGTTCAGCGTTAAATGGCTCAAATTTGACTAAAAAAAGGCGTTTTCATTTACATCACATGTGGCAGGTTTTTTTTTTGTTTGTTAGTTTCGTCTTCTTCTTCTTTTTTGTATTTCTTTTTGGCTGGGAAATCAATAAATGGATTGACTCTGTGGGCGGTGGAAATGGTTTTACTGTTATTATTTTTAAGCTTCGAACAACACCAAATTTGGGTCAATGGTGCGTATGAGCAATTTGTGACAGTATCAATGGCCCATTAAAGCCGATAAGGTGTGCTGGGCTAATTGAAAGTGGCATCAATTGCTTAATAGTCTGACAAATATTAAAGTCGACCGACCCACTTGACAGATCATTTAATTAGGGTATTCCCGATACAAAAAAAAAATAAAAATTTTTTTTAGAAAAAAAAAATTAAGAAAAAAGAAAAAAATTTTATATTTTTTTATAAAAAAAAATTTTATATTTAAAAAAAAAAATTTTATTTTTGGACTCTGGGAATACCCTTACTAAAATAGATTCTTTATCGATTACACACACACACACAAACATATAAACAAACACAGCCGAGCACAGTGCCACACATTGATTGTAGCAAGTGTACAACTTGACGTATACGTGATATGGCACTTGCACATTACGCATACGCCATGTGGCCACTGTGGCAAAATACAGTCTTTTCATTTGTGTAATAAAACTCATTCAAGTATTACACACAATGAAATAAAATTGACTACTAAAATAATAAAAGACCCCCCCCCCCCTCCACTCCTCCCACTCACCAACTCCCTCTACCGAAAAAAAAAAAAATAATCCAATGAATTAGGAATTGACTAAAACATATGTTTGAAATATCTGCTAATTACATCTTTGGCAGCACCCACTGCCTGGAGAGGTAATTTCGAAAACGTAATCCAAGTCTAAAAAAAACCCCAATTTGCATTACAATGGTAAAAATAAAAAAAAAAAATAAATAAATAAAATTAAATAAGCCAAAAATAAATAAATGACTTTGCTTATTTATTTATTTTTTTTTTTTTTTTGTGGGACTCTGAGTCACTTGGCGCTCGAAACTAAAGATTGCCACACACACACACACACACATACACGTGGACAAAGCTTGCGCTTGGCTAATACAAATTGTTCCAACAAAACGCATTCAATTTTAAACAAACCAAAAAAAAAATAAAACCGATTTGACAAAAAACCAAAACAGCGGCTCAAAAGTGCCGCAATTATAATAAAAATAAAACAAGAAAAACCAAAAACCCAAAAAAAAAGCGAGTCTGTTTGACTGAGTCGATTTCGATTGCGCTGAGCTGAGCTGAGTAACCGAAAACGCTGCTGCTGCTGCTGCCTTTTTGCCGCTCTGACGAAAGAGATTTCAACAGAGCAAAAAAAAAGAAATATAACAACAACAAAAACGGAAGGACGGAACAGCCAAAGCCAAGCAAGAAAACAAACGCAAAATATTCGTAATAATTCAGAGTGAGTATTAATATTATTTCTCTCATATATTTCTCTCTCGCTCGCTCTTGCGTTTGCCATACATGTTGCATTGATTGCACACACAGAGAAAACAAATTGACCAAACATACCAACAGAGACATATGGAATCGAAAATATATATATATATCAACATCTTATATATATATAACGAGAGATATATAGACTATGTATATGTATCACGTGCACGTATACAAGCACATAACGGAATCTAGGTCATGAGCGCAAGAGATGGCATGAGCCACCCATTCTACTCTGAGTGCAAGCGAGATCGCCATATTCACCGAGTATATACCAACTACTCTGTACGTGTGTGTGTGTGTGTGTGTGTGCCAAATGAGCGCACGTGTCAATGTGTGTGCGTTACAGAAAGCACACAGCAGCGAGGCAGAGCGGCAAAGCTTTGACTGTGTGCGTGCTGGCAATATGAGAGAGAGCAAAGCGGTTTTAGTTTTTGCGAGAGCAAAAGATGATGTTTTTTTTTTGTTTTTTATAAAAACTCGGTTACTATTTCAAAGTTTATTTTGTGTGCGAAAAAATTTATCTGGAATTTTTGTTTTGGGTTTAAAAAAAAAATATTTAAAGAACTTTGTGGTATTTCAACAAATTTTATCTAAAAAATGCCGCAGATTTTTCAAGAAGTTTCTCAGGTTTTTTTTTTTAGATAAAGAGTGAAATTATATATATTTTTTTATAATTCAAAGAAACTAATTTTTGTAAAACTAAATATTTATATTTTCAATCAATTTCTTTTTTTATAATTTTAATTTAAAATATTTTGTCAAGATAAATTTGTAAGCATATTTTGAATAATTGAAATTTAATCAATTTTCATGGGATTGGAAAATTTCATTAACCGAAAAACATGTAAGCCATTTCATTTAATATTTTTTTTTTTTTTTAATATTTGAAAACAATTTGATTAAATATAAAAGTAATTTTCATTAAGTTTTCAAATAATTGTTTTTTTTTTAAGTAAAAGCAATATAATAATTTTTTTTGTCCTCTTTTTAATTTATTGAAAAATAATATTTATTTTATTTATTTTTTGTTTGTGTATTTTTATTTAATTCATTTATTGTATTGATTTATTTTCATTTAATTTTATTTATTTTATTTTTTATTTCATTAATTAATTTATTTCATTTGAAAACAATTTAATTAAATATAAAATTAATTTCATTAAGATTTTCAAATAATTATTTTTATCGTCTTTTTAATTTATTTAAAAAAATATATTTATTTTTTATTTTTTGTTTGTTTATTTTAATATAATTTATTTATTGTATTTATTTTTTTTAATTTCATTTAATTTTATTTTATTTTATTTATTTAATTTATTTTATTTTATTTTATTTTATTTTCCATTATTTTATTTTTTTTATATTTTTTTAATTTCATTTTATTTATTTCAAATTTTTTAATTTTTATAATTTTTCAATTAACTCAAAATTTAATGAATTTCTTACTCATTCCATATATATTTTAGACAATTTCCCATTATTTCCCACAACTTCCTCCTCCACTCTTTTTTTTTTTTTTTTGCTTTTAAAAAATTTCCAATAAAATTTGCCTCATAATTCACAGCTGATTTTTTTCAGTTTCCTTTTTCAGTTTGCCACGGTTAGTTTGGCCCATTTGAATAATAGTTGAAAAAATTGTATGTGACTACACAACAAACAGAAAAAAAAAATTATTACAAAATTCGAACAATGTTAAGAGCATGTCATACACACAATAAACACACACACACTCACACACACACATATACAACAAGTCGGTGAGAGAGCGCACAAAGCCGCCTTCCATGCGGCGCTTTTATGTGAGTTTTTGCTGGCGGCACCAAACAGAGTGAAGAGTGGCGAAGTGAAGAGCAGAGCGGCGTACGCAAAATGCAACGCCAACGCCGCTGCCACCGCCACCGCCGCCATCGTCCACACCAGCGCCACCTCCGCTGTTGTTAATCGCGGCGGCATCCGTCTTTTCGGTTTGCCTGCCTTGCCTTGCCTTGCCTTTCTTATTTCAGAGCGCGGTTTAAACAGACAGCGAGAGAGTGGGTGAGAGAGAGAGAGAGAGAGAATGAGAGAGCGAGCGCGAATGCAAGTTGCACTGTTCCCACTTGCATTTCATTGCATGAAAGTTTTGGTATATAGCAAAAAAAAAAAAATATAATATACATAGAGAATTCGCACAAATCTATATACAGGCTAAGTGCACATAGAAAATCCATATACCATTTCTAGTACATAGCCATATCTGTATAAATAACCAGTATATACATGTGTGTGTGCGTCTCTGTATGTGTGTGTGTGTCTGTGTGTGTTTATTTCTGTTTATGTGGGTGCTTGACGCGTGTACTGAAAGCAAAAGTTTTTATTTAACATTTTTTGTTTTTTTTTTGCGCTAGTTTTGTGCGAGAGCCGAGTTCTCAAACAAAAAGCCAAACCGAGAAATAACAACAACAACAACAAACAAACAAAAACAATAATAAATACACAATCCATAACAAAAAGTAATTTTTGTCTTAAAATACAAAAAGAGAAATATTCGAAATGCAAAATGAAAAAGTATTCAAATTATATAAGAAAAAATATAAATAAATTGGCAGCAAAAAAAATAAATAAATGAATACAATTTATTTATTTAATTCGGCTTAAATAAATTTCACAATATTTAAGTGATTAAAAAATCACGAAAAGCTCGGAAGCCATAAATACCGAATGAATCAATCGAATGAATACTGAATACGAAAAGGAAGAGAAAATGAGAAAGGAAATTAAGGAGAAATTGTTTCAAAAGTGTAAAGGAAATTTTTGAAAAAAAAAATGATGAACCCAAAATTATTTTAAAGGCAAAAAAAAAAAAAAAAAAAAAAACTTAAAGAAATTAAATAAAGAAAATCAAGTCAAAAAAAAAAAAAGGTTTAGCAAATCAGGAGTATATAAAAATTATAGAGCTGAATATATACTCGGAATTTCCAAAAGTCTCCCAATCCTGCAAAGTCGGAATTTTTGAAATATTTTAAGGAAGAAACTAAACCTTAAAATAAAAAATTCTAAACACAAAGAGAAAGACTAAAATAAATCAAGTTTGAGATCCCAAAACAATTTTCTGATTTTCATAAAAAAAAAAAAAATTTGAGGAAAGTCGGGAAGAAAGAGGAAATATTTTTTTAGCTTAAAATAAGCAAGAAAATAACTCAAAAAAAAAAAAATAATAATTAAAAAAATAAGAAACCAAAAAAAAAAAAAAAAATTATTTTTAAATAAAATAAGCGAGAAAATAACTAAAAAAAAAAATAATTAAAAAAATAAGAAACCAAAAAAAAAAAATTATTTTAAAATAAAATAAGCAAGAAAATAACTAAACAAAAAATGAATTAAAAGATTGATAAATAAAAAATATTAAAAAAAAATGAATTTATTATTTAATTTAATTTTTACCCAAGTAAAATATTTTTTTAAATTTAATTTTTCCTTATGTAAACTATTTTTTTTTTATTTATTTTTTTTTTTATTTAATTTTTACCAAGTAAAATATTTTTTAATTAAATTTTTATCAAGCCACATTTTTTTTTTTTTAATTTTAATTTTTACTTAAGTAAAATATTTTTCTAAAAAGCTTCAAAAATGTTAAAAAATTATTTAAAATAAAAATTATATATTTAAAAAAAAAAAAGAAAATTAAGACTTTTGATTTCATATAAAAATTTGTTGAATTTCCTTTTTGCTTCTTCGGAAATTCAAATTTGGTTTGAGAATTTCGAATCAATTCAAGCTGCCCTGATTAACTCGAAGATTGAAGCCAAACAAAAATGCGAGATATAATCAAACACATAATAGGAGCTCTTTTAGTTGAAATATTTTGTGCGTAAAAAGAACAACAAAGAAATTGGCAAACAAAAACAGACCAAAAGCAAACGAAACGAGTGAACGAACGAACAAAGCCGAAAAGAGAGGAAGTCAAGAACGGCGTCTCGTCTGGAAGACAACGTCGGCGCTGGCGATGTCAACGTCGACGACGTCTCTTGGCGTCATCGCAAGCCCAAGTAGAACGGGAACGCAAGCCAGAAAGACAAAGAGAGAGAGAGAGAGAGAGAGGGAGAGTGAAAACAGATGACAGCAAACGGAGGCAGCAGCAAAGTCAGCAGAGTTTACATTTTTTGTTTTTGCTTCTTCGGTTTTTTTGGGGTCTGTTGGGATAGGTCAGAGAAACGTGCTGCTCCAGAAAATAAAATTTCATTTCATTTCGCTTTTTCTGTTTTGTTTATGTTCTTCTTGTTTTTTTTTTTTTTTTTGAGTAACTGGCACACTGGGAAATTTAGGCAAATGGGCCAATGACAGAAAAAAAACTCTTGAGATTCTGCGTTTTTAATTATTAAAAAATAAAAGCTTACATCATTTTTTTTTTTTGTTTTTACTCATAAAACAAAAGAAAAAAAAATATTCTTTGAAACTTTAGAGATTAGAAAGGGTCTGTCTAGTCGAGTCTACCTAATAAATTCTTGATGGACTCATACCTTTTTGTAGTTTTTCGTTTGGTCTGCGCATTTATAAATAATAAGAAATATCGATTTAATTTCTTCGACTGCAGCCACCAAACCCAAAAGACACACACACACACGCACACACACATACACATACACAGTCACATGAAATTGCAAAACAAGAGACACGAATATATTCAAACTTGTACTCAAAATTCACTAGGGTCGAGTACTAAAATCAAAGAGACGAGGAAGTTGGGGAGTCAGCAAGGAATCTATAGTATTTCAAAGGAAAATATATTTTTGGTATACGAAAGCCCCCCCCAAACTGCTGGTCATGAATTATTCGTGAAAAAAAGTAAGCCCGAAAATTTGTTCTAGACTGAAAATAAATAGAACAATTGTCGATGGAGAGATAAGCAAAAGGTTCGAAGAGGTCTTGAAAAAAAGAATCCATGGAAGGAATATAAAAGTTTCGAATCTGGAGAAATCTTTTGTCTCCGAGAAGTCTTAATAGGAATATCAGAGCTTGAAATCTGGAGAATTCTTTAGTTCCAGAAAATTCTCAGGAAAAGAATCGATGGTAGGAATATCAAAGGTTCAAACCTGGAGAAATCTTTTGTCCCCGAGAAGTCTTAGGAAAAAAATGCACTATAGGAATATCAGAGTTAATAATCTGGAGAAATATTTTATCCCCGAGAAGTCTAAGGAAAAGAATCGATGGTAGAAATATCACAAGTTCAAACCTGGAGAAATCTCTTGTCCCCGAGAAGTCTTAGGAAAAGAATCCATAATAGGAATATTAGAATTTATAATCTAGAGAAATCTTTTGTCCCCGAGAAGTCTAAGAAAAAAAATCCATGGAAATTCAATGTACTCCATCAATCCAAATGTGAAGAAACCTCTCGTTTCAAAGAAGTTTTAAAAGAGGAATCGGAGAAAAGATAATCCCATTTCCATTGCTAATCTGAAGAGTCTGTCATCTCACAGAAGTCAAAGAAAACTTATCAATAGAAATTAAATCATAGATTTATTCATCGTCTCTTTATTTCCCCAACTCATTCAAAGATCAGACTTTTATTCCAGAAATTTCCTTCTTATTTTCAATAAAAATCAGGCCAAGATTAATTAATTTTACGTTGCCAACAAAAGCCCTCGAATGAGTCTGATTTATCCGAGAAGCATTACTCATCGGGTCTCTTAGCCAAGAGAAGGAGAGAAAAAGGTGTTAACAAGTGTTTAACACTTCAAAACTAAGGTCATTCGGATACTGATTCATTTGGAAAAATCTGATAAAGAAAAACTTTAAATATATAAAAACCTGTCTGAGCGAATCGGAAAACCCAACATACATTATAGACAGGGTCAAAACGAACCAAACACTCCAAATTGAATGCGTTTGAAGTAAACAAATTCAGGGTCAATTGGTTCGGGCTCGTACGTGCTTTAAATATTGAAGGAATCTTCGAGAAGGTAGCACGAAATCATAAATAAAGTTAAGCTATTTGGTTAGGAGTTTCTCAGATTTTCTGGGAGATTTTCAAAAAGGATTAAAGAGGTAAATGAAATGGTAAAGAGAATTTTTAGGAATCTCTGAGAATCTCTCAAGAAGTGAAAAGACAAATTGGATATGGTGAAATTCGTTTAGGAATTTTTAAAGATATAATTTTTCATGACCCAATTTAGAGATGGATTCAATAGTTAATTCCCTAGATTCCAGTTCGATCTTAAGTGAGTATAGCAGCCTCTAGATTTCTCCTATTTCCCCAGTAACAAAAATAGGTCATAGGTAATTCTTTTTCCTAGTTTTCAGGATTCCACGAAAAAGTTTGAAAGGCATTCAAAGGGGCCCCAAGTGACCTAAGAGAGTTTTAATTCTTGAGATCTTTTGACATGGTTCGAAAGAGACATTTTTGAAGACTTTTGCAGTTCTCAAGCTCAGAGATTTTTTCCAGAAATTAATGAAGGGTTTAAGCCTTCCCCTACAAGGTTTGTTTTGAAATGGATAATTTTAGTTCGAGTTCTTTCTTTCATGATGGGAGTTTCTTCAAGATTACAGATTCTTTTCATAAATCAAACCAGGTCTGTAAACCTTCTCCTTTCTTCTTTAAAAAGACAATGAAACTTTGGAACCCTCAGAGATACTCCAAGTTGGAATGAATTGAACTTGACATAATTAGCTGAAATGTGGTTGGAATCTTCCCCAGACCTAGGAACACAGTATAGACAATAATTAATGAAAATTTCCGACTTACCTTCCAGTTTCATGCCCACTTCGAGGCATTTCTGAAAACGGCAATATGGACATCGTTTCCGTTGCGTCTTATCGATGTGGCAGGAGCGTTCCGCCACACAGGTGTAGACCTTTTTGTTTTGTACCGTACGCTTGAAGAAACCCTTGCAGGACTCACAGGTGAGCAGGCCATAATGATACCCGCTGACCTTATCGCCGCAGACGGGGCAGAGCTCCTCGAAGAGATGCTTAAAATCAATGGCCTCGCCGCTGACGCCGGAGGTGGCACTGGTACCACCATGGCCACCGCCCGTACCGGACCCACCGCCCACACCGCCCGTCAAGTGACCACCACTCGAACTGGAGGCGCTGGGCAGGAGCATATAACCGGATGAGCCATTTCCACCGGCATTGCCATTGCCATTGAGTAGACCGGAGCTGGCTGAATTGGCATTGCTGCCATTGCCGCCGCCACCGCCACCACCACCGCCGCCACCACTCTGCTGCGAATGGGATGAGGTGGTATCCTGGTAGCCTGTCGGAAATATATACTGTGAATCGAAATTGTATATATACGAATACGAAGAGGAGTTGAATTGATTGGCATTGTTGGCAATATTCTGTTGTTGTTGCTGTTGCTGTTGGTAATGTTGCTGCTGGTGGCTCTGTTGCTGATGCTGGTGGTGTGTATGATGCTGTTGGTGACCACTGCCACCACCGCCGCCGTTGCCACCACCTCCACTGCCAGCTCCACCACCTCCTCCACTGCCGCCTGTCAGTTGAAGGGTGTAGGCAGTGTAATCGTTATCGGAATTGCTCAAGGCATTTGCATCGTTATCGTTGTTGTTGTTATTGCTGTTGCTGTTGTTGTTGCTGCCGGTGGAAGTGTTGCCACTCTGTTGCTGTTGCTGCTGCTGCTGACTGCCAGCCAGGGCCGGGCTGGCCGGCTGCTGGTCCAGCTGCATCGAGAACGGCGACATGTTGAGCGACGAGATAAACTGAACTGTCGCCTGTTGCTGCTCCATTTCTAATAACATTTCATCAAAATTTTCTATTTATTCAAAACCAACGAAAAAAATTTTTTTTTTTGGAATTTGTTTTTTTTTTTGGACGGCACTTGCACTTTTTTTTTTTTTTGGGAAATTTTATTTTTATTTGCTTGAAAGTTGGGCGGGGCTTTTGGGGGATTTGATTATTTATTTATTTATATATTTTTTTTGTTTTTTTTTTTTTAAATAGTTTTTTTTTAAACTTGTTTAGAAAATAGCTTTTTGAAATTGATGTTTTCATACGGTGGTCTGGCCTTTGCACTTAATTGTTGTTGCAACATTTTGGAACACAAAATTTGAATCCAAAAGACATATAAGATTTTTCTTTTTATTTTTGATTGAATTTTTTGAAATGTGTTTTTTTTTAATTTATATTTTGCAGGTACTTTGACGAGGTGAGTGAGATAGAAACGACGAGAAAGGATCGTTTGGTTTTTTTTTTTTTAAGAATTTCTTAATCCTATTTTTGAATTGATTGTGTGCGTTTTTGAAACTTTTTTTCACTTAAACACTGATTTATTTATTCTTTTTCAAAATTTTTGAATTATTTATTTATTAATTTTTTATGATTTTTTTTAAATGAATTTTGCAATTTTGCTTTGACACACACGCAGACAAGAACATAATCCTTGGGCTGTTCTGTTGGTGCGGCTGAACAAGAAATGCAAAATTTGTTTTTTTTTTTTTTTTTTTTTTTAAACGATATATTGATATATAGTGTATATTTGTTGTTGTTGTTGTTTGTGTGCTTGCGTTAATTTTATTTTGGGTCAAATAGGCGAAGCGACAGAAATTTACACGACGCAACCGAGAAGAGAGAAGAAAACCGAAACCAAACCAAAACCGTTCTGAATTTTTCTTATTTTTTAAGCAAATAAATTGCAATATAGCAAATTTATTTTTTATTTTTTATCAATTGCACACAAACACGCACTATTTGATTATTTTTTTGATAAATATTTGGATTTACTTCTTTTTGTTGTTGTTGTGGGAAACACACCAAACACTTTTCTTGTTGTTGTTGTTGATAATTAAATTTTTTATTTTTTATTTTTTTTAAATTTTTTTGTTGAGTAGG
Source organism: Scaptodrosophila latifasciaeformis (assembly GCA_037075145.1). NCBI lineage: Eukaryota > Metazoa > Arthropoda > Insecta > Diptera > Drosophilidae > Scaptodrosophila > Scaptodrosophila latifasciaeformis. Next base: position 985,386 of record JBAMCM010000426.1, read on the forward strand.
TTGCCTAGTAGTATATGCAATATATATACTATAATTATGTGTTGTTATATATATATTTATTTAGATATATATATATATAGATTTGTGTATGTGTGTGTGTGTATATGTGATATATATTTATTTCTATGCGAAAAACACGACCAACATCAACCACGTATCTCGATTGACTAAACCCAAGTAAACGGCGAGGATACCCGCAATTCAGTGGGCAGAGCGCCATAGCAGCGTTGCGTTGCGGCCAAAGTCAACGTCAACGTTGACATCAGCAGCGCCAGCAGTCGTCGGCGTTCGCTGCCTATCGTTGCAACGGTTACACTCTCGCTCTCAATGGCAGCAGCGCCGACTGCTATTACGTATATGCCATATCTGACTCTATGTGTTTGTGTGTGTGTGTGTGTTTCGTTTTGTTTGCAGTTTCACTTTCAATGCTTGCGCTGCTGCTCTGAAGCTCTCTCTCGCTCTCTTTGTTGGTATTGCTCTCTCTCTGTGTGTGTTTCGTTTCGCTCTCTCTCGCTTTGTCTTTGGGCAGCAAAGCAAAGTCGGCTGCTTGGCTTGACTTAGTGGCCCCTTTTTGTTGTTGGTTTTCCGTTTTGTTTTTTTTTTTTTTTTTTTGGTTTTGTTTCTGATTGAGGCTGACTGCATGTGCGTTTGTGTTTGTGTGTGTTTTGTTGCCACATTGAAATTCAAACTACACTGAAAGCGAAAGTGAAACTTTTTTGGTTAAGCTTTGAGCCACTGTTGCTGTGCTCCACTCCAACGGCAACAGCAGCGCCAACGATGATGACGATGATGAAGACGACGACGACGGAGACGCCGTCCGACTCATTCTTTCGGATGTAGCTTTAAAGTAACCAACATTATGAAAGCGTTAAATTTTAGTTTTTAAAGTTACTCGTCGCTATTTTGTAATTGTTACTCAGTGTGTGTGTGCGTGTGTGTTTGTGTGTTGTTGCTTTTTTCCTTCTTCATTTACCAAAGTGGGAATTTTTGTTTGCTGTCAATTTGGTTGGTTGCTGCTTTTCTTGTTGTTGTTGTTTTTGTTTCTTCTCTTCAATTTGTTGCCAAGTTGGCAATGTCTTGTTGTTGCTGTTGTTGCTATTGCCTTTTGTCGTTGGTCTCAATTAGTTGTGAGGTTTTTTTTTTATTATTGTTGTTGTTGTATTTGTTGCATTTGTTCATGACACGGTTTTCATGCAGCATGTTTTCGTTTCCTATTTTTTGTTATTGTTTTGGTTTTTTCTTTTTCATTTTTTTTTTTTTTTTTGTGATTTTCTTTATCATTTTTATTTATATTTAAATTTTGTATTTTTTTAGATTTTTTTTTGACAAAACTAAATTTAAATTTTGCAGACACTTTTTTTCTGTGGTTTTTGTGGTTTCGAAAAAAAAAATCTTTTTCTTAGGATTTTTTTATGAGACGATTCTTTTTTTTAATTTTGATTTTTATTCTTCTGTCAACAAAAGCAGTAAATAATCTTTTTTTTACGACAAATTTTGAAAACATATTTTAAGATTATTTTTATTTATGAGATCTTAAAAAAATTCGCTAATTTTTTTTTAAAGAATTTTTAATAATTTGAAAAGGTTTGGTAATATTTAAATTTTTTTTATTCATTTGATTTTTTTTAAGTGATTTTGAAATTAAATATTATTTATTTTTTTAAATGTTAGCATTGATTATTTTTTTTTTTTTTTTTTTGCATAAAAAACACTATTTTTTATATCATTTATTTTATTTTTCTTTACTTTTTTTTAATTTTTTTTTTTAATTCGAGAAATTAATTTTAGCATTAATCTTATTATTATTATTATTTTTTGTTTTTTTTTTTTTTTTTGCATTAAAAACATTTTTTTTTTGTTCCATTTATTTTTTTTTCTTTATTTATTTAATTATATATTTTTTAATTTACTAATTTTCATATATATATATATATTTTTTTTTATTTTCATTATTATTTTTTTTTTTATTATTTTAATTTAATTTTTTTTTATTTTATTTTTTTTATTTATTTTTGTTGTATTAACTTTTTAGAATATTATTCAATTTGATTTAATGTTTCTAAAGCTATTTTGATTTTTTGTTTAGAACGATTTATTTATTTATTTTATTTTCAATCAATTGTTGAAGTGTTTAGTTAAAAATAAATAGAAATTGTGTGTAATTAGTATTTTTTTTGTAATATTTTTTTTTTACATAATTTATATTCATTTATTTTTATATTTTAACTTAAAGCTGGTAGATTTTTTTTATGTTTAAAAAGTATTCAATATTTTATTTTATTATTATTATTTTTTAATTTGAATTATTATGCATAATTTTATTTTATTTAATTTTTTTTTTTTAATTTTACTAAAATCTTTATACTTTTTTTAATTATTTATATTATCCATATTATCCAATTTTATTTTTTTGTTGTGTTTTAATAACTTTTATTTATTTTTTTTTTTTTTATTTAATTATTTTTATTTTTTTTAATTATATTTAGTTTTTATTTATTTTTAATTGTTATTATCATGCAAATATTAGGTTTATTTTATTGATTAATTTATTTTTATTTTTATTATAAATTTTAATAAAATTGTTATACTTTTTTTTATTATTATTATTTATTTAATATGGTAATTTTTTATATTAAATTATTTTTATATTTTAAGTTCAAGCTTAATGTTTTTTTTTAATACAATTTTCGATATTTAATTTTATTATTTTTGTTGTTTTTTAAAAAGGTTTTTTAAATCTTATTTTTATTTTTATTTTATTATTATTATTACTTTTTTTGTTTTATTTATTTTTTTATATATTTTTTCTTAATTTTTAATTGATTATTATTATTTTATTTTTAATTTCCCTTGCCAATTACATTTATCTTTGCCCCGTTCGAATTCAAGCCTAATGAGAGCCTTGCATAATTCTCCAAAAAGAAACAGAAAAATCCCAAAAAACTTTCACCAAGTCCGAGAAATCCTTTAGCCAAAAATCTTCCAAGGCGCATAAAATTCGCCCCACTAAAAATAAAAAAAAGAAGAGCAAAGGAAAAAGTCAAAAAAAAAAAAAAATGGAGAAGCTCGGCTCAGTTGAGAGGAACGCGGAGAGGCGTGAAAAACTTGTTGGTTTTCTTCATTTCTAAGTGAATCTGCCTGGCTTGCCCTTTTTATTTTTTTTGTGTATTTCTTTCTCTTTCATTTGCTTTCCCTTTCTGAGCTGCTTCCTTCTCGGCAAGCGTGAGTGTGACGCAAAAAAAAAAAACTTTAAACAAGTTTGCCACCTTCGATGTGGCCTGTCTTTAGGTTGGTAGGTCGGCTTATTTAAAATTGTTGTTGTTGTAGTTTTTTGTTGTTTTTGTTTTGTTTGTTGCTTCGCTTTGCTTGCTTTGATTACAACATTTCAACGCTCAATTATGTGTGCACACACACACACACACACACACATGGTCCGTCGGAGAAGACAGTCACTTGGAATTGTTTTTTGTTTTTTTTTAGCAGATGAGATTTTTTTTTTATGGGCCGCCTGCGGGCAACAGGCCAAAACAATGAGAGGCGGCCAAGTCTCCGAGAGACTCTTACGAAACCTTTCGAATGTGTTCAATAAAAAAAACGCACTAAACAGTTCGACCAAATGGCCACACTCAGATCTGAAAATTCGTATAGCAATTTTCATTTCCTTCCAAAAAAAAAAAAAAAAAAACAAATCAGACAAGACTCATATTCGTGACCAAAGCCAGCCCCCTGACTCACACACACACATGCCCCCTCCCCTCTGCCGACGGATGCTGGTGGCCAGCTCCTGGCCAACAGACACAGAAATGTGTGGCAATCCCCAAAAGTCAAGACAAATTTCACTCTCACTCTCAGTCGGTCTTCAGATTTTATTGAATCAGGGCAAACCAAAAAATAAAACTGGTTTAAAATTTATTTTTATTTTGACCAAAGCGGACGCGACCTGAGGCCCACAAAGAGACCTACTTTTTGCTACTCCACTGACTGACTGACTGACTGACTGACTAAACCAACCGTTTCTTTTTCAGTCCCAAAAAATAAAAATAAAATCTCCTCAATCTTTTTGTCAGTTTTGTCCATTTGGCAAGTTCTCGTTTTCTCGGGTCTCACTGGGCCGGCCTGTCGTATTTTTGCTCTTTCTAGATTTTTATGTTGTTGTTGTTTTTGCTGTTGTTGGCTTCATTGTTGCCTTTGACTTGTGCGCATGCGCAATGACTTTTTCGACAGTTGTTTGTCAATCTTGGAGGCACTGCCAAATCCGGCGACAGCAACCTCCACGGCGCTTGCGTCTCTGCACGGGCGGCAAAATTCAGCCAAATCAAATCTATACACAAATAATTGATTCTAGGAAAAAGGTTGGAAAAATTCTGACCTTAATTTGAGAGGAAAATTTGGATTTCACAAACGGTGGATTAAATGAATTCATTTTGGTTCAAGTCGCTTGGACTTGAATTTTTTCTTAAATAAATTTCAATTATTACAGTTTCAAAAAATTTATTTTAAAATTTTCGATTTCGACTCTGAAATTCTTTCCCATTTTTTTTCTTTTCTCTTTTAATCTTTCAGGATTTCAAATATTTATTTATTTATTCATCGCTTCCTCTTTATTTTCTGTTCTAAGAATTTCGCAATAATTCAGATTATTTATTCTGATAGGAAAAAAGGCTTGAATATTTCAAGACAGTTTAAATTGAAAAAGAATCTACACTTCAGAGTTTAAGATTGTTTTCAAAAAATCTTTTATTATTTGAAGATCTAAATTTTTATTTAAGAAAACCTCTAAATATTTTAAGAACTCTAATTTTTTTTTTTTAATATTTCCAATCTAATTTTGAAATTTTTTTTTTAATATTTCAAATCTAATTTTGAATCTGTATTTTTTTTCAAAATTTCAAGTCCAATTTTGAATATATATTTTTTTAAATATTTCAAATCTAATTTTGAATCTATGTTTTTTTTTTTCAATATTTCCAATCTAATTTTTTTTATATTTTTTGTTTTCAATATTTTAAATCTAATTTTGAATCTTTACTTTTTTCAATATTTCAAATCTAATTTTGAATCTATATTTTTTTCAATATTTTAAATCTTATTTTGAAATTTTTTTTTTAATATTTCGCATCGAATTTTGAATCTATAATTTTTTTTTCAATATTTCAAATCTAATTTTGAATCCATATTTTTTTTTCAATATTTCAAATCTAATTTTTAATCTATTTTTTTTTTCAAAATTTCAAATCCAATTTTGAATCTATATTTTTCCTCAATATTTTAAATTTATATTCTTAGCAAAGGATCTCTCATTACTTCAGATATTAAATCTGTATTCAAAAGGATTATAATAATTGAGGATCTCGGAATCTCTCAATAATACAGAGTTTAAAGTTATATTTAAGGAAAATATTATAGCGATTTGGGATTTCAATTTTATAAAAATAAAAAAAATATTACAATCTCTTTAGAAATAAAAAATATACCCAATATACCCAGGATCTAAATGAGACTTTAGGAAAAAAAAAATAAATTAACAAAAAAAAAATAAACTAAAAAAAAAAAAAAATAAATAAATAATATTTATGATAGGTACGAAAAAAATTTAAAAATTGTTTTCATCAATAGACATAAAATAAAAAAAAAAAAAATTTTTAAAAAAATAAATTTTTTTTTTACTTTAAAAAAAATTAAAAAAAAATAAATTTTTTTTTGAATCATCAAAATGATTTTTAATTTTAACATTAAAAAAAGAAACATCTGTTTTCAATTAAATTATTCCCAAGTTTCCAGTAACTTGGAAATTGACCATCTGCTTTGATCAAATCGATTTCGACAATTTTGTGGGGTGTGCGACTCCAAAAAAGCAGGCAAAAAAAAAAAAAATAGCTCCAAAATGAGCGCGCGCTTGACTGCCAAAAAATAAAAGCTCAGCCAAAAACTAATGCGGCAACTAACAGCAAAAAGTAGCCCCCGCCAAGTGGTGGTGGCCCCTCCTCCACAAAGTCTTCACATTCGCCCCTAACCCTTTGGCACCGAGCGGTTCGATTCTCTAGTTGTTGTTTTATGTGTGTGTGTGTGTGTTTGTGTGTGGTGTGCGCGCTGGTGGCACAAATGTTAATGTCGTGGCATACACCAATTTTATTGTTGTTGGCTTTTTTTTTGCAAATTCAACGATGACGCGACTCTGACTAAGTCAGTCAGAGTCAGTTCGCTGGTTGGCTTTACTTTTTTTTTCTTTTTTTTTTTGATTGTGTCTCCAAGAGTCTGAGAGACTTTTGAATTGGTCGAGAGCTTGCCTATATTTGCTGTTGTTGTTGTTTTGGTTAATTTCATAATAAAACATAAAACGTACAAAAGTTACTGGAAACGTGCACAGAATGCCGAAAAAAAATGACTCCAAGTCCAAGAGTTGAGCTGTGTCGTTTGGCTGCATTTTTCAATTTGTTTGGTGTTGTTGTTGTTGTTGTTGTTTAGTTGTTTATTTGTTGCTGGTCATTAGGTCTGTTGGTCGAAGGTTTTGTTTATTTATTTTTAAATTGTTATTCGCCTGTTGCCGCTTTGTTTTTGTATTATTTTTTCATGTTGTTGTTGTTGTTGTTGTTGTTGTTGTTGCTTGTCATTGTTACTTTTTTTTTGGGTATTTTTGCTTTACGCAATCTGTAGTTAATTTTTCGGTTTTGGTGGCTTAATTCTGAATTTATTTTGAGACAGGCTTATTTTTGTCGATTAAAAAATGTGACTTGACTTTGAGTGCCGAGCCCCGAAAATAATCAGAAAAATAAAATGATAAATAAAATATTTTTATTTTTAACAAGAAATAAATAAAAAGTTCGAAATATTCATCAAACTACTCAAGATTTTCTATTTTAAGCTAAAAGTATCGAGTATTTATTAAGCTTCACTTGAAGTACTCATTAGGCATCGAGTAAGAGTTGTTCATAAAATGAACTTGTCGCTCCCCCAAATGGAACCTCCTCGTTCATTCTTTCCTAAGGACAAGAATACTCAAAAGGAAGAAGAAGAAGAAAAATACTAACGGCACTTTTCGCACTCTGATTATTCCTGTTTGTTCTCGACGCTTATCAAGATTGAGTACCGCAAATAAATTTCAAATGAGGCAGGTCACTTATTTTAATGCAAACACATTCAAAAACACAGCGTCATCCCTCATCAAAGCAAAGCAAAAAAATAAACAACAACAACAAAAACAAGCATAAATATATAAATGCATGGATGTGTGTCTGTGTGTGTGTGTGTGCAGCAGCTAAATTTAGAAAACATTTTTTTTTTTTGAGTGTTCGTTTTGTGCTTTAAAACGCAGCGGCAGCAACAGCAACAACAACATCAACAAAAGAAATAAATGGCAATAAGAAACCTAAAAACATACAAAAATGAAAAAAAAAAACAAAAAAAAAACTCGTCTTAACCTAAAACGAAACCTTGTAACATTTTTCCGTAGCTGCTGCTGCTGCCGTTGCTGCTGCTTCTCAACTTAATTGACGTTTTTGGTATATGGCAAAGGCAGAGCGGCAAAACAAAGTGCCGGTTGGAGTGCAGAGGGCCTGGGCGGGGGTGGTAAAGCACGTTTTTATGCAAGCAGCGGCAACAGCAAATGCAATCGCAAAGTACACACAAACACACACACACACATAGAAACAGAAAAACAAAGCCAACCATGCTCCATCAAGAGACTAAAAAGGAATAATACAGAGAGCCCAAGATGCGTGAGATTCAATCAGAGAGAGAGTGAGAGAGAGAACTCGAAACGATCGACTGGCTTGGCGCTCTTTTTTTTTTTTTTGTTTTTTGCTCATTTCAACTTTTGCTTTCAATATGAAATAATCGACAGCGACGCCAAAGTCAACTGCGCTGCCATTATGACAATGGCGCTGCTGCCGTCTGCACACGACTGTGAAACGAGACCGAACGACCAACGACAACCGACAGCCGAACGATGCTTTGGGCACAAGTTTTCGCCCACACACACACACACACAAAAGTATTGAGTAGTTTGAGTTTTTTACCTCTGCCTCTGCTGTCGGAAGTATACCCGCCCCGGTTTGTTGGTGGAGCTTTTTGGGGTCTGACTGTCAGACCGACTGGGCAGCCCGACAGACTGCCATCATTGAATAATGTAATAAGTGAAAGTGTAGCAGCCCAGGGAGGGCGCGCAACGTTGTCAGCTTACGGCTCTCTGCCAGCGTTTCGAGTTGCGCGACGTCGCTGCTTTGGTTGACCTACTTTTTGTAGTTGTACAGATTCAGGTCTATGTTAGAGAGATTAATTTCGATTTCGTTTCGTTTTTATGCTACGCGCCTGTGCGTGCCTGTACATGTGTCTCTATGTATGTATGTGTATGTGTGTGTGCTAATAAAGCAGCATTTGGAGCACTGCGAAAGAGTGTGAGCGAGTGGGAGAGAGAGAGAGGGAGAGAAGCAAAGGGTTTCCCTTGCGGTTTATGTTGTGCACTGTAATGGAAAACTGTTGCCATGTTGATGTAGGTTTATTTTTTTTTCCTTTTCTTTCTTATGTTGGGCAGTGCGTGCCGAACAAAAACAACAACAAAAATCTTAGGATAGGTTCACACTGGCTATGGAGCTTTAGTAATGCCCACGACAATTTTTTTTTTTTATTATAGGCCTAAAGCAGGGCTGCTCTGGAAATAGTTAGGCAATGTGGAGGGGGGGCTGAGGTGGTGGTGGTGGTGCACAGCTTGCCACGCGTTGTTGCCACCGCTGCTGCCTTCGCATTTATGTTAATAGGTCAATGGGAAATTTTGTGGGCCGCGTTGAACGTGTGTTTCTTTTCACTTCTTCTTCTTCTTCTTCTGTTTTTTTGGGGGTGTGACAACGTGGGTCTACCCGATTTATAAATATGTATGCTTAACACACACACACACACATAGATAAGCAGATAGCCATAAATACATCTCTGGTTAATACACATTTGCTTATTTTCACACGCCTAATTTCCTCAGTTTGTTTTGTGGGCTTGTCTTCTGTCTTCTTCTTCTTCTTCTTCTACTTTATCGTTTCCTTAGAGATTTAACTTTGGCTTAACTAAAATAAAGAGCAGTCTTTTGTAACGGTTAATGGCCGTGTAATTGCATATTTAAATACCAAGGAAAATCAAAATATATATTCTCAGATAGTCCCGAACTGGCTTGGCTCCCACAAATTAGGTCAGGACAAATCGAATCGAATAAGCACAAAAAATATATAAAAATAAATATAGTGAATTGTTCAATTAATAACTGTACTTTTTTTATATGGGTAATTTGACATAAGAAACGGTAGAAAGGCAATCAAGTGGGTGGCAGATATAGTCAAAAAATAATTCACTATAGTTCCAAGGTTCAAGAGTGATATGAAAAGTAAGAGAAGAAAGGGTTTGGAATCCTACAAAAATTTTGGGATTCCAAGATAATCAGAATTCCAAGGGACACTATGAGAATCTTTAGGTTTCTGGGGTGAATTGAAAATAGAGGAAAATAGAGGAAAAATTTTGGGAACCCAAGATATCAGAATTCCAAGGGACACTATGAGAATCTTTAGGTTTCTGGGGGGAATTGAACATATAGGAAAATTTGAATAAATAAATCAGATTAATATTTCTCAGATCTGAAAAGCCTAATTTAATTTACTATTTCTCAGATCTTAAAAAAAAATCAAAGACAAATCAGTTCCACTTATCCTGAGACCCTTAAGTATGCTATAAAATATAAAGAAAAAGTAATCTTGAATTCCTCATAATCCTCGATTTCTCTCACAGAAATAAATCAAAATACTAAAATAATGAATGAAAAAAGCTTTGCAAGCTTCCGAGCCACCCGCAAATTCAGCTTATAATTCTTGATAAGTCAATAAAAAAAAAAAAATCGAAAAATTGGAACAGAAGCTGAATCAAAGCAACAATAAAGACGGAAAATAAAAACGCTCGATTGACAAATGAAGCCATAAACCCAATTAAAATTAAATAAAAAAAAAAATTAAAACAAAAAAAATAATAATAAATAAATAAAATAAATACAATTAAATAATAAATAAAAAGAACAACAACAAAAAAACCCCAAGCCATAAATAAAAAATGCAATAAATAAAAAAAAAGTATTATCAAAAAAATAAAATAAAAGAAGAAGAATAAATGAAGATGCCAGTGTATTTGTGTATTTATAGAAATGGCAAACAATGCATAATTAAATAAAAATAAATATTAAATAAACTTTTGCTATCGTAAAAACAAGAAGCAAAAGAAAACAACAACAAAAAATTAAGAAAAAATAAATACGAGAAAAACCATAAAATCAGCGTAACAAAAGGCTAAAAAAATAAAGAAGAAGATTACCAGAGCTTGTCTGGTGAGAAGCGAAGGAGGGGAAGGGTATAACGATGATTACAATAAAACAATAACTACAAAAGCAAAAACAATTGAGCGGCAAACGGGGCGGCAAAAATTTATTTTATTTTTGTTGTTGTTGCTGTTGTTGTTTTATGTGTGTGACGATGATGTCGACGCGTCTCGTCTGTCCGTTTGCTTGCCGCTGCCGCCGTAAACGTTAACGCTGCACAAAATATTATTCAAAAAACCTTGACACACTTTTCGCGCCATACAAACACATACACACACACACTCACACATATATATATATATATGAACACAGAAATACAAACATCATTCGCCCAGGGACGGTTTCGACCGCAATTCAACGCTGTCGTCGCTGACGCTGACGTTGTTTCGTTTCATCGTCGTCGTTGTACTCGCTGTCGCTTTCGCTGCCGGCGTCGCTGGCTTTCTCAGTCGTGTGCTTGTCACTCGTCATATGCGGCGACGAATACAGCGAATCAAGCAAGCAGGAGGAATACGAGAAGGAAGAGGTCAGTTTTAACCTGTGCTTGTTTGTATGTGTGTGTGTGTGTTTGTGTTCAAAGTAGAAAACTTATTTTTGTGTGTTTGTAAGTTTTCTACATAAATGAGCGATATACTAAAGTTTATAACACAGACACACACACACACAGAGAATGTAATTCTCTTCGGCGCCAACGTCAGGCGATGCGCAATAAATTGCATTTTTCCCCATCACCACCACAGCACTTGCCCCCTCCCCCTCTGACCATATTCCCACAATGTTGTTGAGTGCAACGTCGACGCCGACTTCGCCACCTCGGAATTTTATTTTTCAATGCTTTTCATATACACGCACAATTTTTTTTTTTTGTAATTTAATTAATTAACGCATTTTTATTTTTATTCATTTTGTATATTTTATATATTCAATTTGTATTAATTTTTGTATTCATTATTATTATTTTTTTTTTTAATGTAATTGAGGTCAACGCAAGCGTCGTCTTCATTGTAAACGCAAAAGAGCGTATAAGCAAAACTACTAAAACTGTCGATATTGCTGAATTTTGCATCTCTTTCTAGCCAATTGATAGCATCGCCTGACTGATCTAGTCTATCGGCAATTCTTTCTGTCTGTCTTTGTGTCTCCTCTGTCCATACGTTGTGCCAATATCATTGCACAGGTGTGGCCGGCTGCTGCTGCCTTGTCTGTTTTGCGGTTCTGCACTTTCTGCATTCATTCTCGCCACCAACACAGACGCGCGCAAAAAAGAAGGAGGAGAAACTATTAAATGTGTGTGAAGCAGCGAGGCTGGTTCTTCGAATTTTGAAATCTGGTTTCGCTCATTAATTTTGGTTCATTTTTATTTTTTCTTTTTAATTAACACGAGTGTTGATAATCTAAATGTCTCGTGCCAAGGCCGTGTAAACCAAAATAATCACGTGCCCAAACTACAAGTGATATTGAAATCAATTAAATATATATTTAATAATTAAATGTTAATTATAAAAAATATATGTAAGAAATCAAGTTCTAAATAAAAAAAAAATTATAAAAAATTATATATTTTTTTTAATGATATACAGGAAAATAAAATTTGATATATTCAAAAGGCGGAAAGTTAAGAAATCAATATGAAATTGCAAATAAAAATATTATTTCATCAAGTCAAAGACAAATGAAATATAGGATATATAAAATTTTATATATTCAAAAGGCGCAAAATAAAGAAAGAAAATTTTATTCACCATCCAAGTCAAAAACTAATTGAACAGCCCTCGTCAAACAACTCCTTGTTAAATTTCCCTTGGGCTTGCGCTCTTCTGCTTATTTTATTCGAAAGCAATTGACTCTGACTAATAACTCAGAAATGTCTGAAAGGCATGAAAAATTTGCAACGCTCAATAAAAAAATACTCCACTGTTGTAAAATTTGTACTACATTCCCAAGAAAAAGCTTAAATAAATAAATAAATAAATTTTTTCAATGGACTACAAAAAGAATGAAAATTCTGATTAATAAGCAATTTTCATAATTCCTTTTTAGCTTAAATTTTACAGAATTTTTTTTTATTTTTTTTCAGAAAACAAAAACATTGCAATTCATTTAAAATGTCTCAGAAAAGCGTCAGCAAAGTCGACGCTGTCGGTTGGTCAGTCAGTCGGTCGGTCGGTCGTTTGGTTGGTTTGGTTTTTTTTGCTTGGCTCGTTGGTTTTGTTCGTCTGCTTACCGTCGTCGTCTTTGCCGTTGCAGTTGACGTAGCTTGAAACTAGGTCACGAGGCCACAAAAACAATTGCAGGCAGCCGAGGTAGCGGCAGAGGCAGAGGCAGACGCGGGGGGCGGGCCAGGTCTGGCCGAGTTTTGGTTGAGAAGGTGGCGAGGGTGGCTGCTTAAAATGCAATGAACATTTTAGCGCCTGCCTGGCCATGGATGCTTGTGGGTGGATGGGGGTGGCTTGCCTGCTTTTTGTCTGAGTTGTTGGTTGATTGCAACTATCCCACCCCCACCCCAAACCCCAGCCCAGTCTGCCGCTGGTCCAGCAAACAAATGAGCTGCTCTGCCATCTACCAAGGAGGGTGAGAGGGTGGCTTAGGATTTGGGTCGCAGTGGCAGCTTGATGCGTGGGGCTTGTTAATTAAAAAAGCTGCCCACCCACTGCCGCCTTTGTTTTTGTTTTACTTTTAATTAAAATAACGCAAAATAATTGTCGAGTCTTTTAATAAACCACTAGAAAAAAATAAATGGAAAAACTACTCATAAAATAAATGAAATTTTTATTTTAGCTCATTTTAGTTTTTTTTTTTTTTATTTTGGAATCTCAGCAATTTGTGTTGTGTGCTAAAAACCTCAACAAAAAAAAATAAATAAAAACAGAATATATGAAAAACACTGTAAACAAAACACACACACGCACACAGAGCAGAAATAAAAATTAAGACCGAAAGTGAAGCAAAAACAGAAAGAAAAAAATACCAACAAATCTGCATATGCATAAATTATAATTTTTTTTTTATTTATATTTTATTTCTGATACAGTGAAAAGTGAGTATAAAAGAAACACAAAGTATCGTAAAAGTATCGTTCGCAAAAGGAACTAGTCGATCAAAGGTTTGCGTACGAACTGGTTCTTTGCTTTGCTTAAACGTTGAAATTATTTTTTTAACCAAAAAAATATTTAATATTCCTCTCTAGTCAATTTTTACTGTATTCAAATTGTAAAGTTTTTTTTTTGTTAATACTTTTCTTCTTCTTCTTCTTTCTTGCTTATTAAATTATTATTTGAAGCCAAGGTGCCTTGAGAGCCAAAATAAAAATATTTCCTCTGACCCACCAATTAGGCAGATATTTCCCTTTATTGTTGTTGTTGTTTTTTGTTTTTTTAATAATTCAGAAACCGGCGTCTTTTTGTGTCTTCATAAATGCTAAAATTTATTAACATTTAAAGAAACAGAAAATTTTTTGGCCAAGATTGAGCAATGTTTTGAAAACAATGCACAAAACATTTGAAGATTATACAAAAATATGTACATTTTAAAATAAGCTAAACAATAATTTTTCAAAAAAAAAAAAAAAAAAAAAACTTTTTCAGTTATAAAAAAAGATTTGTCTGGGTTTTTTTTTGGAAAAAAGCAAGCTGCTCAAATATTGGGAAATATTAAAAAAAAAAATTTGGTATTTAGTTATTTTTATTGTCTTTTAAATTGTTTAGCCAAGAAGCCTAAATAAATTGGGGTCTAAGCCTAACTTCTGGGTCAGGGGCAAATGTCAAGGCTTTTCTTTATTTATTTGAGAATTTTTCGTCTTATGATTTTTAGGATCCATCAGAACATTTCCAGAATTCAAAGGATTATTTTCCGCCCAAACTGAAAGAGTCAGTCAAAGCATTCCCAATAAAATTTGGGTCAGCAAATATTTAAAAACTATGAAAAACCTGAAAACAGAAATTCCGCTAACAAAACAAAAAAAAGAATAGTTCCAAACAAAACCACGAAACATAAAACAACCAGAAACTATTTCATGTTGAACAAAAATTAACATTTTCGCATTCAAATAAAAAGAACAAGAAATTTTTAGTTTTACATAAAAATAAGAAACAAAAGCAGACGGCAAAAAATAAATCAGCAAAGGGAGAAGAAAATCTTAAAGAAGCAAACGAAATCAAAATAAAACACGAGACCGTTCGGAGGTGGCAGCAGCAGCAGCAGCAGAGAAGGTGTTAGGCCAAGGCAAGGGGAGGAGAGGGTGGAGAAAGAACTGAGCTGCTGCTAACGTAGACGGCGCAGTCGACGCTCGCTCTTCTCGTTGCTGTTGCTGTTGTTGTTGTTGTTAGATATGGTGACCCACTAACCTAGTTTGTCGAAAACGCTAAAGCTTTTTTTTTTTCTTTGAACGAACACACGTGTGTGTGTGTGTGTGTGATGTGAGTCTGTATGGGTTTATATTTTTGCTGTTATTTTTGTTGTTACTGCTTCTTTTTTGATTAAAATTATATAAACAAAGTGGAAACATTCAACAACGCAATCGACACAGAAACAAAAAGAAAAAAAAAACTCAAAAGAAAATGAAAACGAGGCAGAGCAAAAAAAAAAAAAAATAGTATCAAAAAGAGAGATACTGTGTATGTGTGTGCGTAACATTGCGTAGAGTCATAATGAAGAGAAAGGGAAGGGGGTGGCTTCCAAGCAAAGTCAAGTCAAAAGCAAAAAACCACACAGGCCAAACCAGCGAAGCTCTTTTTTGAGAGCTTTGCCAACGCAAGTGTCGCCGCTGTCAACGTCAACGTCGCCGTCGTCTTTAGCAACGTCATCTTCTCAATCCTAACACACACACACACACACACACATACACTAACTTACGGGTTTGCCTTGAGCAACTGCAGCAACAACAAAAACTCAAATGCTTAATAAAATTCCCACACACAAAGTAATGCTTCAATGCACACACACACACACACACATACACACACACATACAGAGACACTATCGACTCGACTCTATTCTCACCACTTTGAACCCGCTGGCTCAGGCGTGCCAAAGCAAGAAGCATACGCACAAAGCAAAGCAAATCAATCGACACACACACTTGTCTCCTACTCTTCCATACTTTCCTCTAGCCCCCCTGCCCCCTTCACACCAACACTGGCCCACACTCTTGAACCTAACCCAACAAAAAATGCTAAAAATGATAGAAAAGAAAAGGAAAAAAAATAACAAAGCTCACGCATTTTTCAACATCTCCTTCTCTCACTCACACTCACACTCTCTTTCCCTTTCACACTCCCACGCATAGAGCGAGTTAGGGGGCGCACCTTCATACAATAGAGGGCGCTTTTATCAGTTTCTTCTTTTGTTTTATATTGCGCGTGATATTTTTGGCAGCTCTTTTTTTTTGTATGCGTGAAAAAAAAAACCTGATCGTTTTTTGTTTTGGTTTGCGCAATTTTGCTCATTCATCGCACGCACTTTCGTTTTTTGTTTTATTTTGAAATAAATTTTGTGTTTTTTACATTTTTCCACTCAATTTCAACAATTTGCATTTAATTTTCGTCGTCACTCCTTCTCCCTATCTCTCTCTCTCTCTTTTTCTCTGTCTGTCTTTGGCTCTGTCTTTTGTTTTATTGGAGTTTGGCCTTTTTTGGGGAAAGCCCCAATTGTGACGCCATATGGTCATCGATTTGTATTCATTGTTAATCAATTCATTGTTATTTTTTTTTTTTGTTTTGGTTTTTTTGTGTGACGTGTTTTTTCGTTATGACCTATTTTTTTTTTGGGCTGATTGAATAAGCCTCGCCACAAAATGGAGCACTTTGACGATTTCCCTTTCATTTGAGGATAATGGAATATTTATTTGGTTTTTTAGTCAACTTCTGGTTTAATCAACTTGAAAGTTTTCATTATTAAATTCTAATTATATTGAAACTATCCGGAGTTATCGTGGGACCTCCCCAGGCCCCCCCGGAGTTACCCAGCTCGATGTTTGTTTTTTCTTTTGTTTGAATGTCTGTTCAATTTACCAACTCAGAGAGCAGCTCACAGTTGGCAGCTCTCGGTTGGTTTGACTCATACACACACACACACACACACACAGGCACACAGACATATAAGCATCTACCGCGGTTTGGTAATAAAATCTAGGTGACCTAAATTGCATTGACCCAGTTTACAAGGCAAGAGTGTGATGGGTCGCCACACTAGCACATAACCAACCCAGAACCACCCCCAACCCCCCACCCCTCCACCCTCTTCACCCTTGCCAAGCCAACTGCAAACCCCATTTTGGCCTAAGCTTTGCTGGGGTGGAGAGGAGAGGCAGGGGAACCGAGTAAAGTGCACCGCTTGTGTCCTTTGAGATCAAATGTTCAGGTTGCAAGTAAAACAAAAACAACAACAACAAACATTTTTAATTGTCATCCAACAACAACAAAAACAATAAAATGCTGGCATGTTTATTTGCTTTTAGCCAAGCCAAGTCAAACCACGTACAAAATATTAGCAACACGAGCAATTTATGCAAACAAGCCAAGCTTTTTACAACAACAACAAAAATGCACATAGGCCAATTGAAATGCGTCGTCAATTTTGAAGGACAAAAATTACCTAATTAAAACATGTCGGCAACATTAAAAATTTCAAATTTGTCCATCATTTCTGAAAACTCGACGATTGGGAAATAGTTCAAAAGGTTTTAAGCGATTTGCTTTTTAGATAATTAAAAAAAAAAAAATGATTTTTAAAGAAATAAAAAAATATTTCAAAAGCAATTTCGAAAAAAATTATTTATTTGGAAGTTGAAAATTTTCAAATTGAATTCTAGAAAAAAAAAATTGTTTTTAGGAAAATCAAGGAGTTTGATTCCAAGTTCCGAGAGATTCCTTCGTCTTGAAAATATATAAAATTTGGTTCCTTTGGAATAGATTCAAAAATTAAAAAACTTTGATAAGATAAGGAAATCCCCTTAAGTTTCTAAGAAACAAAATGTTTGAAAGAATTTTGATTAACAGAATAGAATCTAAGACATTTGAATATTTTTTTCTAGAAAAGAAATTGCAAATTTTAGGTAGTTCAATTCCTTTCAAATTTTTTATTTGAATTCAAGAAAAAATTATTTTCGAAAATAAAATTTTTAAGGGAATCGAATTATGAGATTCTTTTGGGTTATTTGAGAACCCTTTTGTGATTGAAATCAACAACTCGAGAGCACCAGAAATTTTAGAAAGACATCAGTTTTCGAAAATAAAAATATCAATTGAAAGGATTTTGAAAATTCAAATATAAATGGAAAGGATTAATGGAGCATTTTAAGGTTCCCTAAGATTCCCTTTGGAATAAGTTTCTTGGAATTTGAGAAAATTTTAAGGCTCGCTAATATTCCCTTTGGAATAAGTTTCTTGGAATTAATGGAGCATGTTAAGGTTCCCTAGGATTCCCTTTGGACTAAGTTTCTTGGAATTAATGGAGCATGTTAAGGTTCCCTAGGATTCCCTTTGGAATAAGTTTCTGGGAAATTGGAGAAAAATTATTCAAAAATCAAATTAAATTATTTTAAAAAATCTAAAAAAATATTTATAGAACAAGAGAAATATATATAAGAATCAGAGGAATTAATAAGTTGAATATATATTTCAAAATTTTCTTTAAAATTGAACCAAATTAATTTTTTTTAGAATTAAAAATTATATAAACAAAAATAATTAAATTAAATTACAAAAAAAAAAACAAAAATTTAAATTCATTATAAAATTTCCAAATTGATTGAATCTGGTTAGATCTGGTTAAAATCTACCCAATCGAAAATATATAAATTATTTTGACATAATAAAATCTGTGTTTCATTAGTTTTGCATATTTTCTGTAATGACTCAAATAAATAGACAAATATATATATAAAATATATATCTCTGACTAAGATCTTGAAATTTTTTTTTTAAATTTGAAAATGAATGAAATGAATTTCATTTCAATAATTACCCCCATAAAAACCCTACCAGACTTGTAAAATAAACAAAAATAAAAATTGTCTCGAGGTCAATTTTTTTGTTTCTTGTCTATAAAAAAATATAGAGTTAGTCTCTTAATAATATATAAAAAAATATAAACGATGTTGCAATCCAAAGAAACATGAAATTCAAATAAAAATTATAAGTATATATGAAAAAAAAATATATATATATTACCACACACACACACACACACATGTACACTTTAAAAAACAATTTACACACTTTGTATGCTTGCTCCGTTAAGACTGCCTAAAATGCGTACAATATTTTTGTCTAAACAGTCGAGGGTGAAATTATAGACACACTCTAAAGGAATAAATTCTTGAAGGTTTGGAAAAATTTATAAAAATAATTAATTATTGATTTTATGAACATATTTTCTTTTCGAAAAAAAAGAGGAGAAAATAGCAAAAATTTTAGTCCTTAAAATAATAATTTAAAAACTTATTTCTTTATAATTTAAATGGAACTTAAGTTATGGAATATATGACAAAAATTATATAATTGTAATTTGAGTAAAAAAAGTAATTGAGTAAATTGATTAATTTAAATAATTTCACTAAAATTTAATTGACTTTACTTCCAAAATTTCCAAATAAAAAAAATATTAATAATTATTAAAAATATAGGTAATTAATAAATGTGTTAAATATGTATATTTTTAGCTGTATAGAAAAATTAATATTTATATAGTATGATTAATCAAAATATAATAATAATAATACTTATAAAAAATTCAATAAAACAAGAAAGAAATAATTATTATCAATGAAAAAAATTTAAAAAAATATATTATTAATTTTACTTAAATAAAAAAAAATTATAGTAAAAAAAATCAATTTGAACAAAATAAATAATACAAAAAAAAAAAAATAACAATAAAAAATTAATGTTAATTAAATACAAATAAAATCAATTTTAATTAAATACAAATAATATCAATTTTAATTATTAAAAAAAAACAATTTGAATAAAATAAATTTAAAAAAAAATTTACACAAAAATGATTTTTAATTAAATACAAATAATATCAATTTCAATTATATAAAAAAAAATCATTTTGAATAAAACAAATAAAATAAAAAATACATAACAATTATTTTTAATTAAATACAAAAAAATATCAATTTTAATTATATTAAAAAAACAATCAATTTGAATAAAATAAATAATAAAAAAAATTCAGAAAAATAAATTTTAATTAAATGCAAAAAAAAAAAAAAAAAAAAATCAAATAAAATTACATTTAAAAAAAATCAATTTGAATAAAAAGTTTAAAAAAATAAATATATTTTAATCAAATACAAATTATATCAGTTTTAATTATATAAAATATTAAAAAATTAAAAATTTTAATTGCATAAAGAAAATAATTCAAAAATTAATTTAAATTAAAAAAAAATGATCATTTATATATATATTTTTTTAATTTCAAATTAAATTCGAGCAAACTCCGTCATTGTTGTGCCTAAAGTCTTGCCCTCGAGTGTGGCCCTAGCTGTGTGTGTGTGTGTGCGTTTGTGTTTCTCTTCTTATTTTGTTTTTTTTTTTTCTCTGTTATGATGTAACATTTTTTTTGTTGTTGTTTTTTTTATTGCATGTGCTTTTGTTGTTTCATTTTTCTGTATTGTATTTTGTCATCCACTCTGCTCGTTTGGAGGGGGGGTGAGGAGCGGGGCAGCGGGGTATCTCTCACATATTTAAATTATTTTTCGGTTTTTATTTATTTTTATAATTTGCTTACAATTTTCGTGTGTTGCTTCGTCTCTCGTTTTTTTTTTTTTTTTTTTGCTGATATCAAAAGACACAAGCTGTTTTGTGATTGTTGTTGTTGTTGCTGTTGCTTTTGTTGTTCGTGTATTTTTGTTTTTTCGTTTTCTTTTGCGCACAATTGCGGCGAAGCCATGCCGAGCGACGGCGGGGAGGGTCAGGGAAGCCACATGAGGCGTTTCGATTTTCGGCTGGTGCTTGTGTGTTCGTGTGTGTGTGTGTGTGTGTGTGTGTGTGAGGCAGCCATAGTTGAGCGGTGACCCACTTTACTATTTGCATGGCCTACTGCACTTGGCCAAGTTTTTGTCTCGCTCGCACCAACGGCGAGCAAAGCGTGGCTATCGCGAGTGAATGGACAAGCAATATCAACGAAAATAATAAAAACATAAACGAAATAAAAAAAAAAAATTATATACGATTTGATTATAGTTTTGCTGTCTTGCCAGTCTTTTTTTTTATGATGAGTTGATAAGCCTAAAAAAAAAAAATTTCTTAAGAGATTTCGGCCCTGACTAACTAGAATTGACTGTACTCTTCTTCTTCTTCTTGGTAAAAAAAAGAAAAAAATAATCAATAAAATTATAAAATGTAAAAATAATTGCCTGACTAAAGAAAAGAGAGCAGTTATATATGCCTCTCTTTCTAACCTAAATTTAACTACTCCCTACTTCTATCTATCTATCTCTCTCTTTCGCAGTGTATTGGCTTTTCACGTGGAATTACATAATCCAAAAATAAAATATAATATAAAATTTTTTTTTTTCGAAAAGAATTGCGTAAATTTTTTTGGTTTTTTTTCTGAACTGTGCGTTTATTTTCGAAATCAATTTTTTTCGGGTCTTGCTCTTCTGTGTGTGTGTGTGTGTGTGTGTGTTGTAAATGATTTTTGGCACTCAATTTGTTTATTGTGCAAATGCGTGTGACTCGTGCGCTTTGTTTGCTTCTTTCTGACTAAGTGAGACTCTCTTCTTCTTCTTGTTATTTTTTTTTTTGAGTATTTAAATATTGATTTAGGGATTTGGGTCACATCTGATCAGGTTATCTAATTTAAATAAATTTATCTATAAAAATCAACATAAATATTATTTTAATAATAAAAAAAAAAAATTATGTAAAAAGTTGACAAGTAAAAATAAATATCAATTTCAAGATCAAGTCCAAAAGCTTACAAAGCAAAAAAAAAAAAGCTCAAAGCTGCTCTGCTTACAGGAACAAAAATATGAAAGAAATGAAAAAATTCAATAAATCCCAAAAAAAAAAAAAAAAAAAAAATGAAAGAAATGAAAAAAATTCAATAAAACTCAAAAAAAAAAAAATATGAAAGAAATGAAAAAAAATCAAAAAATTCAAAAAATATGACAAATATTAAAAAAATTCAAGAAAACTAAAAAATAGGAAAGAAATAAAGAAGAATTCCATTAAACTCAAAAAAATATGAAAGAAATAAAAAAATAAACTAAAAACTAAAAAATAAACTAAAAAAAAATTGAAAGAACTTAAAATATTCAAAACTCAAAAAAATATGAAAAAAAAAATTCAATAGACTAAAAAAAAAAAAATTAAAGAAATTAAAAAATTCAATAAAACTCAAAAAAATATGAAAGAAATGCAAAAAATATTCAATAAACTAAAAAAAAAAAAAAATGAACGAACTGAAAAAATACAAAAAAACTTAAAAAAATATGAAAGACATGGAAAAATTCAATAAATTTCAAAAAATTTCCTGGTAAAAACACAAAATTTTTTGATGATGAAATTTTCTTTTTTTTTTTTGACAGCAAACAAAGATTGCAAATTTTCAAACTGCAAAAGCGCTAAAATTAATTGTACAATGGACATAATTGCTAAACAAATAATGGAAAAAATCAACAACAAAAAAAGAAAAAATATGAAACCTTTGCAAAATGTAAAAAAAGACATAACAGGCTAAGGTAAACAATTTTTTGTATTTTTTCGACCTGCCGCAACATTTTTACAAAGTAAATAAAAAAAAAAATTGAAAAAGTCCAAAAAGAAATCAGGAGCTGAAAGGCAATCAAAAGTAAATGGAAAAAATAAACAAAAAAGGGGGGGAAAAAAAAGAAAGAAGGAGAAGCTAAAGAGAAATATCAACAAGTCTTTTGGGCAATAAAAAGTAAAAAAACAAACAAATAAAATAAAATGAAAGGAAGCAAAACAAAGCAGAGCAGAGCGAAAAATGGGAAGTGCAGTTTACATTTTCGAATTGAGTAATTTGAATGCGCCGAAAAAAAAAATAAAAAATCGGTAAACGAAATGAGTGAGTAAACAATAATAAAAATTTTACAAATGGCTTGAGCGATAAGAGGAGGCATCCCATTCACATTTCCAAGCCCAACCAGGGCTGCCACCCCAACCCCCAACGCCCCGGCCGCATAAGCTTTTCAGCTTATCAGCCCAACAGCCACTTCGACCCATTTTCGAAAAAAAAAAAAAAATAGCAACAACAATTAAAAAAGAACTGCAAGCTGTTGTTGTTGCTGCTGTTGCTGGCTGCTTAAGCTTTTGGAGGGAAAAGCTCCTGCATGTTGTCGGCACATCGCTGTCGCCATGCAAATTGTTGCGCCGACAGCGCTGCCATCACCGCTGTTCTTCTTCTTCTTCTTCTTCTTCTTCTTCTTCCTCTTCTTCTTTGTAGTGTTCATTGCAATAGCTTTTTTTTCTTTATTTTTAAGTAGTCTCTACTTATCTCTCTTTCTATCTTTACCATTTCAATTAGTGTTGAGTGCGTGTGTGCTTGTGTGTGTGTTTGTGTGTGTGTTCACCTGGCACGCCTCACACACTCTGATGACTCTGGGGAGGATCGCTTCCAATTTGCAAGCAGAAAAGTCAACTATGCATACACATACATACACACGCACACACACACATATACGCATACATTAGCTCATTGCAAAAAAGCTTTTTTCTGCTTCTAAAAGCTCTCTACTAGTTTTTGTACACCGCCGGCTACAGTTTTTTCTGCTTTTGTTGTTTTTGTTGTTGTGCTTAAAAAAGCATTTTAACGTTGTTTTTTTTCTTCTTCTCTCCCCTGCTTCTTATTCTTCTTCTTCTTCTTTTTTGTGCGGTTTGCTCATTAAAAATAAATAAAAAATGAGAGAAAAACAAAAAACTATTTGTAGCTGGGGCGCAAAGCTGTTTGTATATGAAAATCATTCGGCCAGGGCGTTCGCTGTATGCGCTACACTTTTGCAAAATTATAGGAATTTTTTTTTTTGGTTCGGAAAAGATCAATAGATTTAAATATTTTATACATTCTACCGATACTTTAGATGACTAAATTGGTATCGATACTTTATTTGATTAAATTGGTGTCGATACTTTTTTTTAAATTTTGTAACTTCTAGTTTCTTCTTTTTTCTTATAAAGTAAAGCGAAAAAATGGTATCGATACTTTATGTGACTAAATTGGTATCGATACTTTTTTAAAAAAGATTTTTTAACTTTTAGTTTATTTTTTCCTTATAAAATAATGTGAAAAATGGTATCGATACCTTATATATCTAGATCGATACTTTTTTAAAACTTTTTTTTTCAATTGTTCTAGCTTTCTTTTTTCTTATAAAATAATATTTCAATATGAAAGCAAAATAAATCAACAAATTCTTTATAAAAAATCTTCAAGCTTGAAAAAAGATAATAAATCCAATTAAAAAGATTACAAAAAAAAACAACTAGTCAAATTGTCCTTGTTGGAAGACTTTCTCAAAGTATTCTAGGCTCTTCAAAATAATTAGCTTGGATACTTCAGTTGAGTGAAGGTAAATTTTCCAAGCCAATTACTCTCGGTTTCAAAAAACAGCAAATTCAAATTCAACTCGATTCCATTCTCAAGCTCATTAAAATGTAGGTTAAGCTAAAAATACTCAATCGCTTGTTATTTGTATTTGCTATCGATACACAAGTAATTAAGACACGTGACGTATACGTAATATGCGTTTCACAAAATGTGCAACGTTACGTATACGCACTGCTGCCTATTTGATTTCAAATACTTAACCAGATAACCGAATTTGATAAGATAACCAGTGAATGCGAAAAAAATATGGGAGGAAAAAAAATTTATTTCGGAAAAAAATGACATTTTCAATTGGAAAAATATAATTCATTTTATGGAAGACGCAAACAATTTTTGCAATTAAAAAGAAAACTTAAAAAAACGAAATAAATAAAAAACAACTTTATCTTTGAGATAGAAAATTGACAGAAATAAAAATTGCACTGCGCCTACTAATGACATTAAATTAATTTAATTAAATTGCTAGACAAGTATGAAAAAAACAACAACAACAAAAACAACTAAACTAAACTGCTAATGACGCACAAAAGCCAAAAGGGGTTGGCAAGGTGGCGGGGGCAGGGTCCCAGGCCAGAGGTGCTCTGGCCAATAAATCAAATGCAAAACTCACACACACACACACACACACACACACACACACAAGCAAATATGCAATTCAAAAAAAAAAAA
This sequence comes from Scaptodrosophila latifasciaeformis, assembly GCA_037075145.1. Classification (NCBI taxonomy): domain Eukaryota; kingdom Metazoa; phylum Arthropoda; class Insecta; order Diptera; family Drosophilidae; genus Scaptodrosophila; species Scaptodrosophila latifasciaeformis. The sequence goes on from JBAMCM010000426.1 coordinate 1,009,975, forward strand.
AATTATTTTCTTGCTTTTTTATTTTCGTATAAAATGCGCAATAATGGCAAAAAAAAAAACGCGAATTGAAAATAATAAAAAAAAATAAATAAATACATTAAATCGAAATATAATGTGCATAAATGTAACTAGGTCAGGGTGCACCCCACACACACACACACACACACAGACACAGACTTGCATATACAAAACAACAACAGAGAGAAAGAAAGAGAGATGCACTACAAAGCCAAAGAGAAAGAGCGAGAGAGAGAGAGAGAAAGCGGGTTGGTTGTTTCAGGGGGGGTCTTTACTCAGGGTGGGTACGACAGGGGGAGAAATCAATGAATTTAAATCTACGTAAAACCAGAGACGAGACGAGACGACGTCACCCCTCACCCCACGAGACTCGAGTCTTTATCGGCGGCTGTCTCAGTCAACTTGATTGCATTTTGCAATTGCAATAAAAAAAAAAAAACAAAAATGAACAAGAAGAAGACAAATAAGAAGAAACAGAGAAAAATTAGTGCAAGCAGCGCTGCTGCCTTTTGACGATGCTTGAAAATGTGGCACAGGGTCAACTGGCGACCCATTAGCACACTTTTCCATAAACACTCAGCCAGACGGTCACCACCACCACCACCACCACCACCCGGTGGCATTTTTCATTGAGCTAAGGTTAACAACAACAACAACAATTGCAAATCCGATGCAACAAAATGATTTCCACAACAAACAAAAATTGAGCTAACAAAAAATAAACAAGACAACAAAAATTAACAGGAAAAATATTAAAGTTCTAACGATTTTTTTTTCAAGGAATTTTTTGAATAAAAAGAAAAAATCAATGAGAAATTAAAATATTTTTTTTTTTGGTCCTGAAAATTTTTATTCGATTCTGAAAGGATCCCATTTTAACCTCAAAGGACTTTGGATTTATTTTTGGTCTCCAAGAGTTCTCTGAAAATTTTCTTGATCAGATCCTGAAAATTTTATGCGATTCTGAAAGGATCCCATTCTAATCTCAAAAGACTTTGGATTTAGATTTTTGGTTTCCAAGATTTTTCAGAAAATTTTCTTGATTAAATTGAAAATTTTCTTCGATTCTGAAAGGATCCCATTTTAACCTCAAAGAACTTTTATTTTCTAGGATTTTTTTGAAAATTTTCTTGATCAGGTTCTTTGCTTGCTTGCTAGATAATATTTCATGAATGGTTTGGGAGATCTGTCATGATGTTGCCAGAAATTGTGGACCTAACCCATAAAATTCTTAGAAGTCTTTCCAGTCAATATGAATATAAATCAAACTTCTTTTTTGGATCCTTGAGGACTTTCAGATATAATCAGCAAGCCTTATTCGGGCTCTCCCCAGATTACCTTGAAAATTACTTCATAAAGGGTCTATGAAATATGATTCAGCTCCTTCTGTATTTTGGGATCTTGGGAATCTTTCAGACCAACCCAGACCTTCCTTTAGTTTCTTGAAAAGAAAAGCAAGGGTCTACGAAATATGATTCAGCTACAACTCCTTCTGTATTAAAATATACTCACAAAACTTTCAGATCTACCGAGACGTCGAAATGAAATCTATTATTTCCAGAGTACCAAAACCTTATCGACCAATTTAAATATGAAATAAAACAGACTTTTCGAAGGCACCGAAGAGAGATGACTAATCAATTCTTCAGCCAATCTTTTTTTTACATTTTTGAGAAAATGAAATAGCTTAAAACCCAGAGAAGCATCTGTTTTCTATTTTTTTTTTTTTAGGTAATTGCCTTAATTATTTCAAGTATTTCTAGTTATTTGCATTTAGTATCGACTTCAGTAAACTGAGAATGAGAACTCGAAAAAGTTAAAGTATTTTTTTGTTGTTGTTGTTGTTGTATTTTGCATATATTGTTAATTTTCAATGTTGTATCCTTGATTAGTAATACAAGTTTACTCAAATGATTGTGCGCTTGAGTGACTAAAAAAAATAAATAAAACTAACTACACGATTGATTTCAAATTTTCAATTACATTTGCGGTTTGCCTTTGCGGTCCCAAGTTAGTTTTCATTGAATCAAAGGGGCCATCTTCGTTTTGCCAAATATTGAAGACTCTTTTTGATTGATTAAGACAAATTTCAGATTTCAACAAGATGGGATAATAATTACCCAAGTTATCCCTAAAGGCAAGTTGGATTCTTAATGATTGAGTAGGTCGATCCAGGTGAAACTTGGGGGATATGTTTATGACTTTCTAAGTAAATCAAAAGCCAAGTCGGATTCTAAATGATTTAGTAGGTCGATCTAGGTGAAACTTGGTGGACTTATTTATGACTATCTAAGTAAGTCAAAGGCCAAGTTGGTTAAAGATTGACTAAGAAGTTTCGAAGATTTAACCAAACCTAAACCTTCCGACTAATCAGACCTGATCATCGTCTCCTCCAGCCATTTGCAAACTCAAGTAGACAAGTAAAAAGATCTTTCTCTTTCGAAAAGAGTATAATAAATACGAGCAAAAAATCTAAAGAAACCCAATCAAATTGAATGACCAAACTTGACTTTTGCAGACAATTTGAATTAGTTAATTGAGGCAAAAAGTGAACAAAAGAAAAATTCCATTTATATGGCTAATTAAAGAGTTTAGAATCAAGACTAATTGCGGTTTAACCTGGGGATGGTCTAATCAACAAAAATAATTGACTTGACTAGCCTCAATCAATAAGCAAATCGAAGGCATTTTCAATTTTCAATTCATCCTTTGAAAAGTGAGGAATTTAACTTTAAGAGAGTTAGGAAAATTAACTGCTTTTGAGTCCTTATAAAAGAGGGAGAAAATCATTGATTTCTGTCTTAGGGTTTCTCTGAAGTTAAGCCTGAGTTTATGTAAATCCCTTCTTAGGTCTTGAGTTTATCTTGAAAGGAGAAGATATACCAAATTTCAGGGTTCTGGCAGAAAGTGATCGGCTTAAGCATTGAAGAGAAGTTGGCGCTTATAACTCTTTAAGAAGAACTGGAAAATTAACCTACTTTCAAATGGTTTTGAGAGAGGGAGAAACTCATTGATTTCTGTCTTAGGATTTCTCTGAATTTCAGCCTGAGTTTAGGTAAATACCTTCTTTGATTTTGAGCTTATCTTGAAAAGAGAAGATATACAAAGTTTCAGGGTTTTGGCATGTCATTGAAGAGATCTGGGCCCTTATAACTTTTTTAAAATTCTTTCAAAAAACTCTGGAAAATTAACTATTTTTGAGACCATTTGAAGTTCCCTCATTTCTCAGAATTTATGACAGAATTCAGGTATATCCCTTCTTGGGTTTTGAGTTTATCTTGAATGGAGAAGATATACCAAATGCCAGGGCTCTAACATGAAATGATCGGAATTTCAAGAAGCCTCAGCTTAGCATTTTTGTAGTGATTCTTTATTGGAATTGCTAAATCAGTTAGTCAGGCCTTAAATTCTTTAAGTCTTTCAAACCAATTTAAAATGCTTTCCAGGCCAAAAACAAAAACCAAATCCCTTTTCAAAGTCATTGCAAGGTTTCGGTTGTAGGTGTGTGTGTGTGTGTGTGTGCATAGCATAAGCAGTCTGACCTTGCCACAGCAAGGACATGCCACAATTGGCCATGCAACACTGTCCTTGCCCGCCAACAGCAGCAAAAAGCCCACAACAATCGAGTTAACCAACCCAGCCGAGTGCATTAGAGCAGAGCCACGGCGTTCGAGTCGAGGCGAGGCGGGTTGGTGGGTCGAGTCAAAAGTAACCTTGCGCATAAATTAGAACCTTGTAAAATGCATTTTTTTTTTTTGTTATGGCAGAAAATATGCAATAGCTAGCGTCAATGTCATGATGCCCCAATTTGTGGCAAGCGTTAACCTTGTTTTCTATTTCCAAACCAAAAAGCGCTTCAAATAACGCCAACGTTGACTTTGACCCATTTCAATCCTTATAGAGAGAAAATAAATTATAGACAGAGAGAGAAAGAGAAAGAGAGAGAGAGAAAAAATAACCGCAAAATTGTTGTTGTTATTGTTGTTGTGGATTTTTTAAGTATGTCAATGTCAGGCGCCGGCAAAATGCAGTGGGCGGGCAGCGTCAGCGATAAAGCCAAGTGAGGCAGAACAAAATAAAACAAACCAAAAGCAAAGCGTTGCATTGCCGGCAAGAGAGTAAAACAGAGACAGTCACACAGAGAGAGAGAGTGAGGGAGAGGGAGACAGGGGAGGGTAAAGATTCATTGACTGCTTGACTGACTGTCGGACGGCTTGACTGACTATTTTATTTTTTTTTTTTTGTCGACCGTCACTTTTGGCTTGCGCTGATGCACACGGCAACCTTCGAAATTTCTATGCAATTTCGCTCTCTCATTCTCTCTCTCTCTCTGTCTCTCTCTTTCTATGGGTATTGCCTATTCTTTCTGTCTATGGTTTGCGGCATCCTTGTGCTCAATCTCCAATATTAGAAACAACACAGACAAATTAAAACAACAACAACAAACAAGCAAGCAAGCAAGCTGGCAAGCAAAAATAATGCTAAACAACAAACATGAGCTTGACCCAAATTCTCTTACAACAAAACCGCACAGCCAAGACACAAGGGGTTGCACTGGGTGTTTGGTCTTGTCGGCGATGGGGAGGGGAGGGTATGGAGGGGTGGTGCTGACTGGCTGTTTGCCAATTGTAGTTGACCTTGCTCTATATTATTTCTAGCCAAGCTAGGAAGGATAGCCACAAACATCTTTTCAACCGCTTCACACTCTCCCCCCCCCCCCCCTCTCTCCCTCTCTCTTTCACTCGTGCACTTATTCTGGTTGCACTTTTAAGTATGCACTTGGTATGAGTTAAATTGAATCAAGTAAAGTGCGTTGAAGGTCTGCCAGAACAGAGCTGAGACGAACTGTGAGAAGCGATCTAGAAGACAGGCAAATCGAATTGCCTAGACAGATGGTGCGAGCGAGACAGATAGAGACACATTCTGACATTGCCGAATGTCAACAAGTTTTGTCTATGGATGCGTATGCGTGCATGCGGGGCTGACTCATGGGAATGAGGAATGAGTGCAATACAAAAACCAAGAAGAAGAAGAAAAACTACTACAAAATCATCATCATCATTGCCAGCGTCATCATCATCATCATCATTATCCCCAATGCAATTTGTTTGCTGTCAACAGAATTGCTTTTTGCACTTTTAAGTGCGTTCGGCTGTGTGTGTGTGTTGTTTTTTTTTTTTTTTATTATTAATAAAAAATGAGTGATTGTTGTTTATTTTTAATTGCCAAGTTTTTGTTTACTTATTTTTTTTTTTGTGAATTTCTGGTTGTTTGTTTTTGGTAAAAAAAAAATGTTCTTGTTAATTTTTTTTTTTTTATAAATTTCATGTTGACATTTTTTTTTACATATTATTTATTATTTTTTATTAATACTTTTTTTTTTAGTTTTTTTTTGTATTTATTTTTATTTGTTTTTTTTTTTTTTTTTTTTTTTTGTTATTAAAGATTCTTTTAAATAATTTGTGTAATGTTTTCATGTCTTTTACTTATTTTATTTATACGCTGGTCAAGTTTATTTTCTTTTCACCCCCCGCCTCCCCTTCCACCCCCTCACTTTTTCAAAGCCTTGTAATTTCTACAGCTTAAGGATTTCGGTAATAGTTGCTTCCAAAAAGTTGTTAGAAATCTAAAAATCTTTCGATTGATACCAAACATGACTCAAATCGGACCATATATACATGAAATATACAAAAAACAAATTTTCAGAGTCAAGAATTTATTTCCCCTTGCCCAACTGGCAAACGGTCGAATGAACAGTCCGATAGATGGCGTGCTTGCTTTAAGATGAGCAGTGTAGTTGAATTAAAAGTAATATTAAGACCAGAGGTTTTATGTGAATGTAGCCGTTTAGGGTTACCACCCAACTAGAGTTACCACCTTTTCTAGGGTTACCACCTTTTCCAGGGTTACCACCTTTTCTTCTACTAGGTACAGGGTATCCCAAACTCGGCCGAGTTCGGGTTCATTTCTATTAGGCTAAAATTTTGCTTATTAGAATTTCTGTTATTCAATTAATTTATTTTTGGACCACAAAATTTTTAACCTAAAATTTCTTATTATTCTCAGATTTTTATTGTTTTCATACTTTCCCTCTTTCCTTTTTGGAATACTTTTATTTCTGCATTTTGCCTACACAAAGAAGGAGAAGAAAAACAAAAAAGCAAAAATAATAAAAATTTATATTTTTAGGTCTCAAACAGAGAAGAAGAAGTAAAATATCAACAAGGCATTTGCCTGCTTTGAGCACTTTGGAAAATTAAAGACCATTTTCAATGTGAAAATTGATGGGGTGAAAAAAACTAGCAAAAAAATTAATTGAAACAATTGAGAGAAAAGTATTAATTTATAAGGCGAATCAGATGATAAAGTGAAGGCTAAATTCTCGGATGATTCAGGCAAGAAAGGAGGAGTTTTAGGGGAACTAATCAAATTCGTTGGATGATAATCAATTTTTGAGATATTTTTTTTCCTTTTTTAGGTTAGGTTGAACAAATCTCGTACCACCAGGGAAAGGCAGAGTTACTCCGAGGCCCTAATGCCAATTTGATCGGGTATCACGGCATTAGAGTCTTTTGATAGACGACTAGGAATAAGACTAAAGACGATTCAGTCGAACCGGAACCAAATCATGAAATGAAAGAAATTAGCCAGACTTTTAAGTATCATCAAGATGCTCAAAAATTTTTCTTCTAAAGTGAAATACAGGACCAGATATGCGGAACCCATTCGACAGATATCAGAGACTAAAATTCATAGTCTTTCAGCCTTATAGTAAATTAACTCTTACCCTATCCCCTTTACTTTAGGAATAATTTGGAATTTGACCTCCAGAGATCATTATATCATATGAGACCTAAAATATTGGAGAATTTAAGGGCCTCCAGAGATCTTTATATCAAATGAGGCCTCAAAAATTAGAGTATTTTTTTATTTTCTTAGATTTGTTTTTATTAAATTTATAATACTTTTTTATTTATATATTTTTTTTTTTAATTTTTTTTTTATAATCCGAATAAAAATATAACCACATTTTATTTATTTTATTATTATTTTTTGTCAGTCGAGATACAAACTTTTTTTTAATTTTTTTTCAATTTTTTTTTTTTTTTTTTTTTTTTAATTTTATTTCAATTTTTTTTTTAATTTTATTTCAAATTTTTTTTTTTAATGTTATTTTTTTTTATAATCCGAAAAGAAAATTTTATTACATTTTTACTTATTTATTTATTTTATTATTATTTTTTTTCAATCGAAATACAAACTTTTTTTTAATTTTATTTTATTATTTTTTTTTTATTTCAATTTTTTTTTTTTAATTTTATTTAAATTTTTTTAGTTTTTCAGTTTTGGATTGGTTTTGTTTTTTTAATTTTTCTCAGATTTGTTACAGCTTTTCAGTAATCTTCAGAGACGAACAACAGAATATTGCCAACGATATTTTTGATATGATTTTGAGTAAATGAAATTCTGGAAAAACAAGGAAATTGATTAGGGAAAATATTTGCACTTACCTCCTTGATCGTCGATTTCCAGGCCAAATTCATCTTCAGAAATGGATTCATCTTCGGAGCTGAGATTTGAGGTACTGTGAGAACGTCGCAATTGTTGTTGTTGTTGTTGTTGTGAGGTTGTACTGGCGGTGTTGTTGTTATTGTTGTTGTTATTGGTCATTTGTGATGTGGGTGAGGCTTTGGAATTGCACGAACTGGCCGCTAATTCGTCGATGCTGTGCAACGAGCGTCGCTGATGGTTGGCAGTGTTTGTTGTTGTTGTGGCCGCAGTTGTATTTGTTGTTGTTGTGGTACTAATTTGACTATCGGCCTCGATTAGTGGTTTGCCACCACCGCCACCAGTTGAGCTGGCTACATCAAAGTCAAGGCTATTGAGAAAGCCACTGGTGGTCACACCACCCCCTCCACCCGAACCACCTCCTGCCGGAGAGACCCTCTCCAATGTCTTGAGTTGATGATATTCGGGAATTGTGGATATCAGAGGCGGTGGCTGAGCAGACTTAAGCAAAGTGGGATCAATACTATTGAGGCTATCGGCTGGCTGGACAGCCGAAGAGCTGGTGGGAGCCACCGACGACGACTGGTGGAACAGTAAATTGGCAAAGGAGGGCACGGTCACAGATTCCAGGATCACGGGTCCACCACTGTTGTTGCTGTTGCTGCTAGTGGCCGAAACGGGTGGCGTGACCGAACTGATGACAACGCCACCGGCCACGCCTCCCCCTGCTCCACCGCCTGCTGTTCCATTGACTGTCTTAGCCTCTAGATTGCCGGGGCCACCCATTAGGGTGAGATTGCTATTGCTGGAGTTGTCGAAAATGCGTTCGCAGAGGCCACCCAAAGAGAGGCCGCCATCCAGTTGACTGGGCTCCAAGGGTTGCAAGGCAGTTGCCGTGTTCTGGAGCACAAAGTCTCCAGGATCGGTGGTGGTAACCACGCGAGCCTCTTTTGTTGGCGGCTGTGATGGATTGTAATTGATAAAGGATAATAAGGTTGTGGTGCTACCGCCTCCCAGCATTTGATCCTTGTGATGAAGTGGCAGCATCTGTTGCTGTTGTTGTTGTTGTTGTGTGTGTTGCAAGTGATGTTGTTGTTGTTGTTGTTGCTGTATGGTTGAGTGATGATTGTTGTGATTATTATTATCATAGGCCACGGTTACGCCAACATTTGTATTGTTGTTGTTGTTGTTATTGTTGTGATTTGCGCTACTCTCAGCCATCATTGAAGGTACTGTGAAGGTATCCATTATATTCTTTCTTGTTATTGATTAATTAATTTCTAATTTAAAAGTTTTTTTTTAATTTCTAAACTTTTCTCTTCTTCTTCTTCCTTCTTTTTTTTGTACGTTTTAAAAGTGATGTACGAGTTGTTTGTTGTTGTTGTTGTTATTGTAAATATTTTCTTATTTATTGGCAGGTAACGGTAGTATTTATTTTGTTTTTTTTTTGGAACTGAAAAAAGAAAAGAGAATAACAAAAATTAATTTAAAGCCTTTTAAATTTATCCTTGTGCAATTTCAAGGCAAAAGCGAAAAATAGAAGAAGAAGAAATTATTCAAGGCTTGTCAGACACAGACTGACGAAAAGGTCCTAGTTCAAGGTGCTCGGGCTCAAATGCAAGTTGCATAAAAAAAAAGGAAATTTATATAAAAAAACAATTTGATCTAGGCCAAGGCAAAAGTCTGCCAGGTCGACGTCAGAGCCCATTTCCCAGAAGTGGGTCACGGTAAGTGGGCCAAGGTTGGATAATTTATATCAGGGGGTGGTTCTTATTGGCAAATGTCTGGCTTAATGTGAAGGACATTTGTCTGAGTGGCAACGAAGCTTTAAAGAGTTAAGGAAAAATTTAAACTTTTTCCACATAACCTCAAAATATTTGGAGTTAGCTATTTTCTATTTCTTTCTAATCTACCTGAATTGAGGAAATTAAAATGGGAATAAGGATAATTAAAAGCTTCAAAATAAACTATTTTCCTAAAAATAATTTTTAGTTTAAAGAAACTCGGTTTGATTTATTTAAATAATTATAAAAAATTAAAAGAGAAAAATCTATTATTTAATATTTAATTTAAAAATAAAGAAAATCTCAGAAAAAATATTATTTAATTTTTAAATAAAAAAAGCACTTAAGGATTATTTTAAATATCGATTAAAGGGAATATAAATTATTGCCAAGACAAAACTTTCAATATACCAAAGCTCGGATTAATTTAATTAAATAATTAAAAATTAAAATAATTTAAAAAAATCTCAGAAAAGATATATTTTAATATTTAATTTAAAAATAAAGAAAATCTCAGAAAATATATTATTTAATTTTTAAATATAAAAAAAGCGCTTAAGGATCATATTAAATATTCATTAAAAGCCATATAAATTATTACCAAAAAAAAACCTTTTCCTGCTGACTTTTTCGTTTTAAAAAAAATATTTGAAATAAAAACAAAAACCTCGAATTTTCTCTTTTCTTAAACTAAAAAAATATAAAAAAACAAAAATTCTTAAGCTTTTCTTTTTATTTTTTATTATACTCTTTGAGTTAAAATTAATAGTTCCGTGTTCAATAATATTGATTTTCTTTTTTCTTAAGTTAAAAAAAATTAATTAATTCTGTAATCTTTTCTTTTTGTATATTATTCTAAGCTTTCAATTAAAATTAATTTTTTCGTTTTCAAAATGATTGAATTTTCTCTTAGCTTAACCTAAATTAATTAAATAATTTTCTAAGCTTTTATTTTTATATTTTATTCTAACCTTTCAATTTCTTTAAAGTTATTTTTTTTTTCGTTTTCTAAAATTTATTTTATATAAAACCTGACAACTCTGACAAAAATTAATTCTTTAAGCTTTTCTTTTTATTTATTAATCTAAGCTTTCAATTTCCTTTAAGTTTTTTTTGTACTCAAAATTTATTTTAATTAAAAACAAAAATACCCTGAATTTTCTCTTTGCTTAACCTCAAACAAATAATTATTTTTTTAAGAGTTTTTTTTTAAATTTTGTTCTATGCTTTTCCCAAAGCTCGGTTCCTGCCCTGCTTAGAGCGAAACTCTCCTTTGAGGAAAAGCTTTTTTCACCCAAAGCTTAATAGATCAGATTTAATTGATCGATGCCTTAAAGCTTTTTGCATTCAAGCTTGCCCCGAGCTTTTTCCTGCTCAAGTCTGACAAGCTTGCTACCCTCATGACTATGTTGATCCCCCCCCCCCCCCCCCCCGCCCCACAACGAAACAGAAGAAATTAATGTTCCTTCTAGCTGAGAAATAATAAAAAAAAATCTGCCTTTCTTTGTGGTCTTTTGTCTTGGGCCGTTTCCAGCATTGCCAAAAGCCGAGCCAGGCCAGGCCAGATTCTTTGCCAACTCACCCCTGCTTCGTGTTTCTTTTCATTCTTATTTCGCATTCCCAACTAGACAAAAGATATTCAATACCTGGCCCAAGGAGTAGGGGGAAGAAAAGACCACAGCGAGAGACAAGACAAATTCAGTTACTCACCTTTCCCTTATAAGAACACGAAGAAAAAAAAAACCGCAGCAGCTGCTTTGTTTTGCGGCACTGCAAAACCAGCGACGACGACGACGACGTCAGCAGCGCTTGCGCATTTAAGACAAAGTTGTTTTGTTGTTGTTGTTTTTAGTCAGGCCTTTTTCGACCGATGAAAACGAAGAGGAAGAATAAGCAAAGGCAAAAAAAAAAAAGAGTCTCTGGTCGCAGCGGAAAGCACAAAAATAAATGAAGTTGCTAGTTTTGGGACGCCCGGTTGTGGCTTGTTTAATTCTTAGCTTCTTCTTCTGCTTCTTCTTGTTTCGGCTTCTGCTTATTTTTCTGTTTCTTATTTTCTACTTGTTGCCGTGGTAGTAAAACCAGTTGAGACCGAAAGCAAAAGTGCTATTATTGTGGGGCCTTTTTGCTTTTGTTTTTGCTGTTGTTCTTGTTGGTGTTGCTGGCTGGCATACGCTTTTCTATTTTTTTGTTTGTACGCTTCACACGGCGATTCGCAAATTCAGAACGCGATTTTATAATTTTTGCAAAACAACACAACGCCAACTGCGACGTCTGCGTCGACATCAACAAGCAGCGGCTTTTAGTTTAAGTTTTTTTTGTGTGTGATTCATTTGCTGCCCGGTTGCTGCTGATGTTGTTTTATTTGTAGTTGTTGTTGTTTTTGTTGGTGTATAGAAGACGATCTGCGCCGAGTGCTCATCAAATACGCTGCTGACGCCGCTTGCAACAACAGTTTCCGCCTGCGCCAGCTGCGAGACCGAAAGCTTTTTTAGCATATTTTTTGTTCGCACACACACGACGACAACAACGACAACGACGACGACGGCGACCGACGACGCATTTGCGATTTGTGTTCTGCCTCCGCTATTCTTGTTGTTTTTGTAGTTGTATTCTTATTATTATTATTTTTATTTTTTTTTATTATTTCGCTGCTATGCCAATTCCAATTCGCTTGCTATTCATTCGCGCGTCTGTCTTTCACTTCAATTCGTTGTTTCTGTTGTTTTTTTTTCGCTGCTATTTTACTGTTTAGCTATTCTCTTTTGGCGCTGTCTTTCTTGTCTTGTGTGTAGAATTTTTGTTTCCTTTTATGTATTAAAAAAAAAAAAACTGAAAAATTTATTGCAATTATGCCGACAGTGTGAGTGAGATGGAAAGATAGAGAGCACCGCGATTTCTTCTTGCACAACGGATGACGGCGGCGACGACGACGACGACGCTGACGGCAATAACAACAACGACGACGAGCACGCGCAACAAGCACAGAGCTTTATTAAAACCAAGAGGAACTGAACTATACACACACGCACGCACACATTCACTTCTACATATATATAAATATATATATATATTCTTGTTCTTATGTATTTGTAATAATAATTGCAATTCCTCGTTTTCGTTTACACGAAAGCATACACGCACACACATACACACCCGCACGCATACATACAGATATATGATGTATGTACACTTGTTGTTGCTGTTGCTATTGCTATTGCTGCGACTATGGTTCTTATTTCATTTGTATTTGCTTTTATTTTTCAGCAGCTGCTCCAATTCTAATGCGGGCGGCAATATTGGAGCAGGGGTTCGAGCAGCGACGACAGCTATGACACAACAGCGGCATTTTGCTTTCAATACTTGTATGTATGTGTTAATTTCATAAAAATTGCACATTCAAAATATAGGAAAATGAAGCGCTTAACATACAGACACACACATACTAACAAATAGAACGCGCATTCTCGTTCCGTTATTGCGGCAGAGACGGCAATGTTTGCTTTTACTGTTCACACACATATATTAAAATACATTTGGCATTATTTTATTTGTAGATTTTTGTGATTTTGATTGTGCTTTAAAGTTGCACCCGCATTGCCGCACCGCATATTTTCACTTTCAATACGCACAACATTCAAAAAAACGACGAAAACGACAACGACAACGACGGCGGTAATGATGGGAACGACAGAACGTTTTCTGTTTTCTGTTTTTGGCTTTGGCTTTGGCCCTGGTCACGGCTGTTGTGTGTATGTGTGTGTGTCTGTGTTTGTATGTCTTTTTCTGTTTTATAATGTTTAATTTAGTTGATTTGGTGGCGGTGCTGGTGCTTTTTGCACTAATTTTTGTTGATTTATTTCGGGAAAAACTATGCACGGAACACACACGCAAAAATTAGGTCTGTAGGCCAACACAAACGGGAACACAGTAAGAGAAGTTGTTGGCGTAGGTAGAAGAAGACGAAAGCGCACACGCACGCACACAATTACACATACACAGACCGAAAAGGCATAGAAGTTGAAACGGCATGCGGATGCGGGGCCAAGGACGTGTAAGAGCGACAAAATATTCTTGGCCTTTAAACGTGCATTTGAAGAACAAGGACGGCAATCATATGGTGTATATGAAAGCTTTTAGCTAAAAGCTTTGCGACATTCACAAGAAATTCTAAACAGCTGAGAGCTTTAAAAGTATTGCCATCACAATGACATGAATTTGTCAACTAGATGGCGCTAGCTGATTTCTTAAATCTAGATGACGCTCTAAAGGTTGCGAAATTTTGCGTCGAGTTTTAGGTCTTCCATTTGATTAATTTTATGATAGACTTAATTTTAGTTTATACAGTGACTGTTAAATAAAGAAAATAATAAATCGCATAAATGAATAACTAGTAAATTACATAAATAAATAACTAATGAATATCATTGCACTTAAAGTGCATATATGGAATTTAATTCATTTATTTTATTTATCTAATTTTAACATTGACTTAAGGTCAATGGAACCACGATCTTTTGAAAATATTTTATAATAAATAAAAGAATTTATTTTACACCAATTTTGAAAGTGGCGCCGAGTTTTAGCTGGTCACACTGAATTTTCGATAATTCAAATTTATGAATTTGTCAGCTAGATGGCGCTCAAGTGCTTTCCCACAGTCTAGTCTAAGAATGAAGAATTGAAATAAGAACCAAATGCAAATTTTGTTAAGAAAATAGTCGGGTTTATTTAGTACATATTCTTTTTTTTTTTTTTTTGATTTATAAATACATTCAATGAACATTCTTTGTTGTTCAGATGCACACATATATATATATATAAATTGCAAAAAATTAATTCAATTGTTTTTCTTTCGTTTATTCTTTTCTTAGTTGCACAATTTTGCTTACATATAGAAATATTACATCAAAATTACAAACCTATCTGAAAATTGATTTACAAGTTAGGTTTTTTTTTTGTTTTGTTTTCTCTCTATTTGTTGTATATCTATATAATAATAATTAGAATATTTCTTCTGCTTTTTGTTTTTAATCTTAATAATTTCATTTAAAAATACATAATACATAAATACACCCACCATTTATTTTTTTACTTTTTCAATAATTTTTTGTTTTTTTTTCTTCTTCTCTATTTTCTATTTTGTTAATTGTTGTTGCTTAAAAACCATTCAATTACACATTATCCCTATGAAAATAGCAAAGCGGCAGGACTGGCCCTCAGCCTTAGAGGCATGCAAGTTTCTCCTGGGACCTGCCTGACGTCTGCTTTCATTTGTCTTGCTTTCTATCTAACCTTCTGTTTTCACATATTTTTTTCGTTTTTATTACATTCGTTCTTTAATATTTGATTTGGGTATAGCACCTTTTTATCACTTGCTTTAGCTTAAAAATTATAAATTTTATTTATACCTTAATCATTTCTCTGTTTTTCTTCCTCTTCATCTTTTTTTTTTTTTTTTGTTATTATAAAAATTATTTGTCTTCTAGACAAAAAAAAAAAATAAGACAAATGTTATTATAAGCTAATTAAAGTCTAATTAAAAATATATAAATTTAAAGTATTTAATTTTTTATATATATTACATACAACATAGATCCATACATTCTATATAATCATATATAATAATAATAATAATCTGATTTATTTTTTTGCTAGATTGATTTTGTTAAAATTATTATTTTTGTTTTGTTT
Source organism: Scaptodrosophila latifasciaeformis (assembly GCA_037075145.1). Classification (NCBI taxonomy): domain Eukaryota; kingdom Metazoa; phylum Arthropoda; class Insecta; order Diptera; family Drosophilidae; genus Scaptodrosophila; species Scaptodrosophila latifasciaeformis. The sequence goes on from JBAMCM010000426.1 coordinate 1,024,977, forward strand.
TTCTCTCTCTTTTTTTAAAATTTCATTAAAATTGTTTTAACGCCTAAAAGATTCTTGACGCTCTCGTTGTATTTGATAAGCACAACCTTTGAGGCGCCCATATTTAATTTCTCGCCGGCACACAACAATTGCAAACAGGTGGCCTTTTCCAGAAAATCCGACATTTTAAATTCCCTAAGCAATTGTTTTTGCGTATTAACCAAGGAATTGTTATTTGCACAAATCTAAACAAAAAAAGAAAACAAATTAATTTCAATAGAAAAATTTTGAAATAAATTTTTATGTTTGACTCACCTTATTGAGTAGGGTGTCCTTGGATTTGACTTTAAGTAAATTGCACAAATCATTTAATAGAACCCATTTATCACTGCCTTCGTCTTTGAGCAAGTACAGTGGCGGCAAAAGCACATCGGCCTCTTCAAATTCAAAAATATCACTATTCAATTCATCCTGTTCCCCGTCTTCATCCTCATCCTCGTCGTCGTCGTCGTTGCTATCGATGCTATCATCATCACTTTGTTTTACTTTCTCATTCTCACAATTTACATTATTTCCAACTATATCGGTTGCCTCAACTTCTTCTTCTTTTACTAATTTATTTTTAGCTAAGTTTTCACCATTTTCTTTAACTATTTCCTTTAATTCATTCTTAACATTCACAACGTTCGTTACATTATTCGTATTTGTCCCTGTTGTATCTTCCATATTTGCCTTTGCTATTGCTGTTGTTGTTCCTGTTGTTGTTGTTGTTGTTGTCGTCTCAGTCTGTCTGTCAAGTTCATCGTTGTTGCTATTATTCTTATTATTGTTACTATCCTCATCGATTTGCTCCAATTTCACTGTTGTGGTCTCTGCCTCTCCCACTTCCATCGTTGTTGCTGTTGTTGTTGTTGTTGTTGCAGTCTTAGCACTTGTCTCCCCATTCTGTTTTATTGTTGCTTTCAATTCGTTGCCATCAATCATTGACGTTGCCGACTTTCCATCATCAACATTTTGGCCAGAGTTCTTGTCTGCCACCATCAAGCCATCATTATTTTGTTTACTTTCATCATCTTTTCTCTCCTTTTTCAAACGATTCTTTTGACTTTGTCGTCGCCTTCTAAGCACTTTCCTTTCTCTACGTAGAGCTCGGCTCATATCACAAACTGTGTTCGGTACATTATCAAATATATCATAACCATATTCCTTAGCATCTGCAAAAAAAAAACCAACAAAATAACAAAATTTATTAATTTCACAATTTAATTGCCTAACGATCAAAAAAGTATCGAGTACTTGAGTAATTTGCGTGACTTGTTCACAAAGTGAACTAGTTGTTCGTTCTTAGTGAAAAGAACGTTGAAAATTGGAAATTTGGAGAAATAAACCTGATAAACTCACCAAAAATCTCCCAGGGTCCTTGGAAACGAATTGGTTTAATATCAGCAGCCGCACTTTGTGCATCACTGAGATGGGCACTCAAAATGTTGCGCATTAATTTGCTTGAAGCTAACATGAGCGGTGTTTGACCTAAGCAAAACAACAAGAAAATTAATTTAAAATGTTAAAAGGATTAAGAAATTCTTCACTCACCTGAATAGGTAGCCAGCAGGGGATCAGCGCCGTAAGACAAGAGTAGACGCACTACTTCCTCGTGATCATTTTCGATGGCACCATGAAGCGGACGTATGCCCGACTGGGCAGCCTCTGAATGATTGGCCCCGAATTGTAGGAGTATTCTGGCAATTTCCAGCCAGCCCTGGGTGCAGGCCTCATGTAAAGGCGTATAGCCGGCATTATCCTTTTGATCAGGATTCATGTTCATACGATCTAGACAATAGACCACCACATCGATGAGACCTTGGCGGGCCGCCTTATGCATGGTACTCTGGCCCACGCCCTTGTTGAGCACCCATTTTTGGATTTCCCTACAGACATCCGATTCGGTCTTCACCTTGGCCGGCAGGTGGGAACTGCCCACAATTGTGCTATCCGTATCCTCCAGACGCTCATCGGCGGCAGCTGCTGCTGCGGCTGCCAAGGCGGCACTGGCTATGTTTTGCTCATTCGTCGTGGTTTGACCAGAATTAGCTGGACCAGAGCCAACGGGCTGATGGTGGGGACGCTTTTTCTTACGTATATAGTCAAAGCCGGAGCTACCCTTGCGGCGCATATACTTCCGTTTGTGTGTGTGTCCCAGGGCCTGCGTGGCGGCGGACAATTTTTCATGTGAATCCTCGACTGGCAGGCTGTGCCGGGTCAGTTTGTTGTTATTGGCACTCACAATGCTATCCATTCGCTCAATAATATCCTCATATTTCTTATAGCTAAGGGCACCTTCACAGGGCGGAGCCGAGGCTGGACGCTCTTGGCCCACAAAAATCTCACGTATAATTTCACGAGCCTGCTGCATTTTGGATTCGGTGCGAGTTTTGCTCTGCAGAACTTTCGTATCGAAAATACTGAAATGTCTCTTGGTGGCATCGCTGGAATCCTTGGGATCATTGGACGTTTGGGTAGGAGGAGCTGCCGGCTCGTGAGGCTGTTCGTACAGCGAGTTGGAGGCCGAAGTCTGCGAGGTTTCACTGTAGTGATTCAGCAAAGGGTGCGAAGTTGGTGGCAATGGCTGAGACTTGGTGGTGGCTAGCAGATGATTGCCATTTCCATGTCCGACTCCACCTCCATTGGTCACCCTTAAATGCAGCATATCTATAAAGGATTTGGGCACACATTCGACCGTCTCGCTGGGCTGGACACCGGGTCGCTTCTTGGGCTTTCGCCCACGATTGCTAACAGTCTTGAAACAGGCCAGTTCCTGGGTCAGATCACGCCGCTCCAGATCCGGCAAAGACGCAGTCACCGAGGGCTGCTTTTGTGAATTCTCAGCTCCTCCCGAATTGGAGTTCATCTTATTGTTTATGGAGATCAGGCGATGTGGTATCTTCAGGGCCAATTTATACCGATATTCCTCCATAATCAACTGTTGCTGCGGCGAAGTGGTGGACTTGGTGTTGGTCTTGGTGACTTTCAGCTTCCGGCCATTTAATTGTGATAATGTTTCCCCGGTGGCAGTCTTCTTGGTACGCAGCCGGGTGCACATCATTTCCATCTCTTTGCCCTTGGCCGTCTGCTGGGCAGCCACTAATTTGCGTACATATTTCCTCTTGATCTTGGTGGTGGAGTTCCTAATGACCTTGTCATTTCGCAGGACCTTGCTATTGGCCAACTGGAATTCCAGTTCCTTTTTACGCTTGGACCGTGTCATCGTATTCAGAGCTATGCGACCTTTTCGTTTGGCTGTGAGTTTCTTGGCCTTTCCCGAGTTGGTGTGACCGGCGGGTGGCGTAGCCTTGCCATCTTCCTTCTCCTCGAGATCTTCTTCACTGGAACTGCTCGTCTGATTCGAATCGCTCTCTTTGCCCTTGGATTTGGCTACGATTTTCTTGGTCTTCTTTTTGTATTGCACATGATTTGTATTGGCAGAAGTTTTGCTGGTTTTGGTTTTGCTGGAAGATTTCTTGGTTTTATTGCTAGCCTTGCCATCGCTGGAGCTCTGGTCTTCCTCCTCTTCTTCTTCGTCTTCCTCTTCTTCTTCGTCGTCGCTGCTCTGTTCTCTTTTGTTTTTGGCATCGCTGGCTTTCTCTTTTCCAGGAACTCGCCTGGCCTTGCCCTTTCTGAGTAGAGGTTTCTTTTGGCGTTCCGTCTTGCGTTTGTCCAGCTCGGTGGTATCACTCTCGGAACTGCTGCTCTCGCCAGCCTTGGGCTTGAGTCGAGCCGCTATGCGTTGCTCCTGGACCAGACGCTTCTTCTCCCTTTCAGTCTTGCTGAGCTTTTTCTGGGCATTGCCAGACATCAGACCGTTGGTATTGGTGGTGGCAGTGCTCATTTGGTTGGCTCCCACAGCTCCCGAGTTGCTGGTGGTGGTAGCTGCCGATTCCACATCGGGCAGGGGTTTACGCTTTAAGATTCTGGCCACTGGCAAGTCATCTTCACTCAACTCCAGCTTGATGCTAGAGGTGGGCATGGGAGGTGAGGCGGGCGGAGGTGGTGGCGGTGTGGACAGAAGGGGCACTACAGCCGACTTGGGCACTACCTTGGTTTGTAGCTGCTCCACCAAACTATTGCAGGCCTTGCCCCAATCCAGAAGATTGCTAGTGAAAGCCTGACCGTCTTCCAAGCCCAGATCGGGTGGACTAAGCGTGGGTGTGTCCAGCAATGGAGCCGGTTCCAACTTGATTTGTATGTTGTTCGTTATTGGCGAAGGTGGTTTGGTAGTACTGCTGGCCGGAGCCACCACTGGCGGGGTAAAGGTGAAGCCCTTCAGCTCTGCCTTGGTGCGTATGCGTGGTTCGGTCTTAGGTGCCATAATCTCGAGTGGCTGGATCAGCGGCATGGTAGGTGTGGTGGGCGTCAGAGGTTCCTGTTTGCAGCTGACAATGAGACCACTGCCCGAGGTTTGCTGGAGCTGCAGTTCCACACGCTTGGCGGCCAGCGCCTGCTCATTGACAGCAATGACGGGTATTTCGGCTGCCCGGATTACGGATCCCGGTGGGGGTCCATTGGGTTCACAGATTCTGGCCTGCTTGGCTGCCGCTGCTGTGGCCTGATTGTACTCCTTGAGGTGTCGCTTGCGTCCCAAATAGTTGGGATTGCTGGCATTGTGGGAAGTGCTGGAGATGCTGCTGCTGCTGGGCTGAACCACAGTTGGCGTGTTCTTGGGCAGGGCCAGCACACTGGTCTCCGGTGGCAATTGCTCAATCAAGGGACGCTTGGCATAGGGATTTGTTTCCACCACACTGGGACGCATCTGCTGAACGGATTTTATCACCGAGGATGGTGTGGACTGGACGGCATAGCTACTGCTCGGAGCTGTGCGAATCACGGCCGTGGGATTACCCTGGACTGGCGGCTGTGGCAAGGGTGGCGTGCCACGTGTGGCTGCCGAAAAATTGGGAGTTATGTCCAAGCGCGGCAGCCCCGTGCCACCAACGGAAGCCAAGACCTGGGGACGCTGATATTTGTACTCCGTGGAATCGGCCGTCTGTTTGACCGTTCTGATGGAAAGATCCAGGGGAGATTGGGCTGCTGCCGGTGGAGGTTGAATGACTGGAGCCGGAACCGGAGCTGGCAATACCCGGGGCATAGTCGGCTCCATGTTGAGAGTCTTCTTGATAATCTGCATATTCAGCTCATCTTCGCTGGGGGTCTTGCGCTTCATGTCATTGATCAGGGCCCGATAGTTGGGCTTCGGCGTCTGTGCCGTCTTCTTGGTGGCATTGGCGGAGATGGGGATCGAGGGTTGAGGCGATTGTTTCATCACCTGACCAACTGCCAGAGACGGACCCATCGAGGGCTTGGGCTGGCAGCAAATATCCGGTCCATGTGGATAGACTTGCAGGGTGGAGTAATTGGCCGTGTGACCGGTAGTTGTTCCTGCGCTTCCGCTGGGCGGGGGTGTGTGTGTGTAGAGGTGTTGGGGTGTGGGTGAGGCCACAGTGGCTGCTGCTGGGGAAGGAGAACTGTGGTAGTAGTAGGCAGCGGAAGCTCCCGCAGAGGAACTGTTGACCAGACGGGGTTGGGGTGGCGGTGGTGGTGGCGTTGTGCCGGCTCCATGTTGCTGCAATAGCTTGCCATATTTGGTGGGGTAGCCGTGGGGAGCAGCCGCAGTGGTTTCTTTGCAACAACCCAGGCTGTCCGAGGAGTGCGGCGGAGTGTTGTAAGGATGACTGTAGATGGAGGAGCGTTGATGATCCGATTCCAGCTTCACATAACTGGCCCCGGCTGGCAGTGGAGCCGATGACTTGGTGGTGGTGGTGGGCGTGCCTGTGTAAGGGGCATAGTGGGCTGGGCTGCCACTGGGCTTGGGTGGAGCTGGAGCTGGCGGCGGCTGCTGTTGCTGGGCATAGTAACTGCGTCCATAGCTAGGAGCTACGCTGAGTGAGCGACGGTATTCCAGATTTGTGGGCGGTGCCGGCGGATCTCTCACGTATTTCTCAATGGCATTTTGCACGGTGGTCTGAAACTTTTCCGTGCTGAACTGCAGCATGGGCATGTACAGACTTTGATGGTGGGTCGGATTACTGGTGGTGGTGTTGGTGGTGGTGGAGTTGGAAGCCGTGGCTCCGGCTGGAGCGGCAGCACTGCGCTCGGGCGGCTCATAGTGCTGGGGGCACTTGCGTCCATAGTTGGGGCTAGGCTGCTGTTCACTGGGAGCCACCAAGGCATTGCTGGGATTGAGTCCATGCTCCAGGCCGTGATCATAGCTAAGCGGACGTGTGGCTGGCTGCAGACTACTGGAGGCCGTGGGAGGGCCAGGAGTTGCCGGCGCATAGCCGACACCCTTGGTCACCGTAGGTACTGAGTATTTGGCTGGATCATCGTAATAGGCACTCGGCTGCCTACTGCTGCTGCTGCTGCTGCTACTGCCCAACCTTTGACTGGGCTGATGCTGAGGTGGATGAGCATTGCTGGTGGGTTGAGTCTTGATGGCGTAGGTGGAGTAACTTCGAGGATGCGGCTGCTGTTGGTGATGATCATCGGGTGGCCAATAGCTGGAGCTGTGGGGAGCAGATTGTGGAGCCGGCGGTGGTGGTTGGCCTCCCACCGTATGATTCGTTGTGTGTATGTACATGGGATTGGTAGCATGATGGCGTGGAGCTGGCGCTGGGGCCGGCACAGTTGCCTGCGTTTTATACTGCCAACTGGACGAAGATGCGGACGGTGGTCCCTCCAGGGATGTTGATTTTTTGCTAGGCAAATCTTGATTGGAAGTGTAGTATTGCTGGTGGGGATCGGCATTACCACTCTGGCCACCACGCATCAGGTACATGGCTCTCGACCTCTCCTGTTCCGCCGCCTGATAGCTGCCATTGCCCGGCTGTGGCTCCTTCTTTCCGGGCAAGTCTCGGCTTGCCGTATAATATTGCAGGTGAGGCTCAGGGCCCGGACCAGTGCCACCATTGCCACCCATTAATGCAGCACCTACTGGTGGCAATGTAGATGCTGCTGGCCCACAACCGCTGCCCATTAGATAGATGCTGCCCCTGGAGCGTTCGTGTTCCACCGCATGGTGTATGCTGTAGTTAGTTGAGGAACTGTTGGAATTGCTATGCCCTGATCCTGGTGCCATACCAGGCGGCTGCTGGTGTGGACGTGTGACATGTGTGTGCTGGACAAGTGCATGTGGATGATGTGTATGTATTTGATGCGGCGCCTGTGGATGATGCGTCTGATATTCGTGATGTCTGTTGGGTTCCATTGCGTCTGCAAAATACAAGAAGGTTTAAGATAATTTTATTAATTAAATATTGATCAAAAATTGAATAACTTAGGCAATATTCTAGTGTCGAAAGATATAGATTTTAGGATGATCCCATAGAGGTTCCTTATTTTATTTTTATTCATTAATAAATCTTGATAAAAAAATGAGAATCTTAGACAATATTCTAGCCTATTTAGATCTTAGGATTATCCCATAGAGATTTCTTTATTCCTATTAATTTTTAAAATTCGAAGAGGAGTGAGAAATCGAGGTAATACTCTAACCTAGATAGATATAGATTTTAAGTTGATCCCATGGGAGGACTGAGAAATTGAGAAACTCAGGCATTAACCTAGTTGAATACATCTTTCTAAATGATCCCACTTAAATTAATTTTCAAATCTTTTTGAGTAATTGAGAAACTCTATATAGATATAGATTTTAAGATGATCCCATAAGAGGTTCCTTATTTCAAAGTTATTCACTATAAATTCTAGTTACAAAATGACAATATTCTTAAGATATAGATGATTCCATAAGAGTTTCACTATGCCATTTTTAATTTATTATAAAATCTTGATAAGAAATTGAGAAACTTAGACAATATTCTAGCCTATTTAGATATAGATATAGATCACATAAGAGGTTACTTATTTCATTTATTATCGTTGTAAAAATTGGAAACTCAGACAATATTATGACCTTGATAGATTAAGATGATCCCATAAGAGGAATGAAAAATTGAGAAACTCAGACAATATTCTATAGTTATAGATTTTAAGATGATCCCATTTTAGGTTCCTTATTTCAATTTTATTCATAGATAGTTCTGACAATATGACATTACGACCTAGATAAAGATATAAAAATTAAGACGATCCCATAAGAGGTTCCTTAATTCATCTTATTAGGAATCTCCCTCTTGGTTCTGTAAGTTTATTTGCCAAATTTAATAAAGCTCAACCAATTAGATCCTGAGATTTCGAACGATTCCAAATGAAATTAAAACCTCATTGACCTAGAATCCCAATAAATTATATATAATTTGCATAAACAAATAGTTGCCCCCAACCAATCGTATTAATTTCCATAAGCTTTACTAATTTGATTGGAGCGTTCAAAAAAAAAAACAAAAAAAAAAAGTAAAAGTGTTCTTCATTGCCCACAAACCAAACAGTTCTCATTAACAAAAATAATTCTCATACATAAATAAAACCACAATGAAAAAAAAAAATATAAATTTAAAAATAATACTAATAAAATAATAATCAAACACATAACAAATAATACAAAATTATCTGGCCCTCAAATTGATGGCCATTCACGTGTTTGCTGATAAAATAAAAAAAAAATAAAAAAATTATAAATAACAAAAAAAGAAAGAAAGAGAGGCAAAACAAATAAACTAAAATGAAAACAACAACAACAAATAATTCATTACTCTGCCGAGCAGCCATTTATTTATATTTTTAATATAAACAAATAAATGACTAGCAAAAAAAAAAAACAGAACGACAAGTTAAACTATTTTTTGTTTTTCGTGTGAAATTTCAATTTGCCAACAGACGAAATGATTGAAATTTTTTCCCTGCCTTGAAAGATTTTCTTTTTATTTTTTTTGAAGATTTCTCATTTCTTGTCAAAATGTTTTTAATCATTCACGCCCACACAGAAGACCCAAAACGTTAATTGTTATTTTCAGAAAATTTATCTACTCGATTTATCTAGAGTTTTTTGAAAATTTTCATTCTGTTTTTGAGAGATTTATTCAAAAAAAGAAAAGGGGGCCAACATAATATAGCTTATATATATTTTTTTATGTTATGAGTGGAAATTTCTACCTGTCCCAAATTGCTTGAAAATGTTGGAAAAAAAATTCTCATCTAAGAATAACTGACTGATCCACTAGGGTTTCTCCCTGTCAACAAAATTGTTCGACTTATTTGACTTTATTGGTTTGGATTCTTTGGGGGTATTATCCTGATTTCATTTCCGTATAATTTGATTTTTTTTCTTTCATTCTTTTGTCTCATTATGATTCATCCTGAATGGAAATTTTTTTGTTTCTATTTTCTCCTTTGTTCTTTTCGCCCCGCCACCTTGGAAACAGGAGATTCTTATCTAAAATTTAGATTCATAAAGTTCTGGCAAAGTTGAAATTCATATTTTTCCAGGAAAGAGCTCGACTTCAATTTCACAAGTTTCAAGCTAAAATATAAATCGGCTCACGAGTTCTTAACTCTTGGTAATCATTTTTCAGCCAGCTTAACTTTCACTAATGAAATTTGTTGGCTCGCTTTATTCTGCCTGAAAAATATATATACATATACATATATATTCAATTAACATAAAAAAAAAGAAACGAAAAGACAAAAAAAAAATAAAACCAAATATTCTCTAGTAGGACGCGGTCAACAGATTGTAGAGGTCAAGGCTATAAATGCCTGATAAATACGTGAAATGCGGGGCTGCCAACAAAGTGCAAAAAAAAAACACTCAACAAAAACAGTAACAAGCGAAAAGAAAAAAAAAAAATGTGACGCATTTTTATTTTATTATTATTGCAAATGATATAAATACGAAAATAAAAGTCAACCGACCGGCTGAGGCGAAACAAACACACAAAAAGCCAACGGCAAATGAACGAACGAAGATTTTGAACTAACCAAACCAAGCAACCCAACCAATCAACCTGACCCTCCCCCTCTTCGCCTCATCCTCCCAGTATACCCTGCGCTAATGAACAAACGAACGAACGAACGAGCGTCCCACCACCCGACCGAACCAACAAACGAACGAACGACAACGCCAACAACAAAAACAACAAAACATTTAACGTAAGAGCACAACGAACTTTTGCGAAATGAGAAATTATAAAATAAAACGTTGGCGACAACAACAACAACAACAACAAGTAAAACAAATGCCAAATTAAAATGCTAAATAAGCGCAAAAAAAAAATGAAATAAAACAAAAACAAATACAATTTAATTCATATATAAATGCCTCGGTCTATGTGTGCATGTGTGTGTGTGTGTGTGTGTGTATTTTATATACATTATATCCAAAGAAATGTGATTTGAGTTGTGTTTAAATTCTTTTTTTTCTTTTTTTTTTCTTTACTCACACGCGTCAAGGCCACACAAATGAATTTATGATATTTCATTTTATATGCAGGCGAGAAAATAGAGAAAAACTGAAGAAAAAAAAACAAAAAGCACAAAACTAATGATTTTCTTAGTCACATAAAAAAAGTCAATCAATTTATAAAAATTTAAAAATTAAATTACAATTACACAAAAGGGTATTACATGGACTGCTTAATACTCTTTTTCTCATTCTAAAAAAAAAATTGTTTTGATTTCTTTTCGAAGCTGATAACCCGCAGATTCTAATTAATACGTTGACATATTTTTTTGATACTAAAATATTTTGTTGTTTTTTTTTTAATGATTTTTTTATTTGATTAAATTTTAGCAAAGAATTGAATAAATTTCCGTGGAAATTACCGTTATTTATTTAAATTCCCAAATTTATTCTTATTAAAAAAAAAAAGACTTTCATGGCTTCAGCGGGGGTATAGATCTCCTCTGACTGTTTGGGGCCAAAACGTGACTGTACTTGACACTTACTTCCAGGAAGTTAGGAGCTTCGATTATCCAAATCTGAAAGTCTTGACTATACTCTCACCTTATCTAAACAATAACAGACTTGAAAGAATTTCTAATAACCCAAAAAAAACTTCAAAGCCAATAAATTATTGTCTATTGGAAAGCTCATAACTGTCTATTGAATTATTTATTGATTAATAAATTAATTGATTAATAAATTTATACAAAAAAAAAGCAAAAATAAATAAATACTTTTGTATCATCAAATAGAATCAATCAAACAATAAGGTCAACAGACAAAAATTCATTAAATCAAGAGAGAAATCGCATTAAAAAAAATAAATAAAAAATGATTAAAAATTTTGATAATAAGGAAGAAAAATCAGTTTGATTTGTGTGAGTTGAAATAATAATTAATAATAAATTAAATTGCGATCAACCGAGTCTGTCAAAAAAAAAGCAACCAAGCAGCCTTTCATTGTTGTTGTTGTTACGGTTTGCGGCGGCGGTAAAAAAGTGAAGCTGTAGAATTTATGTCGTTTTTTTTTTTTTTTTTTGGTGTGTTGTAATACCGAAGACAACAACAACAAAAAAGAACAGCTCAAAAAATAAGTAAACGAATGAACAGGACAGATGTTTTTGCTGATTTGATTTTATTTTCTATGCCGTTTGCATTCAGCATTCAACACGTTAAATTTACACCAATTTAAGATAACAATGTCAACGACTGTGGTGTGGCTTCCCCCCCCTCCTCCGTCGGTGTATCTCTTTCTCCCTCACACACTCACTGATTCGCGCATTCAAAAGATTTTGCGACTGCGCGGCTGCTGCCCTCTAAAAATTTTAGTTATCGCCTCAGTCAACGCCGGCAGCGTGCACACGTTTTTGTGTTATTCATACACACACACATACACATACGCACATTACAGCAGCAACACTTGGTTTGCTTTGAGCTGTTGTTAATTTTATTTCAATTTATTAGCATTTTGTTGTTATTATTGTGGCTTGCTTGATTTTTCATTGGCGCGCTTTGGCTTTTTTTACAATTTCGTGGAAATAAAATTCACAAGGGGGGCGGGCGAAACAAACCTAGGGCAATTTGTCATGCATACAAATATTGTATCACATCACAATGTTTTTAATTGATTGAAATTGTTAAAAAAAAAAAGGCAATGAAAAAGTAGAAGCTTTGACATGAGATTTCTGGTGTAACAGAAGAAAAAAAAAATAGGTGGCAAATTTTCAAGTCACACCAGGCCAACACTTTCTATCTCTTTCGCACACGCATATGTTTATGTAACTGTAGAAATCAGAATCACTCACACCAACACACACACACATACATAATTTTTTTTCTGTTTTTAGGCCACGCGCTTTCGACAGAAATTCCATTTACCGTTATTACTATTACTGTGTCCATTCATTTCGTTCTACTTTCTATTACGCTAATCAGTAAAATTATGAAATGAGAAATTCAATTCAATTCAATTATTTTTCTTTTTTTTCGAAACAAAACTGTGCAACTTTGTTTTATTATGACAAAGCACTTGCACATACTAGGAAAGTCAACATGTGTATGTATGTGTGTGTGTGTGTGTTCATGTGATTTTATGTGGGCGGTTAAATCTTCATTTGTTTATTACGCAAACCCAAAGCAAACAAATGAAATTGCTTTTGCTGTCCAAATTGACCAAAGGGAGTAAATTTTTCAGATTTCTAAGTGGAATTGTGTAAAAAGTGTCTCAACAGGTGGGGGGGCCAAAAAGTATCGAGTACATTTCGATACCGATAAACAGATCAGCCACAATTGTTGGCTGGCTGGCTGGTTGGTCAGTGAGTCGTCCAAATGACTCAATCATGTCTTCTTTTTTTTTATTGCAAAAAAAAAAACGAAATATTTATTTTTTTTCGTGTGTTCGCTGAAACTTGAATATGACAACGAAATATGAGGAAGGTTATTTTTTTGTGTAAACTTTTTACTTTCGTCTAGTCATCAGAAAAAAAAAAAAATAGTTGACAAATTGTAGGGTTTATTTGTAGATTTATGTATTTTTTTTCACTGTTTACATAACTAAATATAGATAAATAGGTGGCAAGATAAAATAGAAGATTTCACTTTTCTCTTTTTTTTTTTTTTTTTTTGAAAAGAGCAGATAAGTTTGTTTGATTCATTTCATTCGACTTCCTTAAAATTCACCAAAATAAATAAATAAATAAATAAATAAAGAGAGATATGTTAATCTTTCAAGATTTATCTGAGTGACGCTTTCGGTTCAAATTTGGGAAGCAGGCAATTCTTTTGTCAGAAACGATTCTGTTTTGGAATCAAACCGGTTTAAAGGTTTGCTTTGATCTCACAATAAAAAATACAAAAAGAATGTGAAGAAAATTAAAACGACGACTACATATTTCCACTACAACAACAACAACAAGTAACAACTATTCTACTATTACTTGATAATTATCAAGCTCAACGAATCGCGCGCAGCTGTACAAAAATCGTTCGCTGTGGGCCTGTCAAACAAATCAGCAAGCAAACAAACTCACTCACACACACACACACACAAACACACATACACATGCTCATGAAAATTGTAAGCATTTGTGTTATCAGTTTTTTATTTGAAACTCAAGATTAGCCAGAGCCAAGAACGACGAGTCATGCTTTTTGTTTAAGGTAAAACGTTTTTTAGCTTTTTGATGAAAACAAAACTAATCAAGATAAATCAAAAAAAAAAATGTTAAACTTTTAATAATTAAAAATAAATTTTTCAAATATTTTAAGCTCAAATAATTCCACAAAACCTCACAAAAAGATAAAAATTCACTGAAAGTATAATTATTGCTTATAGATAGATAAAGCTAGATTAGAAGTAGAAGTGGAAAAGAAAATAGAACCAAGAGAGAGAGAGAGAGAGAGATAGCTAATATTATATAGAATAGTGTCAATATGGAAAATATATGACATAATCTTATGAGTTGGGATCAAGGCCTACCCGAGTCAGATAACGAACTTGTCTGCTCAAGAGTTTTGCTGGTTTGTTTACAAATAGTCAAGTGATAAATATGCCTCGGCTTATATGACCCAGAGTACTTTATTACTGACCTGAAAAAAACCCTATCCAAGACTTATCTGGGAGATAAATTCTGAAGAAATTCAAGACCCAAAAATCTGAGATTCAGCTAATCCAAAGATATCCAACTTTGATATAAACTTCAACAGGTTTTTCCCGATTTTTTTAATAGACCAAATAAAAGCATTCTATTGACACCATCAAGGGAGCAAGAGAGCAACCCAATTCTTCAAAGTTTCCAAGTTCATAAATTAATGAAAAGCACGCTCATTAGATTGGTTCAGCTTTTGGACCAAGTTGAGCCCGTATTGTCTCGAATGAAAAAAAACATTTTTGGCATAAGTGAAACGTGTTTAAAATTTATATACAATATAAATAAATAAATAAATAAAAAACCCCAAAATACACATAGACAATTAATTGTGTTTGTGTGTGTGTGTGATAAAAAAAATTAAATAAAATAAAACAAAAGCTTACCCACTGAAAATTTAAATAAAAAACGCAGCGCAGCACTCGGGCTCTGCTTTCGGTGCGGCGCGTTGGAGCCCTTGAAATATTTTCAATTGTAAGGTCGGTCTCACACTGTATATATATGTGTATGTGTGTGTGTGTGTGATTCGTTTCGTTTCGTTTCCTTCCCTCGAGGTTTGCAGTTGCAGTTTTATTGCCCGCCGAAAACACCCACGCGTTGTTTGTTGTTTTTATTTTTTATTTTTTTGAGCGCCTTTTTTTTATATAAATTTTTATTTTTTTTTTCTTGTATTTGGGCAAGACTTTTACTGTTATTTCACATCACGTTTATTCAGCATTTTGAGATTTTCACTTGATGATGATGTGACGCGGCCGTTGCTTTACTTTTTTTCTCTTTTTTATTTTTTGATATACGCACACACACACACATTCATGCATTTACTGGCACAAACACACACAATCACACGCTTACATATGCATAGGTGAACTCTCTGAAGAGTTGTGAACAAAATTTCTCGCGCAGCAACTTTTTTCTTTCTTTTTTTTTTATTATTTCTTTTCTACATTGAATATAAAAAACCAGTATTTTTGCCTTCTTTCACTTATTTCAAGAAATTGTTGAATAACGGTTTTTGCGGCCACGGTTTTGAATTTGTTATGTTGTTGTTGTTGTTGTAATGAATTTCACTTTGCCTGCTTTCGCGTGTGCTGTTGCTGTGGTTGACTTTTCAGCTTCAGCTTTGTTGCTGCTTTTGTTGTTGTTGTTGTTACTGTTAAAGTTGTAGTTATTGTTGGGGCACGTTGGCTACGACACATTGTTGTTGTTGTTGTTGTTATCGTTACGCACCCTGTATTTCCGTTTAGTATTTTGTGAAATTTCTGCCGTGGGAAACCTGTCCTGACGGGAACGACGGCGACTGGCTCTGCTGCTGCTGCTGCAGCTTCTTGTTGCACATTTTCTTTATATTATTGTCTTTCTCTCTCCCTCTCTTTCTCTTTTTGGGGGGGCTTTTGTTGCACTTTATTTAACTGAAAGACACGTTAATATTTAAATTAAATTTTTCCTTTAATCACTAACCAAAACATTTCAGCAGCCACAACAACCTCTTTCTCACACACACACACACACACACACACACACACACACAACTGCATATTTAGGCTGCCTCCCGCCGTAACCGTATGTACATAAAATAAAAACGACGACGCAAAAATTCCAAAAAAAAAGTATGTTTTTTTTTTCTTTTTATAATTTTGTTGTTTTAAACAACGTTCATTGCCACACACAAATACAAAGATACGTGTATGTACACAAACACACAGACACCACGATGCGCGCTGATGCGACGTCGTCGTCGATTACTCTTCACGCCGTTATGCGGCGCGGGCGACGTTCAAGGGAACTTCATTTCTACACTCACTATGGAACAAAGAAAATTTCACTTGTCTCGCGAAATGTGCGCCAGCAGAAACAACAACAGCAACAACATAATATATATTTTCTTTAGATACATATGTACAAATAAATGATTTACACATATAGATAGATATCTACATAACATATATATATATTTATAAATATATGCACATACATATACACAAAACACTGAAGAAGTCTGTATCTTTTTTATGTCTATGTATGTGTGTCTGTGCTTTGAATATTGCTGCGCTTTTTTTTTTCTTCTTTTTGAATGTCAAAATTCACATTTAAATAGACGAATTACTTCTTAATTCTTATGCCTTTGATTTGAATCATTTACACGCACAGACTAAATGACGGCAACTATACACACACACACACACACACACACAGACGCACATACACCCACAGAATTTACACACGGACTACAAGTCTGACACAATTACAAAACTGTCGCTGTCGCTCGTCCGTCGCGCAAAAAGTTTTCTACTTTTGAGACTTCTTTTTTTTATGTATTTTACACACACATTATTATAATACACTTCACTACATTTCGATTGTTGCTGCTGTTGTTGTTGTTGTTGTTGCTGTTGCCTTCGCTTCTGCTTGCTCTTGGTTGTGTATGTGTGTTGTTGTTGTTGTTGCTGCTGCTGCTTGGCTTGCTTGGTTGCTGTTGTTGTTGGCCTACTTTGTGTGTGGGGAATTTTTTTTGTATTTTTCTTTTTTTTTTCGTGTTCAGCTTCTCCTTTGGACAGACTGAAAATAATTTCACACGCGCAATTTATTCTTCCGTCTCATCTTATTATACACTTTATAAAAAACTAGATTTTACAAATTGCTTTTTCGGGTTTTTGGGGAGTTTGATTGCACTTTATTCTTACTAAATCGCGTTAGCTTACGACTTTTGCTTAATTTTTATTGTTTGCGACTGCGACGTCTTTTCAGAGCTGTCGCCGTTTTTTTCGAGCAGAGTTGTCAAAAATATACTCGGAGCGACATCTACATCTCGGAACTTTTTCGAAATGTCAAAAGTTTCGAGTCAGACAATAATATGACCAGTCAAGCGACTGAAAAACATTTTTTAAAAGTTAAAAAAAAAACTGATTGAACATCAAAAAAGGTATTTAAATTTAATTAAAAAAATATTATTTTAAAATATAGTTTTTAATGTTACTGAAAAGGAAGTAAAAATTATTAGATAATATCAGAGGAAATTGATTTTTTTTTTATTTATCTGTTTCTGTTTCCGAGAATGATTTTGTTGCCAAACTTTTCCAATTCATATGTTTCATTTTTTTGTTTTTGCACATTTGAAAGGACCTGACCTGGGAACGTCTCCCAAGTTCCGAAGGCACACTAGTATTCTAAATTATCTCCCTAAACACTTTATTCATCTTTGCCTTTGCGTTGGCAACTTCATCTTGAACTCTGTAATCACCACACTTTAGATTTTGCTCTTACAAGTGAGTCCACAAAAAAGGAACCCAGAAAAGCAGTGGTTTGTTTTTCTCCAGGTTGTCTTCTTTGAAAATTAGCTAGGCGCTTCAATTTTCAATTATTGTGGGGTTGCATTGAACGCGGTTGAGGACAAATTCGGTGTGACCGTAATTTATGTACAAATTTAGTCTTTTTTTGGAAAAAGATAAACAACTTCAGAAGCAAATTGGACTTTCTCGGGCGTGTAAAATTTTAAAATCCTCTATGTCCAGTTACTTGGGGTATCAGGAGCTGCTTGTCCAGCCCAAAATCGAGGAGAAAATTGTGGTTGTCAAATTCAATAATCCCAGGAAGAAAAACACTCTGAATCTAAACGCCTACAAAGAAATTACACGAGTCTTAAATGAAGTGACCGTTGACCCGAACATTACGATTATTGTTTTCACCGGCGTGGGCAACTATTTCACTGCTGGCAATGATTTGTCCATTAATCCAGATATTGTAGATTTCGATGCGCACCGGCTGGAAAGCAATCGCGTCTTCAAGGCCATGATACAGAGCTTTATTGAGTGCACTAAATTAATATTTTCATTAGTAAATGGACCCGCAATTGGCATTGGTACCACGATTGTGGGCCTGAGTGATGTTGCCTGGTGCGTAGAAGAGGTAAGAAGAAAACTTATCTCCATAAATATATTTGTAAATTCCATTTGCATTCTAGACTTTTTTCTTGGCGCCATTTACTAAATTGGGACTGGTACCAGAAGGTTGTTCCTCCTACTTGATGCCTTTGATAATGGGACGTTCCAAGGCCACTGAATTGCTTCTTTTGAATGAGCAAGTCTCTGCGCAGGAAGCTTTTCATTTCGGCTTGGTCTCGCGTGTATTCAAGAGTTCTGATTTAGATACCGTAGCCTGGCCAAAAATTCGAGCATTTGCCCTGTTCCCACCGAACTCTATGATAAATAGCAAGAAACTCATGCGACTTCATGACCACGAACGCTTGATTCAAACAAACGAGGCCGAGTGCGAGGGGCTGTTGAACTCCATCAAATCGGATGAATTCATACAGGCGATTATAAATTTTCAAATGCGTAAAAAGAGCAAGCTATAATTATGCTTTGGCATATTAACGTATAAATATTGTAAATATTTCCTTATTATTGTTGATCAATTAAATTTGTACATTGTATATAATAAATAGACCGTATTTTAAATACTTGCAAGAAAACCTGAAAACAAATAAGGCTTGGTATTTTATTTAAATTTGAAAGGAAGCGCCCTGGTATCACTAGGTGGCAGTTTGACTAAACAGTGCTGCCACTCTTTCGAGTTATAGGATTTTTTAAGACATTTTGTATTGTGTCCATCAGCTAAGCTAGTGTAAACAATTTCACGCGGGAAACAGGATTGAAAATGTGACAGCATAAAAAAATTAGAAAAATTCCTTGACAAATATGGAATCGACATCCTCAGAGGAACCATCTACGTCTGCACGACGACGATTCTGTGGATTAGGAAACCACACCCTCTCAAATAGAAACACAACCATTCAAGACCCGAAGATACTAAAATTTGCTCAAAAGATAAATTCAGAACTACGACAAAATACTCCAATTTGTGTGGATTGCTATAAAACATTGGAAAAGATGTACAAGCAGAAACTACAAAATGCAATTCAACATGCGAAACTAAGACGCCGGCTAGCCAACAATACGGACTCCATTTCAGATATAAATGGCAGCACCACAAGCAGCTCAAATTCGGAAATTACCGTCCGACCTGGGATGCAAACCGCACCGCCCCGCACGGCGGACTCAACTTCTCAAGACGATGATGAAGATAGTGATGAAGATATTCCTAGTCTTAATGCTGTGAATGGGTCTCGACTGCCCCATATTCAACCCATTCCAAAAAGGCGGCAATTTGTACATTTAAATAAACATGTTATGGATATTTATTTAGCTGGGACCACTGGTGGTTGAACCTTTTTTAATAATTCTACACTTTCAACTTCATGGTTTATGTTCTTTTATTTATATAGCTTAAATTAAAATCTTTTAAATAATTGTGCCTCGACAGTGTGTCTTCATTTGTTTATCTCTCAGCTGCATATTTACCACAATTTCGAATTCTCGTGGGGGTCACACTGGCGACTCGGCACAATAAATATGTTGTTGAGTTTTGCTGTGTTTCCAGTTAAGAATTTAGGCTTAAACTAAAAACAACACGCCAAGCTAAAAAAAAAAATTAAGTGTGCGCATTTAAATATCAAAATTCCGTGTTATCAAAATTTTTAGAAACTCTCGAAAACATATAAAATATAAAAAAACCAAATAAATTCAGCGAAAATGGCTGCCCGAGATGCCGCATCCAATCAATTGCTTGACTACAAAAATTCTCAAAAGGTAAGTAAACAAGAACATTATCAAAAGGAATTCGCAAAAGGCAAGAGGGCAGGGCAAGAGTGTAAACACGAAATCAAAAGCCGTAAATAAATTTATACGAGTGCTGCGATTTGAATCGAGAAAATTAATTTATACTAAAGAAAAAACTGAACAGCGAAGCACCGCATCTGCCTTTGTGGTGCATGTATAATAAAATTAAACGCAAATTATATATATTATGCATATATGCGATAAACAACAATAACAACAACAACAAAACCGGCCCACCGCAAACCTTGCGCAAAGTTCAACTAGTTCGTCCCTCTCGCTCTCCTGTCTGAATAATCTGCTGCCGCTATCTTCCTCTCTTTCCAACACGCATAATCCCTTTTGACAAATCTTATCACTCTCAGCTAAGTGGAGTTGATAAGAGCTGAAACAATTGTTTTATTTTAATTCGAATTAAACATTCTCTGCTTCAGAGCAACCGTCCCTTTGACAAACAACCTTAGCTAACCTTTTCACATATTTAATGACTGTTGCAATTGTTTAGCATTTGCTTCTTAATGAATTGCATATTTAGCTTATTGAAAATGGTGAAATAGTGTTTGCTTAGCTTTCAGTTTCTGCCGGTTGGGGAATTAATACATATATCAATCGATTGAATTTTCAATGCTTTCCGTTACGCTTAGGAAAGCACTCGAACTCTCAAAGTCCATTACGAAAATTAAAACCTTGCTTTGATGGTTTAGGAAAAGCTAAGGTCTTCTTAGTCATAACATTTTTCTATTTTTTCATTAATTTATTTAATCGATAAGACCCCATTAAGGGTTTCTCAATAATAATTATAAAAAATCATAGCAAAAAAAAAAACTACTTTCAAACCGGCTAGCAGAACTTTAAATAAGACCAACAACAACATTGGCCATGCCAACTTCAGAAATCACAAACACGCACATAAACCGAAGTCATTGCACTTTGGAATTGCATAAACTGGTTGCTTAGTGGCTTGGCTGATCGGTTGCAAGTTTGCCTCGATTTGTTTCCACCGCAAGTTTAGTTGGCCACGCATGCGGCACCTACAAACTTGTTTCATAACCCAAAGCCCCAAAAGGAAGGGGGGGGGGGGGGGAGTTGCTAATTTTTGCCTTATTGTTTTAATGCATTATGTGAGAATATGTTTGTTTTGAATTTAAAAACTTTCGTCTTCGAGTCACATAAGAATGCAAAAAAATTAAAAAACAAAGGAACCTGTTTAATTATTTTTATATTGTTTATTGCACAATTCAATTCAGGTTAAAAAAAAGTACACCTTTGTTTATCAAATTAAATTTTAGGTTGGACCTAATTTGTCTCGGGCCCAACCCATTTCCTGGACTTATTTCTTTTCGATCCTCGGGAGTCTTTTATTATTCCCTTGTTTACTTTTCATTTTGCTTGGCAATTAAAAATAGCTGCCAAGTATTTTTTTTAGCTTATCAATGTGTGTGTGTTTGTGTGTGTGTGTGTGTATGGGTAGACAGGAGGGGGGTAATGCAATGCAAAAATATAGCTGTGGGGTCTTGAATGTTTGCGCTTTGTTATCAAGACGGCTCTGGCCTCTCTAGTTGAGTGCCATCTTGTCTCAAAGTGCAAACAATTTCGATTGCAAATTAACAAGAAAAAAAAACAACTTTGCCATAATTGAAACGCCGAGAACAAAACGAAAAGAAAATCTTAAGAATTTTAGAAATTTTTTGTCTATATAAAATCGATTTCAAGGCTCTCAGATTATTCAGATTAATCAAATAAGCTGAAATTGGCTAGCCAAATTTGCTGTCAAGGTGGAACTCAGTTTGGAATTTTCTCTAGTCCAAAATACTCTTTTTTTTTAATTGACTCGTTTAGACTTTTAATAAGACTCACTCTCTCTCTCTCTGGCAGTTTGTCAATCATATTCACTGGGGACTTGGTGGGGTGACTTTTGCATACAAAGTGAAAAATAGAACAAAGTAGGGAGTGTTTCCCTCAGAGTGGCTGCACCTCTCAGAAACCTATTAGAATATTAATTTTTTTTATTATATAAAAATAAAACTGCAATTTTCGTGTCAGAAAAATTTATCGATAACAAAAATATGAAACTATTTTTACCAAATTGGCCCCCCCTTGGGTAGATTAGCCACAATCTTTATGGTAGAAAAGAACAGTTAATACCGATAAGGAAAACTTTGTACTCTCTTGGCTAAGTTTATATAAACTAATTTTGAAGATTGCCCTTTGAAATCAAAACTTATCAAAAAAATTAATTTTATCGATTTTTAATTTTTTTTTTATTTTTAGGAGGCACCTGGCGTTGTGACCACTGGGTATGGTGTGCCCATAGGTATCAAGGATGCCACTATGACGGTGGGACCACGTGGTCCTGTACTTTTGCAGGATGTGAACTTCTTGGACGAGATGGCCCATTTTGATCGGGAGCGCATTCCAGAGCGTGTGGTGCATGCCAAGGGTGCTGGTGCGTTTGGTTACTTTGAGGTCACCCATGACATAAGCAAGTACTGTGCGGCCAAAATGTTCGACAAGGTGAAGAAGCGTACTCCTTTGGCTGTGCGCTTCTCCACTGTGGGTGGTGAGAGCGGTTCGGCTGATACGGCTCGTGATCCTCGTGGCTTTGCCATCAAGTTCTATACCGAAGATGGTGTCTGGGATTTGGTTGGCAATAACACACCCATCTTCTTTATACGCGATCCCATTCTGTTCCCCAGTTTCATACACACCCAGAAGAGGAATCCCACCACGCATTTGAAGGATCCCGATATGTTCTGGGACTTCCTCACCTTGCGTCCCGAGTCGACCCATCAGGTGTGCTTCTTATTCAGCGACCGTGGCACTCCCGATGGCTATTGCCACATGAATGGCTATGGCTCGCATACCTTCAAGCTGGTGAATGCCAAGAGTGAGCCCATCTATGCCAAGTTCCACTTCAAGACCGATCAGGGTGTCAAGAACCTGGATGTCAAGACAGCCGATCAATTGGCCTCTTCTGATCCCGACTACAGCATTCGTGATTTGTACAACCGCATCAAGAACTGCAAGTTCCCCAGCTGGACCATGTACATCCAAGTGATGACCTTCGAGGAGGCCAAGAAATTCAAATACAATCCCTTTGATCTGACCAAGGTTTGGTCCCAGAAGGAATACCCTCTGATTCCCGTGGGCAAGATGGTCTTGGATCGCAATCCAAAGAACTACTTTGCCGAGGTCGAGCAGATTGCCTTCTCCCCGGCTCACATGGTGCCTGGCATTGAGCCATCTCCCGACAAGATGTTGCAGGGTCGTCTCTTCTCTTACACGGACACCCATCGCCATCGTCTGGGCCCCAACTATCTGCAGATACCAGTCAATTGTCCCTACCGCGTCAAGGTGGACAACTACCAACGCGACGGTCCCATGAATGTCACCGACAACCAGGGTGGTGCTCCCAACTATTTCCCCAATTCATTTGGTGGCCCCGAAGAGTGCTCCAGAGCACGCGCCCTCTCCACCTGCTGCCCCATCACTGGCGATGTCTATCGCTTCAGCAGCGGCGACACCGAGGACAACTACGGTCAGGTCACAGATTTCTGGGTCAAAGTACTCGACAATTGCGGCAAGAAGCGTCTCGTCCAAAATATTGCCGGGCATCTCAGCAATGCCAGCATGTTTTTGCAGGAGCGCGCGGTAAAGAACTTTACCATGGTCCATGCTGATTTTGGTCGTATGCTAACCGAACAATTAAATTTGGCCAAGTCAGCCAAATTTTAAAAGTGCCTTATGATTTGGACTAAAATTGTTTTTGCAATTTTTATAATTATTCACCATTTTGTACACTTAACTTTCTCTCCACACGACTAACACAAGGACAAAAGTTGTCGGCTTTTTTGGTTGCGGGGCATTTGATGCACAACACTTTCCAATCGTCTTTTTCGTATAGTTGTTAAAAATATACACACATCAAATTATATATGTTTACTTATATATATTATTACTTTATGCAATGATTTTTGTATGCTAATAAAAATTAAACATTTTGATATACAAAGTGATAATTTCTTTCATTTAAAAAGTTGGAAATTGAATAAATAATTAAGTTTTTGTGTTCCAAGATGCTAAAAGCTTAATAAACAATAATTAATTTAAATGTTTTGTTTGCCACAGCAATTTGGGCGCGCTTTTCGCTCATTCAAACATGTGCGCCACTTTCCAACACTGAACTGCTAAAATATCGATTACTTGGCCAGTCTTAGCTATCGATACTTAGCTTGAGCAAAATTTACAAGCACTTTAAATTATTTGAATTTAGCTTTGAAAATATTATTAACACCACAAACAATTTATGTACATTTTTGAGCTTTTGTTTTTATTTTTTTAATATTTTTACAACTATACATTTTAAAACTTAAACTAATGCTATTTGTGTGCTCATTTCGGATGCCTTTTCAAATTGAGTAATTTTTGATACACTTTTTTGTTTTTGTTTTTCTTTTTAGCCGTCTTGTTTAACAATTCTTCAAAAACCATATGCACGATCTCAGTCTAGTTTTTCAAAAAATATGTATACATGTAGAAAAATACATTCTTTTTTTTAATATTTTTAATTCTTTTGAGTTGAATTAAATGCAACAATTAAGTAACATTTTTGATGTTATATTTTTTGTTTGTTTTTGTGTCAACAACAAAATGATTTTTTCTTTATCATTTAAAGACGGCGCGTTAGTTAATTTTTAAATTTGCTCTAATAAATGCGCATTTAAAATTCTTTCTTTTTTTTCTTGTTAACTTTTAACTATTTTACACATTTGAATAGAATAAAAAAAAAGAGGAAAATTTTTCAGAAATGCAGTCAACGTTGGGGAATAGAATAGAATAGAATTTTTCCATTGATAGATTATGATCGTAGATATAACAGTTTCGGTCTTACGGCGCTAAATTCGTATTAAAAATAGTTAATTGATTCAACTAAGCGCCCCTCGGCAAGCGACAAACTACTCAAAAAAGGCACTTTTTGTACACAGTTTTTTTTTTGTTATCAACGTCGTTTGCTGCCATTAAATATATGCTTGTCTTTGTGTGTATGTATATGTATATGTCCCATGTTTGACTTAAACTTAAGGTGAAAATAAAACCAAACTAATGAGTGGCATTGGCAGCGTGCGCCAGCAGGCGCGCCCACTCGGGGAAGGTATTCAAATTGGGGTAGACAACCAGACCCCAGGTTTGACAGAAGATGAACAAAATAATAATTGTAATAATGGTGGGTCCAATACCGGCAATAGCCTGTCAAAACAAAGAACAAAATATGAATTAAATAATTTAAGGGGCACCAGTAATTTTCGACTCACCATATCCTTGGTTCTGATATTGGCATAACCGGCCACCAGGGCATTGGGAGGTGTGGAGACAGGCAAGTGGAAGGCCATACTACAGGCCAGACCAGCAGGTAAAATCAAATACAAAGGATGAATCTCGATAGCCAAGGCCTAAAACAAATAACAAATTAATCTGATTGTAATCGGTTGGGGCTTTTCCTGACTACTCACCATTTCCGCCAAGACAGGTACAATGATGTTGGCAATGGCCACATTCGAGCTGAAGGCAGTGAGGAATACGGCCACCAGAATAACCACAAGTAGAAGCACCACATGGGGCAAGGCTTTCAGGCCAATCAAGGCATTGCCAATCAAACTAGCCATGCCACTGACTTTGCTGCCTTCAGCCAAGGCAAAGCCACCGCCCAACAGGAAGATCAAACCCCATGGTACTTTGGTCTGAATGAATTTCCATGTAATCAAGGAGGGGGTGGGACCAGTCGGCACAGGACCCTTCTTCGAGCAATAACGGAGGAAGGCATAATTGGCAGGCAGAATAAAGCACATGACGACGACAAAAATGGTAGGCATAGAGTTGCGAATATCCCTGCAAGGAGAAAGGAAATAAATCAAAATAGGAAATGGAAAATCAAATTTATGTAATTTTCACTTACTTGGTATTCAACCAATCAGCCCAGCCCAAGAAGATGCCTGGTTTGCGTGTGAAATACATGACAACCATCACAATAAATAGAATCATAACTTGGATTTCGTGTATGCTCATGGGTCCCAATTCCTTGTAACGTTGATCGATAACTTTCTTGGCCACATCGGCACCGTCCTTGCCCATTTGCACCTCCTGGGCCTCTTTGCTCTTGGGCCGGAATAGACCCATGAAATGCCATTGCAAGAACAAGAAAGTCAGGAATGTATAGATCAACATGGAGGGCACCGAATAGAACATAAAGGTTGGGAAATCCAAGGTCTCCGTTGAGGTGGGGAATCGACTCTCATAAATGCCCTTGAAGGTTAAATTAGTGGCTGTGCCAATGATGGTGCCGCAGCCGCCCAGGGAAGAGGCATAGGCAATGCCCAGATAGTAGCACAAGGTGATTTTAGTTGGATAAGGTGGTCTGGTGGAGAATTAAAAAAAAAAATTAGTCCAGGGAACACAAATTTATTCGCCTTGACTTACTCGTCTTCATTATTCTTTTTATTGGATCCAACAATTTGGTATTGTGGCTCATGATTGATTTTGCAGACACCTTGCTGTGGGTTTTAGAAATAAATTATTTCAATTTAATTTAGCTGGGTCTCAAGAGATTTACTTACCGCCTGAAGCTCTTCCAGAACAGCCTGGATAATCGGACACATCATGGCCGTACAGGCGGCATTTGAAATCCACATTGATAGGAACATGGTCACAAAAATCAAACCAAAATGTAATCTGGGCAAATAAATCAGAAATTAATTAAAATTCAATGGAGACAAATCGGTCTCTCTCACCTTCGGGGACTGCAGCCCACAATTTGAATAACCCTGAGGGCCAGGCGTTTATGTAGATTACAATATTCTACGGCCAGGGCCACCATAATGCCGCCAATGAACATCACCAAAGTATCTTTGAAATACAAACGGCAGGTCTGATCCGAACTCTATGAAAAAAAGGAGGAATAATATAAGAACTAAAGCCTTTTAAAAAGTAAGTCCCAACTCACCATTATACCCATAATGGGGAAGGCTACAATGGGTATCATGGAGGTCACATATAAAGGCAGAGCTTCCGTTACCCAAAAGGCGGCCATCACCAACAGCAAATACATACAACGATATTCCTGCCAAAAGATAGATAGATTTTATTATTTATTTCAAGTTGAAATGATTTACTTCACTCACAGGTGTATTGTTCATCAACATGACGGGCAGACATAGTAAAGGCACAAAGAAAACAACCAGACCCTTCCAGTGATTTCCTAGGAAATTTTTCCAACTGGTGGGCGGTTGGGTGGGTTCACTGATTTCACTACAAAAAAAAGAGGGAAAAAATTAATTCCAGATTCCCTAGACTTGAGATAGTTTTATACATACATTTCCATTTTGATATCTTTCTGGTAAATCTGAAAAAAAAGAAAAGAACAAAAATATTTTAATTGAAGAAAACAATTTCTTTTAAAATTGATCGAGACAATTTTGTTGACCTTATAAATAAATTAAGAACGAGCCTCTTTCGAGTCACTTGTTGCCAAGGCTTTCCCCTTATCCCCTTCATTTTTTTTTTTTTTTTGCCAAATCAATTGAAAATCAATTTAATCACAGCGCCTTCTAATTGTTTGTCTATGCAAATCATGGCCAGGCCAACCAGCAGAATTGAAGGGAGGCAGGAAGGGAATCGAGAACTTGTCAGGTTTTGCGTATGGAAATAAAGCGCGTGATATAATTTCTTTGACAATCGTCAAATACTTTGAATCTATACAAAACAACAACAATAACAACACTAAAAGTGTCAACGTTCATTTTATAAGTAAAAAAAAAAAAAAATAATAAAAAGAAAATGTGCTGACGATGACAACAGCAGTGTTGGCCTCCATTCCGTGGACGTCATCGACAGCCACATTGTGGTTTGTATTAGGTAATCTATTTTGCAAAAAAGACTCGGAAAAAGAAAATAAGGAAAATTCTAATCTGGAGGCACGTCCTATGATTATTTAACGAGCTCACGGGTTGGGCTGGCTGGCCAAAAAAAAAGTTTTTTTTGATAAAATTAGAAGAAGAAGAAAACGGAAAAGGCCTTGATGATAAGTGTTGTAGAAGGAAGCGTTTTTCCACCCGCATGAAAATCGGAAGGGGGCAGGGGATGATAAGCACGTGCAAATTAAAACCACGGCCAATGAATGTTCTTATACTAACTCTTTATTCAGTATATGTCCATATATGCCAGACGCAGCTGGCGAAGGGGTATGAAGAAGTAACAAGCAAAAATTGCCAGACGCCGCCAACGAACAGGGCAACAATGCAAGGATTTGAGTGAGACTATTGCAAATAACTCACTCAAATTCAAATCAAAAGGCTCAAGTGTGCTCAAACAATAAGAATTTGGGAAATTAGTGTCCATTTTGTGTTATTTGATTTCAGGCCATGAGAGAATCTATCTCAAACTTATATTTAGCCTTATGTTATGAGGCATGACTGACAAATCAGGCAACCCCTAATTATAGACACAAACACACACACACACACACACACCCACTTAAACACACCCACACATACAAATATATTTAGACCCTAGACTAACTAAAGGAAGAGCAGACCAAACAGAACAAAATCAAAACAAGCCAAGTCAAGTTGGCCCCACGGCGCCAATGTCAATGTCATTGCTATGTAAACAAAATGCATGTAACCACACATACAAATACAATCAAACTATTTACACACACACACACACACACACACATATATATATTAATTCTATAAATGAATCAGCCAAAGACAAAGGAACAGTTCGTTGGCTGCCACATTGTGGGTGGCCAAGTAGTAATCATTTCGTGCCACATGCAACTAACATTTTGTTTTTTTTTTTTCGGAAGGGTGTGGCAAATTGGTAAAGAGCCGCCGGGAAAAGTCGAGAAACATTCAATATCAAAGAGAAAAAAAAAACAAAAGTGTGGCAAAAGAAAGTTTGTACAACAAATTGAAGAAAGCTAAAAGCAAACTAATGGAGACACCTGAAAATAAGGAAATGGCTTTTTTTATAAAATTTTTAAAATAAAAAAATTTTTTCCAGTAAATTCAAAAAATTCTAATAATAATTGGGGACCCGAAAAATAATTTTCTAATTTTTTCGAAACTCAAATCTAAATTATAAATTTTTTTTTTAATATTTTAAAAATTATAAAATATTTTTAATATTTAAAAAAAACTCCCTAAGAATCTCAAAAAAAATTTCACTTTATTTTGTACTGAAAAAATTCCTTGAGGAATTTGGTTTTTTCTCGAATCAAAGCAAATTGTTTTTGAATCTTAAATCTAAATTATAATTTTTTTTTAATATTTCAAAAAAATTCCCTAAGAATCTCAAAAAAATTTCACTTAATTTTGAACTGAAAAAATTCCTTGAGAAATTTTGAGATTATAAAATTATTTTTAATATTTCAAAAAAGTTCCCTAAGAAAAAATCTCAAAAAAATTTCACTTAATTTTGAACTGAAAAAATTCCTTGAGAAATTTTGTTTTTTCTCGAATCAAAGCAAATTATTTTCATTTCCTGCAACTTTGTTGGTTTCAATTTTTATATTAAAAGGTAAATATTTTCAGACTCGACAACAAGCAATTCCCTCCCCCTATTGACTATGTAATATTGTATTTTTATATTATCAGTTCCCGGTATTTTTACACTTTATTTTTTTTTCATGTTTTTTTTCATAATTTTTTTGACGTAGTCGCATTTGTTGTCGGTTGATAGCGTTCGGTTTGCTCAGTCAGTCAAGTTGGGCGTTTGCATATGCCAGGCCTAGAAATATTTATAGCTTATATATTACATGTTATATAATGTAAATGTATAGAATATTTTTGTGCCATTTTGCTTTTACTATCAATATCAATAAGTTTGTAATCAATCAAAAGAGACGAGCCAGTTTTGAGTTACATTTTTTTTGGATTTTTCCTAAAAAAAAAAACTTTGTATTTTATACCCTTGGCGCGTGTTAGTATTTTTTTAAAACCATTTTTTAATTGCTTGTTGAAAAATGTATTTTTTTTATTATAATTTTTTTTTTTTTTTTTAACTACGAACAGTGACATTTGACTTGAGCGCTCGTATCAACAAATTCTATAGTCGAAATATATGTACTTGTTGTTGTTGTTGTATTACTTATATAATATATGAAACATTCCATATTTTCACACAGACTGTGCACGAGACATTTTTCGAGTGTGAAATCGAATACTAATACGGACCCGGCCAAACAAACAATGCAAAACAGATCAGGTTACACACACACATTCGCCACTTCCAACAAAGCAGAATAAACAATAGGAAAAACAAAAAAAAAATAAGATAAAAAAAAATTCAACACATAAAAGGCGGCAAGTTGTTGTAAATTGCTTGACAATTGTTCAGATCGAGAGATTTAATAAACTAAATAGAGAGAGAGAGAGAGGGAGAGACAATAAATAATTAACTGTATTTTAATAGTTATCATTTAACATGGAAATAAAAATATAATTGCGCAAAAAAAAAATTATTAATTAAGTTAGACAAATTTTTTTTTTTTTGAGATTCATTTAATGATTCTGAAAGCAAGCTGATTAATTTTTTATTTTTTATAATTTTTCCATTTAAAAAAAATTATACGGAAAACCAGTTTAGACATGTGATTTTTGAGTCCCTTCACACTCTCTGAATTTCTTTGTAAACTTCCGTAAAAATTAAAATTTTTTTTTTTTGCAAATTTGCTGTACTTTTTAATTAATTAAAAATTAGCAATTATCTGAATAAACTTGATCATGATTTATAGTCTTGACAATCAGAATAACAATTGTAAATGGTACAGTTTTTCCAAATTGCCCGTAACAAGCAATTCAATTTATCTCAAAACCAAATAGACGAGAGGCCCCTAAGAATTCTAGAAAAGAAAAGAAAACAAACAAACAAAAGTATCTTTGCATCTTCCCAGTCAATTGGCATTTGTTGATTGTTTTGTTATGTGGCACTTCAATTAGCCTGGGCAAGTATGACTAGTTCATAAAAAAAAAAAAAAATGAATATTCAAATTCATAGTTGGAGGCCTCGAAGTTCTCCGAGCCTAGGGGAAAATTATATAGACAAGGTAATAATTTAACAATTGCGAGTGTTTCCCGAGGTGGTAAATTATTTCGAAATATAAAATCGGATTATATTCATTTTCAAAGTCATTCAACCGGATGATTTGTGAAATTTGGAGTAAGAAGAAGAAGTCTCGACAAGCTGGCAAAAATTGCGAAAATCCCCAGAAAAAAAAGTCAAGTCCATTAGCCAAATAAATAAGACAATAAAATATAAATTCAAAAAGCTTAATTAAATACTCAAAAAAATATTTTCACAGCTGCGCTTTTGAAATCTTACGAAAATTTCAACAATCTTTCTCAGAATTTATGGATTTTTTTTTCATAAAATGAGAGAGTTCGATGAAAAACTGGCACAAGTTCGGTGATCAACAAGTGTATGCTTCTTCTTCTTTTTTTATTGATAAGAAATTCATGTCAAAATGCGGCTCAAGTGGTTTAAGCGATATTTTGCTATATCTCATAAAAAAAACAAAATGTATTGCATAGAATAAAAAGCACTTTAATCGAGAACCATTAGACTGACCAATTAACCCAACCGAGCGTACAAAGTACGAAATTTTGACCAAAAGAATTTGGAAAAACACCGACAATATGTTTTGTTTAAACTGTACTTTTCTTATTAGGCTGGCTTCAATCTAGACTCTCGAATCACCTTACGACATCGGCAATCGTATAAATTGTAAATGTTAATTATTTCGGTTGGCTGTGTTCACATTTAAAAGCACTTGACAACCAAAAGCCAAGCCAAGCCACTTAAATAGCAACAGGTGAAAACATTTCTGTCCTCATTTTCTATACCAAATGGTCTTGAAAAGCCTCAACTAACCGAACCGACCACCCAAGAAATAAAGCCCACCACATCACACCACACCAACCAGCCGGTCTGCCTCACCACTTACACCACCAAATCTGGATCTCTATATATATATATATATATATATATATATTTTTAATTTCTATATAGCCACACATGTGCAGTTTTATATGAAAATGGCAATACTTGTTTTATTTGACTGGTGACTGGTTTGCTTAACTGGCAAGATTTGCTGTATTTTTTTTAGTTTCTTTGGTTAAGATTTTGGGATCCCAATAATCTAAAGCCCCGTAGTGATTCAGGGTATTACGAATGGGAACTGTAATTTGTTTGGTTGGTTGATTAATTCTCAAAGAGAGATCAGTTTATATTATTTCCTCAAAACAATAAAAATGCAAATCAACTGAAGACTTTTGACTTTATAATAAAAAAAAAAATTTTAAATTAACTAAAAATACTTCCCATTTAATGGATGGCATACAAATTATATTTAACCTTGTGGGTAAATTTATAAATTTTTATAATAATCGAATTACTTTTGTATTTAAAAAAAAACTGAAATCGAAATTGCCAATATTGGAGTATATATATATAATTATTCCAATTAATGTGTCACTTAGTCTGGCTTGGCTGAGGGTTTTCGGAGGGGTGAGAACTGACATTGACATTGTGAGAGAAGCTTTAAATATTTGCATAAATAACGGCAAATAATAATTATGCGATTAATAAACAAAGGCAACCGGAAATATCTAAATAAATAAACTAAAAAAATTTCTATTATTTTATTATGAACTAAGCTTATTAGCTTTATGTAAATTCTAAATCGGAGAGAAATTGTTAGCGATAAAAAGTCGAGCTGAAGGCTTTGAAATTTTTATCTTTCCAAGTTGAATGTTTTTGATCTTTGTTTTGAGGTTCTTGATTTTGTTCGAGCCAGACAGTAAGTTCTTTGAACCAGTTCAATTAGCACGGGTTCAATAGACGTATTTTGTTTTACAAGCCCAATAATTAGACTAGATTTATTATTGTATAGCTTTTCGTCATGCTAATCAATTTGGATGATGTGAGTATTTGATTAACATCTTTATTGAGTGTGAATAAAATTGCAATGATTTGGACAAATCAAATAAAAAGAACTGAGAACAATAATAAGTTTACTTATTGGATTAGGAAAGGTAGAAATACAATTGAGATTTCAGAAAAAAAAGTGTGACTGGAAAGTTTCAGATTCTTTCTTAATCATACCTGAGATTTTCCCCAGAATTAATCAGGTCTGATCCGAAGATCTTGATTATATAGAACAAAAGAAATTTTGGTTGGTTGTATTATATAGTTTAGTCAGGGAATAGTGGGGCCTTGAAACTTTTTCTCTAGCATGAGTCGATAGTTTTTACCGGTTGGTTAATTGGAACGCTTAAAAGAACCATAGACTTTTAGTACAGTCAGGATTGGTGGGGGGTCTGAGCTGGCAAATTAGAACTGGGTATCCGTCAGGTTTGATTCGAAAATCTTGATTATTTTTAGAAATTATTCAGTCAGGATTGTCTGAAATGAGTCGATGGGTCTCTATAATTTTTTTTTCCGGCTGGCTAATTAGAACCCTTAGAAGAATTGCGGACGCGTGTTGCTCGGCTGTCTTATCAGTTGGTCACGAACTTTTTCAACCTTGGAAGTGGAAAGCAAAAAAAAAAAAAAAACCAGAGAGCTACGGCGACTTCTAACAATTGATAAGAATGAATGAAAGTCTCCTCTGATTAGACATTTTTTATTGAATAATTTTCGATTACATAAATAATTGTTCTCTATGCAATTGCATAATTCCAAATTGTCAAATTAATGTCAAGTTCAAAATGAAAATAAAAATGTTCCTCAACATAATTTTACGAGTTTTATGTTCGAGCAGAGTTCGTTGACTTGTCGAAAAAACAAGGGGGAAAAAAACTTTTCAAATGTTTATCGACTTTATTTTTTAAGGTCAAACGGCTCATAAAGCACAAACACACTCGAAATCGGAGACTTGATTCATTTGAATAAATCGCCTGATCGGTTGGACTGAGGAAATGTGTATTCCAAAACTCTTGAGAAAATTCTGAACTGCATACGTCAGCTGTTTTTTGTTTACCCAATTTCTCGGAATTCTAAAAGAAATTTGTCTTTTGTTTACACCTGAGATAAACAATCAAAGAAATACGACTGACCAAAAAATGAATATGTCTTCATATGGAAAAATACTCTTTGTTATTTACTTCGAGCATTCCCATGCTTGTGTGGAAGAAGAAGAGCCGTAAATAGAGGGTAAATAACACTCGAACAATCTGAAGAGAATGGACAAAGAAGTCGTATATTTTTGAATTGACTACACATAAGGTGGAAAGGAGAAGATAAGAGCAAGAAGAAAGGCAAGAACCATGGAAACAGCATCCGCTATGCGGGAGGGAGTGAGAAGGCTGTCGTGACTATTTCTTCAATTTCTTCGTTTTCTACTTTGTATTTGCCTTCGTCTGGCAACAAGTTTTGCCACCCCTTATACCCTGCTTCGTTCCCACTCGTTCAGGTGCACCGGGCGGGTGTGAAACGACCAGAATGTATATAAAATTCTTTCTTATTCTATGCCAACCGACAAATATTGTATTTTTTGTTTTTGTATGCAACTACGCGAGGTACATAAATTCACAAGTAAGAAATGCAAAACAAACACACACACACACTCACACACAGTCACACGCACTTCTTACATATAAATTGTATTAACTAATTGCTTGAAGTGCGCACATGTTTTTCTTTCTTTTTGGTTATGGAATTTCAATAGCTTGATTAATTCAATTTATGGAATTTTATCTATATATTAATAAAATTTAATTTATTGTTGTATTTGTTGCTTTACTTTTTTTTCAACTTTTAGCGTGGCCACGCCAGCTGCTTTTAACGCGGCAAAAAACCAAAAAAAACTCCGGCACAAAATTCGACGCGACGACAACTTGCTTTTGCTTTGCTTTTGGTTTTGCTTTTGTTTCTTCCACCGAACCGAACGGTGAAAATATATTCACAAATACAGCACTTATACTTATACTTTCCGATTTTTCAGCTCTTTTTTAGTGAGAGAATTTGGCATATTTCTAGCCTTTTCTAGCTTTCTCTTTAAATTTTTTCTTTTTCTCTTATAATCTCTTCGGTTCTTTGTCTCTCTCTTTTGTGATCTGTTTCTAGGTTTCGCAAAAAGTGAAAGTGGAAAAGGAAGCAGCAGCATCTTCATTTGAATGCGAGCGCAAATTTACGTCTTCAGGTGAATGCAATTTCTTAAGATTGCTGAAGGAATTTTTTCTTTCTAGAGGAAAGAGCCGGTAGCAGCAACAAAAAGGCGTCGCAAATCAAACTTGTTGCGCTTACAGGAAATGTTGTGATATAGAAATTTAAATTACAGGTGTTTGCTCCTCGAGCAGAAAAACGAGTCTTGCCAACACAACTTTATGTAAGACAAGTTGAAATGTTTCTTTGAACTGAAATACCTTATCAATGCAGCTAGTCAGCAAGCTGGGGAATCGAAAAGTCTCGACTCTTCGAAAGAAAGTCAAAGACGGCAACAGGTTTCAGAACCAGAATTATATGAAATTCTGTATACCAAAGACTGGCCTTTCCGATTTCTATTTCCAACTTGAACCTTAAATATTTAATTCAAAAAATCAATAAAAAACTTTCAATGTCAGAAATAATAATTAAATTGTGTGGACTTTTTCACTCCCACTATTTTTTAAAGGTCAAAACTTTTTTATTCAAAAAAAAAAAAAAAAAAAAAACAAAATTTAATTGCCTCAATTTCATCCGTCTTATTCTCACTTGAGATGAGAAGCCAAAAAAAAAAAAAAATAAATAAATATATTTGCAGTAATTGGCAAGGCAATTTAAAAAGAGAACATGAAAAATGCCAATGATATTATTTAATTGAAATAATCATGGACCGAGTGTAAAATGACCCAATTGATCTCAGCGAATTGAATATTTTTATCGAACTGAATAATTTTGGCAACTAATTTGGCATGTTAAATCTTTTAAAATTTATGGCAGAGTTTCTAATCTGGCAAATTCAAAATATTCATAAAAATATTCCATTTTGTTGTTGGTTCATTTTTGCCTTTCTTTTCTGCTTTTTATTCTGAGAGAATCCAGAATTAGTTAATTTTTGCCAATTCTATTTAAAAGAATATGAAAAAAACCCCCCCAATTCTTTTTGACCCACTTTTCTCCAAAAGAAGAAGAAAAAAAGAAGATTTTGGAATTATCTTCAAATCTTCCAATGAATACAAAGTTCAATAGGAAACAATATACTATATTCTCTTTTTTTGTTGAAAATGTATTTTCGTATGCGTTTCTTTTGTTTTTGTTATTTTTATCTTTGGCTGGCTGATATTGTGCGTCAGCGACTGTCACGTGTGGAAAGAGGAAATCTGAGGGGGCAGGTATTTTATTTGGCTTGCCAACTATCCAAGAAAACAGAAATGTACAAAATAATTCAAGGCTATATGGAGATTATTTTCTAATCATAAACAAGACCAGCCCAGCCAAAAATATATACAAACAAATTGTACTGAGCAAAGTGCTCAAACTTTTTCGATTTATAAATAGATCAAATACTCGGACAAAAAGGTGTATCGACAAAACGGAAATCTTAAAAAAATAAATCCTACGAAAAAAATATCTTTGAACTTGACATTTAAATGGCTTACAAACAAAATTTTGAAGAGAAAAATATTTTCATGAAAAAAATCTGCAGAAAGTTAATTTCTACTTTTGTAGAAATTAATTAATATTCATTTCAATTAATAACAATAAAATACCAATTAACCCAAAAAAAAGAAACGAAATTGTATTTACGCAATAAAATATTTTACGAGTATATATTTGTTTTGTTTTATCACAAGATAAGCCGATTCGTATTGTGTCAGATAAAAAAAAAACCATTCACAATTCACGGTTACATGGATTAACTGATTGGTGAAAAAAAAAAACAAGAGTGGAGAAAAAAATAAATCATAATTAAACATGAAATGAAATTTTTTTTATTTAATTATTCAAAAGCCAGAAAAGCAGTAATGGGAATTTTATCAATAAATGGCACATGTGCCCATTCACAAGACTAGATAAAATTGAAAAACTCCCTAAATTATATTTTGCAAATAAAAGTATAAAGAATTCTTAAGTTAAATATTAATGATAGAGAAAGCCTTGGCATTTCAGCAAAATGTTTATATAGAATTATATAGATAACCGTAACGATTTCGTCATTTTTTTGGTTGTCTAAAAAAAGAGGTAAGTGATTTTTCAGTCAGGTGGTTGCCAATAAAAGTGGCTACCATTCAAATTTCTGGGCTAGACCATGGGAAAATAAGATAAGTACGTCATCATCTGCGATTTCACAACTGGGTGAGATATTTTATATAATAATAAAATAATAAAAGTTTCTACGCCAAACTAGACAAAGTCATGGGGCTCTGATAACACCAAAAGTGACGTTAATGTAAATAAATGGAATTTCTAACAACATCGATTTGTCATACCCGCAGCAGAGAGATTTACCTAATCTAAAATCTTAATGTATTTACTCTTCAGAACAAAATCTGGCAACCTCAGAAAATCTACGATGTTACTAATGACCCAACTGTTCGCAAAAAAAATACTTAGGGGCTTGTCCCATTATCGACTAAAAACCCAAAAGGTCTAAAAAAAGAAAAAAGAATTCATAATTAACACTTCAAGGTCGTTTTGGAAATTTCCGCCAGACATAAAAGTTCACACCACTCGGCGAAATGTACATAAATCGGATAAGAATTTTCGAAAATAATTTTAGCTTACCATTTTGCTCAAAATTTGATTTTTTTTTCTGGTAGAAAATAAAATATATATTCACACACCAAAGAAACTATTTCATAATTTTCACTGTCTTTTATTTGTATGTTTTTTTATCTTATATATAAAAAAATATTTCCGTGTTCGAGTCGCGAGGTTTACCGTAGCCAATAAATAAAATATATTTCTTAGGTTCTTCACCCACGGAGCACAATTTTGCGAATGTTGCCCAGTGTTGGCGGTAAAAAAATATATATAGATACGCGTTCTACCAAATGGCAAAAGAAAATCGGAAGAGAGCAAACGAATGGCACGAATTGTTTTGAGTGTTAGAAAAAGTTTTTTACCATGGCGAAAAAACGAACTTTTGTTGGGGATATTTAAAGTGCGGTAGGGTTGACCTTTAACTACCCTTTTTTTGGGGGTGTGTGCGCCGTATAGTTTGTAGGAGGTGGAGGGGAAGGGAGGGGGGGGGAAGGGGGGAGGGGGGGGGGGGGGGGGGATCCCAACGTTATTTCGGGTGCCGAGATTTCTTTGAGTTGTTTTGCGTATATATATACAAAAAATCTACGGGGTTGGTCAGTTATAGGGCAAATTTCGATTTGTATGACAGCTATATGATATAGTAGTCCGATTTTAATAAATTCAGCACAAACGCGTATATTATGTAAAAACGTGTTTGTGAGTTTGAAGAGATCAGTCAATAAATGTGCGAGTTTTGTGCGAGTTTTTTAAAGATTTGGTTGTATGGAGTTGATAAGTGTGATTTAGGTATATATTGTATAAAATATGTTATTTAAGGATGGATATATGTGAGTTATTGTAACCGATTTAGGTTCGTTGACAGTATATGATATAGTGATCGATCAGGCAATTTGGACAATTATTATGTTATATAAAAACGCATGCAATTTGAAAAGATCGGATAATAATGTGGAAGTTATTCTAACGATTTAGGTTCGTATGAAGTATATGATATAGTGGTCCGATCCGACCGATTAATAGTGTTATAGGTAAAAAGAGGTATACGTTTAGCAATAGTATGACGGAGATTGATATTAAGAGGACAGAGAGGAGGGGGGTACGAGGGTCGTTTGATAAGTCCGTGACTTTTTGTATTTGCCGCGCACCTGCTCTAAATACAACACTGCTCCTGTCAGCAGTTATCGATTAACAGCTGACTGTAAAATTTTGAGAAAGCTGCGTTTTTTGGTTTGCGTTTTATAGGCATTGAAAGCAGACGATCTCGTGAATTTTAACGAAAATGGAAAAAAGTGAATTTCGTGTGCTAATTAAGCATTATTTTTTGCGTAAAATATCCATCACCGAAACCAAGGAAAGACTTGATAAATATTATGGGGACTCTGCACCATCAATTTCAATGGTTAAGAAATGGTTTACTGAGTTCCGTTGTGGTCGTACCAGTACAAGTGATGCCGAACGTTCAGGTCGCCCAAAAGAGGTCGTCATGCCAGAAATCGTCGACAAAATCCATGGAATGATATTGGATGATCGGAGAATGAAAGTGCGTGAGGTAGCTGAGGCTGTAGGCATCTCAACTGAACGGGTACATCACATTTTACATGAATATTTGGACATGAGAAAGCTTTCCGCGCGATGGGTGCCGCGATTGCTCACACACGACCATAAGCGCAACCGTGTGACCATTTCAAAGGAGTGTTTGGCGATGTTCAACCGCAATCCAAACGAATTTTTGCGCCGTTTCGTTACCGTAGACGAAACATGGATCCACCACACCACACCAGAGACCAAAGAACAATCAAGACAGTGGGTTTCTCCGGGTGAACGTGCACCAAAGAAGGCCAAGGTGGGTCTGTCGGCCAACAAGGTCATGGCCACAGTTTTTTGGGATGCACAAGGTATCATTCACATCGATTACCTTGAAAAGGGTAAAACGATCACCGGCGAATATTATTCAGAGCTTTTGGACAGATTCGATATTGATTTGAAGCAGAAACGACCGCATTTGGCGAAAAAAAAGTGCTGTTCCATCAGGACAATGCACGGGTGCACACGTAGTGTAGTCAGCATGGCAAAATTTCATAAATTGGGCTACGAACTGCTACCCCATCCAGCATATTCTCCAGATTTAGCCCCCTGTGACTATTTTTTGTTTCCAAACATGAAGAAATGGCTCGGCGGTAAGAGATTCGGGTCAAATGAAGAGGTCATCACAGAAACAAACGACTATTTTGAGGGCCTTGAGAAAACCTATTATTTGGAAGGAATAAAAAAATTGGAAAAACGCTGGACTAAATGTATAGAGCTAAAAGGAGATTATGTTGAGAAATAAAACGCTTCTTTGACGAAAAAAATATATTTTATTCAAAAAGTCACGGACTTATCAAACGACCCTCGT